>JANITX010000212.1:20760075-20771517 GCA_027564395.1 Erythroxylum ulei | reverse complement strand
GACTTATAAACTTAATTTTTGTAGAATGAAATATCTAAAATATAAATTCTTATAAGAATATTCATCGAAATACTAAAATATATAATAATCATATTCTTATATTTTTTAAAATCATGTCCTTATAAGTCATTTTACACTTAAACAACTAATATTAAACAGCTAATTTTACCAAACATCTTTAACAAACAGCTAATGCAATCCGCTGATCAAATCAGCTAATAGAATCAGCTATCAGCTATCAGTTGATTGCCAAACAGGGCCATAGTCATCGTGTACAGTTGCTACTATCGTCGCCAGGGTAGCACTAACATCCCACCTCTCCTTCCGACTAACTAATGTTACCCACAACTCTAACAAATCTCCAATACCTCGCAAGCATCTCAATGTAAGGCAAAAGCGCACCATTATAATGAACACCAAAGCAAGACTAAAGCTTTAATACGTCATCAAAGCAGTGTTTAGCTAAAACTTAGGTCACTCACTACTTGGAGTGTTGAGTATTTTGGGTCTTTCTTAGTGTACGTCACAGAGGAGGAGGAGAAGTAATGTAGCATTGAGGTCACGGTGGTTGATGGTGGCAAAGTTTTAAGATTTGTACCGTATCGACCAAAAAACGATTGAAATTTAGTAGTTTGGTATCGACTATCAGTATCGGTGATTTTTCCTGACATCAGTTGGCATTGGTCGGCATTTAAAACTTTATTGTACTACTTAGTATTTGGTCGGTATTTTCGGTATTTAAAACTTTATTGTACTACTTGGTATTTGGTCGGTATTTAAAATACCGACCAAATACCAACTAGTACAATAAAGTTTTAAAAAATCAAGATTTGTCTGCAAAAAGAAAACCCAAAGAAGATGAAGATGAATATTAGTTCGAGAGAGCATGAACAAATGGAAAATGTGAAGAATTCTCTTTTGGATTTGCCTAACTTAGCCTTGGAAGCCATTTTTTAGAGTCTTTTGCTAGCTGAGTTGTGTAGCACGGCAAAAGTATGTAGCAGTTTAAGGGGTATATGTATGAGTGATTGTCTATGGAAAAACACTTGAAGGAGAAATGGAGTAAAGTGATTGGTGAAGTTGCTCATAAGGAATGACACTGGCGTATGACTATGTATAAAAAGAAGCCAACAAGTCTTTTAAATCAAATCAATCAAAAGGGTTTGTTAGGAACTCTTTGCAGTTTCTAGTCTTTCTCTTGGATTAAACCAAATTTTCAAAGTAGACCAGAAGAGAGAGATAACGAAATAGAAAGAGATCATAAGGAAAAAAAGAGTCTTTACTCTTTGAAAGCCATTATTGTTATTCTTATGGTAGTGATGTTATTGCTATTAGGTGATATTAGAGAGATTGAAACCAAAGTAGGGTTTCTGAATTGGCTAACAATTATTAGAGTTTTTTAATTTTGATACAGTTAACAATAATTAGTAATATAATAATTATTATAAAATTAAATTAATTAAAAAATAACAATAATTAAGTTTTTAAAATACATTTACTTATTTATTTCGTTGAAACTTACTTATTAATTTTAAAATTTTAAAAATGTCATTTCTAAAGTGACAAAAACTTAATTGCCTTTAATTATTATTTATTATATAATGAAATTGTAATATTTTATATTATTCTTAGTTTTATATTTGTATGATAATTAAATGATTTTTATATTAATTATAGTTATTATTTATATGGAAAAAATAATATTAATAAAAATAAGCAAATTGTTAATTTTAATTTCCATTATTATGATTTTTGAAGACATGGTTGATGTAAAATTAAAATTATACAATAAAATATATTGAAGGACTATTTTGTAATTTAAAAAAATTTAGTGACTATTTTATAAATTTAAAAAATTACCCAAAATGATACTTCGTATTGTCAGTACCAATACAGTATTATACTAGAACCAAATACTAGTACCAGTACGGTATTAATAACATTGGATGGTGGTGGAGGAGTGAGCTGGAGGTAAGGAAGATGGAACTAGACCAAGGCCGTTCCTAGCATTTTAGGCTTAAGATAAAGTAAAAAAAAAGTAATTAATCGAAAATATACAAATATGTAAACTTTATAAACATATTTTTATTATTAAAATTTAGTATCCATCTATAAGTGACTTAAGTCATAAGTCCACGTACTTAATATAATACTAAATGATCATAATAACAGCTAACAATATCTTACAAATGTCAATAACAATAAAATTATTAAAAATAGTAGCAACAACAACAAAATAACAGTAGCAGCAATCAAACAACAATATCAGGCGGTAAAATACCAAGACAATTGCACTAACAAGAACACAGATGATCATGAAAAACAATTTCGCCACACATATCTAGATGTAAAATTATTAATGATAGTATCAAGGTCAATATTGTCTAGCATATCTTTCTTGATACCTAAAATAACTAAATCATACAATCTTTATTGTGATATTGATGACCTGAAGTAGATTTTCAATAATTTTAATTTTGAAAAACTTCTCTCAACTGATGCTATAATCACAAATACAATCAATAGAATTTGATAAACAATTGAAATATTTGGATAACAATACACAACTTTAATAAATTTAAGAATTTTAACATATAAATATTAACTTGTCTGGCAAAGTCATTTGTATCACTTTCAATTAAAAAAAAGATAATCTAAATCCACATCCACGCAATATCATAAAAAAAAGTAATTTGTAAAATTAGTACAAAATTTCCTTAATTCATTATCATCCAACGATCTCAATTTTTTTGAATTAAATAAGAATTAAAAAATGCTTTCAAAAATTATTAATTGTTTAAATTTATTCTTCAACAAAATAATTATCATATTCACGATAACTAAAAGTGCTAAAAGAGAGGTGGACCTTTATATACGGTGGATAAAGAAAAGACATGCCAATGAATGTACACTTTCTTTTAAGAAAATACCAAATATTACAAAAATGCCACATTAATTATCTTTTTTTTTTAATTTTTTAGTATATACTTTTTGATAAATGTATATCGATTCTAATCTAATCATTTGTGAGGCTCACTTTAACTTAGTTCATCCTAGATGAGATATTACCTTACTTATTCAAAAGTTTAATTAAAAAATTGTACTCTCTAGATATCATCATCCGCATACGAGGGGTCATTAATAACTTTTTTTTATATTAAAATGTGATATTTAAGTAACGAAAAGTTAACTTTATTTATATTTCTATTCATTTGGTGCTTGTTTTATACGCTTTGAAAATGTTAGGTTTTAAATTAAACAATTTGATTCAAATTATACTCTTACGAAAATGTTGATAATAAACCAAATCTCTAAAAGAATGGATCTTATTGTTAGAACATTGACCTCGAAATGCTGGTTAATAAATTTTTCTAATGTTAAATTAGAAATTATAAATCTTGTTCAGGCCTTAAAACCTATTTTCTTAGTTTTTAGTTTTATTTTTTCACGTAGTAACATCTCTTCCTTTTGTTTTTAATGGTAAAGTAAAGATTTTTTTTTACATATCTTCCTTGGAAATAAAAATAAATTTATTTATTTTAACTATTATTCAGTGTATTTTATCCATGGGAACATAATTATTACTATAATCATAACTAAAAAGTAAATATAAAAAACAAAATCAACATTTTTATTAAATATGTTTAATTTATAACTAATGTTGGAAATTAATAAAATTATTTTATTAATTTATAACTAATTTGCAAAATCATCTTGTCTTTTTATTAATTTTGAACCATAATTAAAAATAAAACAAGTAAAACTAATGGACGTCCACGTCTTCAATCCAATACGAAGTTGCAAATCTGGATTGGGCCATAACGCTTTTCTCATTTGATCTGATGCGGTTGAGCCCTTCATGAGAGGGGAAATCGTGTTCACATGCTTTTAATTTATAATACGGTCCTTGTTAAACAAACAAAAAAAGAAAAAGAATCTAGTTCCTTATTCACCTATTAATTAATTAGATAAACCTAAAATTACAGTGGATATTGCATTAAGCACAATTACGTGTTTTAGAATGCTTATCGGTTGCTGACTCGTGTATTGTCTCGATGCTTCCAAACATTGACTGGCGCTGAACACCTCGACCCAACTCTTTAATGTTGTACGACTCCGTATTCTGTTCTTTGCATGTACAGTACAACTAAAGTTCAGGTTCTTGTTTGTGTCGAAGACTCTGTCTTTGCTCCAATCTGTTCTCCTTAAGTTTGTTGAAGATGACGGCGACTACTCTTTTTAGCTGCGTCTATGTTTGGATTGTTTGTGTATATCTGTGGGTGAACAATCGTGTGCGTGCAGGGGAAGTGGTGGCAAGAAGGCCCGTTCTACAGCAATCCGTCGGCAATTTTGGATACAGCAAGTCTTTCACTGAACTTTATGACACTTCCAAATATGGGATTTTTCAGCTTAACAACGGTTTGGCTCAAACTCCTCAGATGGGGTCTCTCTCTTCCTCTTCCCCACTTACTTTTTTTTTTTCTTTACTTTCATTATTTATTTTACTTTATCTTCAGATCTTAGTGGTACTTCTGGAAAGAGCATGCAATCATACTTAACTGATATATTGCAGATGGAGTAGCTGGAACTTCTTCGCGTGCAATATCGATGAGACTGTAATCAAAGAAACAGGTTTGTCGGTTTCAAGTTCCCGTCTTTTGCATTTCTGGTCATCATTTTGAGGTTGCATCAAAATGAATGATATTCCTTTTTTAAAAAAGATTTAACTTCGGGGTGTTTTTTAGAATTCTTTTATGTCCTGAAAGAAATTTGCATTAATAGGCAGAGGTGGTTTACTGGCTCATAATTGGGATCAAACTTGCGAAGTGCATAGTCGGAAAAGGAATATCTTTCTACTTATTTTTTGTTTATTTTGGGAAAACATTTATTGTTGTACAAGTTTCTCTATTTTCCGCGTAGTTGATGAACCGCACAATATAACTTGCCAGTGAATTTGGTTCCCTGCGGTTTGGAACTCGGTGTGGATTATCCAGAGGACAATGATCTGTTTGTCCGTAAACATAAAGTCCATTTAGAGTGCTAATTATCAACATTGTTTTGACAGCTGATGCACTTGTTTCAACTGGCTTGTCCGATCTAGGTTACGAGTATGTCAATATAGGTATTCGTCATGAGAGCTTTTGAGTATATACCTCAAGTTTGTGCGATGTTGCTGTTTATAACTAAAAAATCTGTTTCATCAAAATGCAGATGATTGCTGGTCCACTCGAAAACGAGACTCAAAGGTAAACTAAACTATTTCTTTTTGTTTCTTTTCATTTTTACTTTAGCCATGCTGGTGCTCTGCAATTCCAGTCAACTATAAAAGGAAAAAAAAACACAAAAAACACTCATAAACAGGATCCAGAACCACTCTAACACTAGTTGTTAGTATCACAGAACTGGTGAATTTGGGAATTTGCTGATAGTTGCATATATATTCCTGCCGTCTTCTATGATTTTACAGGGTCAACTTGTCCCCAACCCAAAAACATTTCCGTCCGGAATCAAAGCTCTTGCTGATTATGTACATGGGAAGGGCCTCAAGCTTGGTATTTATTCTGGTGCAGGGTATGAAGAAGTTTCCAACACTTATATCATCTACGAAAGTTTCTTAATTGTGCTGTCATCATGTAGTTCTCCTCTTATTCTATGAAATTTGCTTGCATTTATGCAGGGTTTTCACTTGTCAAGTTCGACCTGGATCACTTTTCCATGAAAAAGATGATGCAGACTTATTTGCTTCATGGGTTTGAATATTAAATCTTCTGCTGAACCTTGATGACATAGCTACTTAATGTTGCCTATTTATGTGTGATACTTTGCATAATGGAGAGTAATGTCAATTTGTATCAGAAGGATCAAATCTATGATTTAAAGACAAGATAGATAATTTCTATGGGGACAGTAGGAGACTGGATTAACAGAACTCTCTTCTTGAGTCATTGCATGTCTCTATAGCTATATGATCGTAGTTTTTTAAGGTCATGAAAAACTTCAAAGACCAAAAAAAAAGACCAAATGACTAAATGAACATATTCCTTATCTCCATTTTTGTATACGGGTAGCTATTCTTGTTTATCTCAAGTAAGAATTCGTGATACAAGAGCTCCTTGCTATACTCTGAAGTTTGCTTAAATTCAATTGTTGATTCTGTGTTAATAGGGTGTTGACTATTTGAAGTATGACAACTGTTACAACCTGGGGATCAAACCAATAGAAAGGTTTTGCTCAGCCTCATTAAGCTGTCAAGATAACTATTTTTATTAACTCGAAGTTAACTTCATGTCATTTGCTACTTTCCAGATACCCTCCAATGCGTGATGCTCTAAATGCAAGTGGACGCACTATTTTCTATTCACTTTGTGACTGGTAATCCAGTTAATCCTTGGCTTGTATCAACAACAGGCTGTTGTTTCCTTGTGAATTAATTTCACTTCATCTTTATTTTGACAGGGGTATTGATGATGTCCCCACATGGGGAAGAAATGTTGGAAATAGTTGGCGTATATCAGATGACATAAATGATACATGGGCAAGGTCTAACATCTGGACCTCTGTTTCTGATGATCATTAGAAACACAAATATTAACAAGTTTTCTTCACATGAAGTCTCCAACTAGCTTTTTTTAGTAATTTCCAAAGTTTGCAGACATACATCTATTTTGCATTCCAGTCAAGGAACATCATCATTGAAGACGTTTAGGAGCCAAATTTCAGTTAAAAACCATTTTAGGTCCTTATGTATCTATCGTTGCTATGTATCTCATTTCTCCTATAGCAGAGTAGTGTCATGTATTCTGTGCTGAACTTGATTATTAGGCAGTTGGGTTAACTTCTGCAACTGCAAGGTTTCACTGCTTTCCAGAGTGATGATTCAATGTGAAGCATCTTTTATAAAACATTTTTTCCTATCCAATATTGTGATTTACTAAGTGGAAACCAATTTGCTGGCAACATATTACAATCTGCTGATAGTTCTTAAATTGAGAAATAGTTACTATTACTGTCACTGTAAGTTTTAGACTGGTAACTCTGAGAAGACTGAAGGATTGGTTGCTAACATGATGTATTCGCTTCTATCATTTTGTTGTTAAGCATGACCACAATTGCTGATTTGAACAACAAATGGGCAGCTTACGCAGGACCAGGTGGATGGAATGGTAAAATTATGATCTCTGAGATTATAATTGTTTAAAATCTCTTCTATGGTATCCCTAGAGATTCATCTGAAACAATCATGCTTTTGATCTTTGCCAGATCCTGATATGTTGGAAGTTGGCAATGGAGGGATGACTTATCACGAGTATCGTGGTCACTTTAGCATATGGGCTTTGATGAAGGTCTTCCCCCAAAATATTGTTCTTATTATCTATAGGGCATTGTATAATATTTTTCAATTCATAATGAATTTCAGTCTCAATACTGAAGTGATTCTTGTTTTCAGGAACGACATCAAACATCTGAGTTTTCTTCTTAGCAATCCTATTTAGTTCAGGGTTTTGTTTGGTCTGACAATTATTTGCAAATGCAATGAGTGATATGCTTCTTTTAGTTTTCTATGATTTCGAATATTAGAACCACTTTAGTTGATGACAATGTCTTGGATTCATGACTTGCTGCATGTCTGCGAGCTTCATTATCTTTCGAACTTGCACAAAAATTCATTTTTGAACAGGGCCTAATTATCTGTGCAGGCCCCTCTTGTAATTGGTTGTGATGTGAGAAATATTACTGCAGAAGCTTTAGAGATGGTTACCAATAAGGAGGTTATTGCTGTAAACCAAGGTAAACTAAGCATGTAGATGTTGCCTAAATGTTGTTTTTCTCATTGAAGCTGAAAAATTAACAAGCTAGGATGTTGATTCTCCTTCCAGACCCACTTGGCATTCAGGGGCGGAGAGTACATTCTTCTGGGATTGATGGTTGCCTACAGGTTGACTGTTGCAATATATGTAGCATAACCAATTATTGTAAATACTAGAATGGGCTTGTAATTGAATGTTTTCCATCTGCGTTTCATATTTTCTAAAGCAACGGATAATGAAATATTAATGTTTCATTACCCAAAAAAAAAAGATATTAATGTTTTGCATGCTATTTTAGGTCTGGGCTGGCCCTTTGTCTGGATATCGTTTGACTGTTGCTTTCTGGAATCGGTGTCCTGAAACTGCTACTATCACGGCAAGTTGGGATACACTTGGTCTTGAACCCACCACTGCTGTATCAGTGAGAGACTTATGGAAGGTAGGGAAACTGAGTGTCTTTTACTGGGATTGTTCAACTTCATTTTATTGGTATTGAAAAAGAGTACACACATATTAGTTCTAGGAGACCAAAATCTTTTAACCAAAGTTCTTTTGAGGCATTAAGTTTTTGGGTAAGATTCAATTGAGAAGTGATTGATTGACCTTGAAATTTTGTTTTGGGGACATAGCACAAAGAAGTGGTGGAAAATGCGGTGGGATCATTCGGTTCCAGAGTTGATTCTCATGACTGCCACATGTACATCTTCACTCCACATACACCGAAATTTGAGTCCATCTTCCTCACTGCTGCTGTTACCACTACTACAAAGGCCATTCTTGGCTAAGAGTTGTATGTTACGTGCATTTACCCATTTCATGGGTAATACTACACTTTGAATCAATGTATCCCTTTGTTGCGGTGCAAGTGTTGTTATGAATGGGGTGTATGTAAGTGAAGCTTCATGTGGAATAAGCAAAACCTGCGTTTTTCATCTTTTCCATTTCTCTTTTTATTCAGTCGATCAAAATTTTGAACACTTAAAAGGAAAATCAACAGTTTTAAAGTGGAGAAGTTCTATCATTAGAAGGAAAGAAGAAAAAAACGAGATTAGATAATAGTAAGAAAGGGGAATAGTCTGCATAGTTTTGTGCTGGGAAAAGATCAAACAAGAAAACACTCCTGTTGAGGCACGTGATAATCACACGCCAAAGGAAGATCGCATGTGTGATTTAGAAAAATTTTCAGGTGAAATGATGTTTTTAAAATAGTTTTTAAATATCATTAATTGTAATTGTGAAGAATTAACAATAATTTAAATAAAATAGATATGGATTTCATACTTATGTATGATTAAAATATTAAAATGTTACTCAAAATTATTTTAACATTTTTAAATATTAATATAATTTAGAATTATAATCTATATTTATTGTCAATATATTTGGAAACTTAATAACTTACACAAAGAACAATTTGAAGAGAGAGAAAATATACTTTAATCAACTTATATTTAATTGTAAAGTTTGAGAAATTTTAGGATTAAATATGTAATGTTTGATATATAAAGATCAATATAAAATATTGAATCTTATGTGATCATAATTGATATTCAATTATAATTAATTGTAATTATAGTTAAAATTTAAATAAAATTAAAATTAGAATTTAATTTTAATTAAATTATTAAAATATCAAAATATATTATAATAGGCTTTAGACTCTAGGGGAGCTAGCACTCCTTGCCAACACGTTATATAAATATTATTAGTCTAAACACTTGTATGACTACGGTAATTAAGATCAATCAATCTCAAAAGTGACTAGAGAGAAATAACAAAAAAATTTTTAAGCTTCATAATAATATACGAATTAAGAGTCATGTTTTATTATAATTTAAGTGTTAATCATTGCATAGAATTTAAAATAATCTTGACATTTAAAATTAAAAAAAACTCTGTATATTTATTTCGCTGCGTGAGCCCAACCGGGGCAAAGGTAGCCCTGCTTGAGTCCTAGCCCATCTTGGCCAGGCTCAAACTTTTCTTAACATTACAGAAGCAAAAACGATTATAAGGGTCTAGCTTCAAGCCAGGCCGACTTGGGCAGTTCGAGCCCAAGCCGAAGGCTTGACCCGAGGCTTGGTTAACAAGTCTGGTCTGCTAATGTCGAGTCGACCGGGGCAAGTTAGGCCTGGCTAGAGCGGGATGGACCTAGTTGCCATCTTTACCGCCACTTAATTAAAATATTTGACTATTATTGATTTGAGGGCGAGCTTTGGAATAACTAGTAAAGTTACTCCTTTGTGACTAAATGATCACAAGTTTAAGTTATGTTTACAACTACTTTGTGAAATACAAAGAGAAGGCTCCAGACAATTAATGCCCCTCCCTTAACCCTTGCAAAATAGGGAGCCATGTACACTAGGATTTGAAAAATAAAAAAAACCCGAAACTTAAAAAATTTGAAAAGTTCAAATTTGTGCTTAATTATTTAGGTTCGTTGTGTGAGGCTTAATAAAGCTAGTATGTTCAGTGAGGTACTTGTTGTGGTGTTGGTTGAGTTATTTGGGTTGTTGCTTGAGGGCTGGATTGTCTTTAGTGTGATTGGTGGAGTGCCCTCAGGATAGATGGTGAACAATGATAGCAGCTTAAAATATGAAGTTGCTAGCATTGACGTTGTGCTGGACTGTGTGATTGGTGGAGTGCCCCTGCGACTGTGCAGAGAGCACTCCACCAATTATAATGATCACAATCCAGCCATGAAGCAACAAACTAAATAACTCAACCAACACCACAATTAGTTTCACACTAATATCCTGTCGCTGCCACTTTGCTACCCACCATTACCAACAATTGTTGCCATCGCCACTTGTTTATTAACTGAGGCCACATTCTAGCCACGTCTCGCCTGATACTTCTTGCTATCATCGTAAGCCACAAACAGTTGTCAAGTAACTTCATCACCGAAGTTGCCACCTTACAGTTGTGGGGGCACTCTAACATTCACACAGTTTTGCATAGTGTCAACATTAACAACTTCATCGTTTCAAGTTGCTATCATTGTTCACCATCTGTCTCGAGAGCACTCCACCAATCACACTGACGACAATCCAACCCTCAAGCAACAACCCAAATAACTCAACCAACACTACAACAATCTCCTCACTGAACATACCAGCTTCAATAAGTCTCACACAACCAACCCAAATAATTAAACACAAATATGAACTTTTCAAATATTTTAAGTTTAGGGTTTTTGGATTTGAAAAATCTCAGTGCACTAGGCTCCTCATTTTGCAAGGGATGGGGGAGGGACATCAACTGTCTACAACCTTCTCTTTACATTTTACAAAGTGGTTATTTCCATAACTTGAACCTGTGACCTTTTAGTCACAAAGGAGTAACTTTACCAGTTGTTCTAAGTCTCACCCTCAAATCAATAATAGTCAAATATTTTAATTAAATGATGGTAAAAATGGTAACTAGGTTCGGCCTGGTTCATCCCGCCCAGGTCTAACCAATTATGGTCGGCACGAAATCAACAGACTAGACTAATTAACTAAGCCTCGGGCCAAGCTTCCTTGGTTATTTGGTTCTTTCTTCTTTTCAACGCACGCTTTTAAAGATTTTCTTGAATTTCTTTATCTAAGAAAACAAAATCTATCAACATATCCATACTTACTGCAAAAGTGAC
>JANITX010000212.1:20670406-20689674 GCA_027564395.1 Erythroxylum ulei | reverse complement strand
TTTGTTCTTCAAGCATTTTGTGATGCAGATTGGGGGGCTTGTCGTGATACTAGACGATCGGTTTCTGGTTTTTGTATCTTTCCGGGTTCCTCTTTGATTTCTTGGAAATCCAAGAAACAAGCTACTGTGTCTAAATCGTCTGCTGAGGCTGAGTATAGGAGCATGAGTTCGGTTGTTTGTGAGCTTCTTTGGATCTCTTATATTTTGCAGGATTTTCGGATACCTGTTGTTCTACCTATCTCCTTATGGTGTGATAATCAGGTTGCCCTCCACATTACTGCTAATCCGGTGTTTTATGAGCGAACCAAGCATTTGGATATTGACTGTCATATTGTTCGGGAGCAGCTGCAATAGGGATTCCTTTCTTTACTCCATACTTCTTCTTCTACACAGCTTGCGGATGTTTTTACTAAGTCGCTTTCTGCTTCGACATTTCATGCTTTTCTCGTCAAGTTGGGCTTGCGTGATTTCTTACAAGCTCCAACTTGAGGGGGGATGAAGAATTATTTATAACGACATTAGCTTTTATCGTTATCGTTACTGTTAGTAAAGATAGTTACTGTTAGTTTAGTCGTTAATTAGTAATTTTCATTTTAGCTTAATCAGTGTATATAAGACTGGAGAATATATTTTTTTGGTAGAGTAACGAATACACAGAAAGTTCCTTCATTTTGTTGTCTTCCACACGATAGTGGAATTTGTTCAGTCACCCTCGTGTTCACGTGTAATTTGTAACGTTTTTCTTCCCTTTAAAAAAAATTGCTCTTGCCGCTACGGAATCGCATAACGGCAATTGACGAGCATGGTGATGGCTAGTTTGGAGAATTTGAAGCAAAATGAGAGGGATTTTAGAGATACAAGAAACTGGATTGTTTCTCATTTTGACACTAGTACTATAAAATTTTGACGGACTATTGATTGAAGATGATTTTTTTCGTAACAGTGGTCACCTCAGCTTTTGTGAGTTTGTTATTCTTGCTATGGACCACCTGCTTTTCTCGAACTATTTTTCACGTCAGAACTGGTATTAGAGCATCAATTCGGACTATCTGTTTCTTACCGACCACACCATTGATTCATTATCCATTTTGTCTCAGAAACTTTTCTCGTCAGTGTTGCATACCAACCGTTTGCTAATAAACTTGATTATGTAGTATACAAATAACTGCTATGCAATACAATTTGGAGCCAAAAGAGAAATGACTATGGTAGAACTTAAGGTCATGTTCCCCAAATATATGCAAAAACGTAACTCTATTTTACAGAGTGAAGATATTCATGGTACCAGTGGAATTGCCGAAAGGGATGAGGAGGTTATTGATGAGTTTGAGCAAGATCTGTATACTGAAAAATCAACAGTGGGTGATTCTTATGAGCAGCAAGAATTCAGATTGAGACCACTTTTCAAACAAGGAAGAGTACATTCGCAGATAATTCATCAATACGTAAAAGTACATGCTAATATCAATTCATTAGCAATTACTTGGAGTTCGTTGAATAGTTCGTTTTCGGCTACGAATTCTCCTTCTTTAAGCATCCTATGTAAGTGAAAAAGATGAACACTGGAAATGGGTTTAATCTTATAAGGCAAAATAGCTATCCCAACGTTGGCGTTGAAAATTTTAATGTCAATAATAACAAGAGTCATTATATTTTCGAATTCTCGAGACTCGTGGGATGATAATTCATGGAGGCAACTGAAACTATAAAAAATAATAATGGGAGCCTCTTCTCAGTTCCAACACTTCAGACACTCAGAACGGATGTTTTAGAAATCATACAAATGGTTTGACTCACCATTTGGGCTTACACATTCAGACTATTGTTTCTTCTCCGTTCTCTTCTCTTTGTGTTGGTTTAGCAATCTCTGTGTCTAATTACAGAAAAATGTTTATCGAGCAGTTTAAGGTTGAGTCCCCTAATGTGAAGTGCTCGAAGGACGAGATTGGTGTTATAGGCTTATAGCGAAGAGAGAAGGAATTTCTTGGAAACAAAATACAGAGGAGAAGGTTCAACAGGCTAATTACTAGGCTCGCTGACTCAGGCTTTAACGATGTGTTGGGTCTTTTAATGGAGAGGACATGTATGATCCATTCAAAAGCCCACTTCCCACGGTGAACCCAAATGATGATGTTTTTGGAGAATGGGAACGCAAGTTTCATGAACTTGGCAACTGCCACGGCTAGGACTAACGTTCTGGACATTGATTTGCAAAAGCAATTTAGACCTTACATGGAATCTATGGTCCTGCTTCCTGGAATTTATGACCCTGATCTCATTGCTGTTAATCAAGATTCACATGCCAACAATGTGATCAAGGGAACCATGAAAGAACAAGTTCAGCAAATTATCAAAGATATCAAGGAGTATGAGGAGAAAAACAAGGTGGAAAAGGTTGTTCTGTGGACAGCAAACACAGAAAGGTTCAGTAATGATGTTGTGGATTCTCCATCAACTTTATATGCATTGGCGTGTTTTTGAAGATGTTCCTTTCATCAATGGCAGCCCACAGAAAACCTTCCTTCTAGGGCTTATTGGTTAGGCTATTAAGAGGAACAGTTATGATTAGGAGTGATGACTAACAACTACTAATTCATTTGTTAATATATTTCTAAAAAGTTAAAAGTTAAGGGATAAGGGTTTTGTAAAATCTTCTAAAATATTAATGAGTAAAAGGATTGGAGTTGGTTGAATGTATTTACCGAAATAATCTAATCCTTTTTTATGCATAAAAATATGCTATTGAAGTAAGTAAAACTAACGCAATAGTAGTAGAAAAGAGTAGTCAGACCAAGATCTGTGTTAGTTGATTTCGTTGTTGATGCTGGTGTTAAGCCATCATCAATAGTTAGTTACAATCATTTGGGAAACAACAACGACATGAAACTCTCGGAATGCCATATGGGGAAGCCAGCAAGAGGGCTACGGATGAGTACACATAGGAGATATATATGGGTTGCAAAAACACTATACTATTGCATAACACTTGTGAGACTCCCTCTTGGCTGCACCCAGGATCTTGGATTTTATGCTCCTTTCAAAGCTCAGCTCTAGAATCCAACTCAAAAATGGAGAGGGCAAGTTTCACAGTTTCCATCTTGTGGCTGCCAATTTGAGTTACCTCACTAAGGCTCCTCTTGTTCCTTCAGCTGAAAACCATCATTGCTTTATCCAGTTGTTTGGTCGAAAGACATTCCTGGTTGCTCTAGAATACACACTCCAACCTCGTCCGGATGTGGTTGGTCTTGGTGAGAAAGTGATTGCATCAAACCTTACCCTAATTGATCTCACAAAACAAATTTATGATTCAGTCGAAGATAAGTTACACGAGAACATTCTAGTTTTTGATCCTAAAGGAACAGCTCTTTCAACTATTTCTTATTCAATTCGATTGGCAGGGTGCTATTGGAAAGAAAAGGATACCGTTGATAAGGTCATAATCCAGCTATCTATGTTCGGGTTTAGAGACAGATGGTACAGTTGAGCATCCCGTGCATTGGCTTATAATTTTTGATGTTCGTTACCAAATTCGGTCGATAACAAGAACAATACGTTAAACCTTGTGGACAAGGTTTTTTGAAAGGAGAAAACATTGTTACGCTGAGAAACTACTTTAGTATATGAATTTACAATAGCTTGAGTCCAACTAGAGAAAAATACTAGCTTTATATGTACTGCAGAACCAATTCCAGAAATCAACGAAACAGATGGATGGAACACGATGCAATAACTGTTCTTCAAAAACGATTTAGACGCATGTTAGATCAATGTGGGCCCAACTTACGGAACCAAATCCTCTATACCTTTTTCCCAGTTCCAACCCCGTGTCCGATAACCTCGTCCACAAGCTTTGCAATAAATAAATGAGTTTTATGGATTATAATGCTTGGCACAGGGTTGAAACTGGAAAAACGGTAGAGGATTTGGTTCCCAACTTACATCCTGTGCATCTCTCGCAAACTTTTAGTTCTATCTCTCTCTATTCTAAGCCTGTCACTCTCTGGTGATTCATGTGGCTACTAAGTCACAAAATATGCAACAGTAGCATTTAAGACGGGCTACCATGGGAGTATGCACCATATATGAAGTGCCCAAGAACTAGCAAGGTGTTGCGAGATAAACAATGGCTTCAATACTATAGCACGAGATGACAGCCCTCATTTCAAATGTTGATGATTTTCCTTCAACAAAGGATTAAACTTACTGACCAGATCAGATACATGAAAACAATCATTGCAGGTGAGTTATTAGAGATCTCTTTTAGCTTAAATAAAGTCACGAGTTTAAACTGCCCTCCACATATACAACTGTTTAAAATTTGGGACCAAAATTTTACTTCCCGCAAAAAACCTACTTGATTCGAGCAAAAATTAATCTAAATATAGATAGCTTAAAAATATCTTCCTATAATTAAGACCCTCTTAAAATACCTTGTAAGAAATTAAAAAAAACCAGTAATTTAAACAAAAGACTAAAAGTGAGAGCTAAGGTTGCCACTTAGGATGCCATCGTTGACCCAGCCAGGCCTAATTTTAGCTAGGATTGACCAAGCTATGGACCAAGAGTGGCTGGTTCAACCTTACTTTAAAAAGGACACCGTTTTTGCTTTTTTCAAGAAAACATATCAAGTGGGCCAGGCCACAGGTCAACTTATCCTGGCCTGTCAAGCCACAACCACCTAGCCCGTGGTCGGGCTAGGCTGGGACATTCCTATTGCCACTCATATAATTCCACCCATGAAGTGTCTCATAGTCCAACGGACACATGCTCATTTCACAAGAAAATGGCACCAGTTATTCTTCTTCCACATTTTGCACGACTGGAATCTTAGTTTAGTGAGAACTTCTTTTCCCATTAAAACATGCCCAACACATGTATAATGGATGATTCTCGATATAAGTTTTCTACAGGCACATACACAACGGCAAACCATATCATATAAATCTAACCATATCCTACAACACGGACATAATACAAGAAATAAAACATTGTCAGTACAGATGCCAATTCTAGCAATTCAAAAATGGGCTCACTAAGGCCTCCAATGATGGAATCAGAAAAGGCAGTTTGATATCCACGATCATAGCTTTGAATTAGATAAAAATTCATCAGCAGATCAAATTCTGACAACAACATTGTCAATTCCTCTAGATGAAAATTCAAAAACACATAATTGAAGATGATGTCAATTGAGAACCAAGATACTATAGAAAGCTTTCTCATGAGTCGAAACTTTAACTTGCAAATAATTCTCCAACGCATCTAGTAATTTATCAAAATAATCCTACACCAAATTTAAATTGCAAACAAGATTCACCATCTGTAGACATCAAAGTAACTAGTTGAAAACAACAATATTCCTTCAAGTCCTAGCAGCAACGCCAACACCAGCAGGACGGGGTGCTTGACCAGGCTGACCAGGCTTTGCAGCGTCATCCTGAAAAAGAAAATCAAGAAACCAGAAAAATGTTTACAAGAATAACTTATGCACCGTTATTATACGTAACTCCTGGAAAGGAAAGTGATTCATTGGAAGAGCATCTGCAGAACAATAGAAAAACTAAAAAAATATTTTCATTGTTCCTAATAACTTCACAAATTTACCCACTACATATAATTACATTGGATCACAGAATATAATCAAAATAAAATGAATTATGATTGGGGCCCCGTCAGCATTCCATTTTTATCCAAATTCATCCAAGTAAACTACTTTTAATGTCGCAATGGCATCAAACATATGAGGGTATATACATCGATCAAGAAGCAGACATTAAGATTAGTGAAGTCAAAACTTTCCCCAAAAGAAGAGTAGTACCCTGCGTCTGAGGAAACACTGTAGGGGATCACGATTCTTGCGGTCAGTGCAGGAACGAACTCTGATGACACAAAAGTGAATGGCACATGACACACAGTACTGCATCTTCACATAAAGCTTGGCCAGTACATATCCTTTACAATAAAGATTATATGAATAAAAAAATTATGCATTACCAAAATAAACAGAAGAGAAAGGAGAAGAATAAAGATTCTACAACACACAGAACATGTTGTAGGATATGGCAGAGATGCCAAAATTGGCATCTCTACCTGTACCCGAATATTATCTAGTTTAATAGCTACCTTCAACTCTAGGGAACACGGTTATTTTCGAGCTAACTATTGTTTTCTCCTCACCCAAAACAAAACTCAAATCTACCTGAAATTTTAGTGTGGTAAGGAGATAAAAAGACATATAATAGTTCCAAAAATACATTGGAAGCCCCAACAGTCAATTCTCTTTGACATCCATACCATATCAAAGTAGTGATAAGGCAATTTGTAGTCCTTAAAGAATATTTGTTTCGAAGCATCCATGTTGGTTTCGTTAACTTGTTTCTGTAATGTTTCTGTTGAAACTGAACAAATTAGCTTCCTGCTGTTTTGTTTAGCCCTCTGAAAGTTGAAGAAGTATAACAAACACATCAATAGAAAGGTTGATTAAAATAAATGTCAATAACATTTGAAAAAAATATTTCAAGTTATAGAGATTACATATAGTGCAGGGTATAAAACTGACAGTTTCGTTGAAAGGTGACTTGAATTAAATCAATTCTTAGAAAAGACTAACAAAATCGTCTGGCTGATCATTATAATACATAAAATGAAAAAGAAGATGAAGCCATGAAATAAAATCAAAATTTGATGCAATACACACACACACACACACACACATACATATAGACAAACCTTTGAGCTTAGTAAGTGCCTGTATCTGGATATATTTTTCACTAAATTGCAGATGAAACTAACTTGGTTTGTAACCTTAGGCTGCATAAATCAATAAAACAGAAAGTAAATGAGAATCAGTAGTTGAACATTAGCATGAACAAACTACTACGATTAATCAATCATGAAAGCAAACTACCACAAACCTGCCAATTGGGTCAAAAGTTATCAAAGAATATAGAACATCGGACAATCAAAATCCAAGACAATCCCCACCAAAATCCTATGATGTGTACACCACATCATGGGATTGGGAATCATCGGCTGTGGCTGTAGTTGTGGCTGTTGCATCATGTTTGTCCCTAAAAAACTTAGCCTTAAATGCTTGAAATAATCCCCAAATTGATAAACCCAAAAACACAGACAACACGCACACATTCATAAGAATCCAATTACCCCTAAAGAAAGAGCACGAAAATCAAATATATTAGAAAGGAGAAGATCTAAAAGAAGATATAGGCACCTGAATCTGCGCTGAAGTATCGAGTGAAGAGAGAAACAGACAAAGACTGCGAAACGAAGGGTTGAGCGACTGAGGGTGTAGATCGTGAGGAGGTGTTTGTGGCAGCGGCAACGAGGGTTTTCAGGTGCGAAGAGATCAATCTCCTCCACATCTTAACCGTTCGTTTTTTGAGTGTGTGTGTTCTTGCAGGTCACACCCTGTTTCATCCCTTAGTTTTTGTAGTTATGTCTCGCTTTTGCTATAACAAACTCAGGGCTTTTGTTCTCTTTGGTGCTTTTATGTTGAGAATGACAGAAATGAAGAAATGGCAATGAAAAAGAAGAAACGTCAGAGAAGAAAGTGGGAAGTGAACGCGCGAGATGAACTTTTAAATATTAAGTAAACAAAAGGCAAAAGTGAACAGCGACGTTTTATTCAACAAAACGTCGCGGTTTCTATTTTGTGATCTTTTAATAAAAAAACATTATAAAAAGGTGTTACAAATTTGTAACTTTTTTATAAAACGATGCAAAAAATTCAAATTTTTCGTGATGTTTTTTAAATGTCACGAAAAATCTTTACAATCTGCAACGTTTTATCAATAAAACGTCACGGATTGTATTAATTTCTTGTAATGAGGGACTTATAGTTGTGGCTGTGCTGGGACTGATCCCAAATAATTGTTGAATTAATTTCTACCTTACTTCATATGGTGTTATTGTTTTTCTTTTTTTGTATGGAATACGTATGATGTTTATTACCCAGGATACATATAATATGAGATTATTCATCGTAGTCTCACAGGGAAATTATTCTTAAGCCTTTGGTTATATGACCTAGTCACAATAATGACCTTGTGCTCCACGATCCTTGCTGATTCCATGCATGAAGTCTTGTATTGTGTTAATTTTGTGTTTATTAAATCACCTTTTCAACCAACCATGGCATACTAAATTAAGCATACCCTTTAAATGGTATGTCCCTGAGAATCTCCTTCACATAATTGTTGTCTAGTTTTCCTTACTTTTCCTTGTTACTGTGGAATGATATCTCCTTGTCTAATAAATGTAGATATTGTGTGCCTGTTTGACCATATATAGGAAATAAATTATGCAATCAATAGAAACAGAAATATGGAAAGAAGTGTTAGGTTAAAAGGTAGCAAAATAGGAAAGAGAATCAATAGAAATAGAAATGGAAAATATGAAAAGAAGTGACAAGTTAAGAGTTAGCAGAAAGAAAGAAACAAGTGTTGCAAGAAAACCCTAAACACAGCCACAATTAGATAAGAATAGGTAGGGTTTGTATGCATATATGTCCTTAGTAAATAGTATCCCCGCTCCAATAACTTATCACCACAGTGGTCGAAGTCTGAACAACTATCAGTTTTTTGAAGGTGGACTGAACGAGGAAGATGAGGATGGTGAAGGAAATGAAGACCGTCAGTTGGAGCAGAAGTGAAAAACAGAAGCTTCTGTTTTAATTCTTTATCAGATCAGTGATTTACCAAATAATGGCTTCAGGTTCGAGTTGATGTATATGTCTATACCTGTTTATGTTTATTTCAGAACTGTTACTACGTATTTTTCTTATTCTTAAGCGGCATGGCATATAATGCTTTCATGGTTATTTTTAAATCGTGTTTTCTCCCATTTCAGATACCTCTTGTGTTCTAACAGGAGTTCTAGACCAAACCACTTCGTCCCTCAGATTGGACATATTTGGATGTGGTTTGGAATAGTAACTCAACATGGTTGGAACAATCTGATCACGTCGAAGATATTAGCAACTAGCTGAGACAAGAGGAATCAAAATTGTTCTTGAGTTGAAGGAGCCGCCAACGACAAATCAAGAAGCTGTGATAATGAAGGAATCTGTTATCACTGCCAATGTTAGGAACACTTGTTGTTTCCACTTTGTTAGAGAGTGAGAAAGGCAAGAAGATTTATGATGATATTAATATGTAGAACATGTGAAAGCTGCTAGTTTTATGTAGAAATACCGTATTACATCTCTTAGTACCGTTTTCAACATTTAGACAAGTACATGAAATATCATAGGAGTTCATGTAATTTATAATCTATCTTATGACTCATTTTCTAACATAATAATAGTTCCATTTCATGTACCAAAAGGTGATGTTTGTAAGGTATAAATATAAGTCTTCAGGTTTTAGTCGGGAGTTTAATATCATACTTATTGATGAAAAATGAATATTAAACTAAGATGAGATAATAAAAATTAATGATATTAATTATAAGATAATTTTAAAGTAAAAATTATTTTAGAAACTTCAAAACTTATTTATGTATTCATATTTACATGATTAATTTTAATTTAAAAGATTAACATAATTAAATTATAAACTATATTTATAATTAATAAATTAAAATTTTAATATTTACTTACTTTTTACATTTTATACTTACTATGAACTTAAAATTTTTAATTTTAAAATATATAATTTATTTAAAATGATTATCAAAAAACTTTTGTCCTAAGTTCAGTAAAATTTAGATATTCTATTTTTAGATTCTTGTAATTTTTTAATTGTAGGGTAAAATTAGTTCCATAATAAAAATATTTATTGAAAATTTGAAAAACAATAAAACATGAAAAAATGGAGAGAGAAAAAAACCCTGATGGCTCTCACGAATGGACAGAAAAAATGGAAAAGATTGAACCGTACTCCATTCCCATACTCTGAAATGAAGGTGGCCAAGGATATTCAAAGTTTCGATCTTGCTTATCATCTTCTTAACGTTAGTTTCACTGCATAAAATGGATAATGTCTTGAATATGTAACCAGTAAAGGATTTTCTTAGTGAATTTTTAATTTTTTCCTTCACCTAGACTGATGTGTGTTAGTGGATGTATACTCTAGCAAAAAGTATTTTAAGCAACGGACAAAAGCGTAGCTAGAAGTATAATTATTGTTACCTTTAGCTTAAGGCAATAAAATTTAATATCGTTACAAGAAGCAGCAATGCAATAAGTATAAGGCAGCAAAGTCTTTTGATTAAACAACAAAATAAAAAACGTTGTTTTAAATTTTAACTAAGGCAACACATTAGTTTGAAACTATTAATTACAATACTTTTAAATTTTTATAAGGCAACAAAGTGAATTTTTTTACGCAACAATTTGTAATAATAAAAACAATAATTTATTCTTTCGTTACCCATATCATTAAACGTAAAATCAAACTCTTATCATTATATAAGCTACATTCATATATAAATTAAAACAATATATAAATATTAATATACATCTTAATTGTACAATCATTTACGACAAAAAACTACATTTATATATAATATATAGTCGATAAGGACTTATACAATTCAATCTTTTATCATATTCAAAATATAAAAGCAAAAAATCACTAGCTAAAATATTCTTTTATCATATTCAAAATATAAAAGCAAAAAATCACTAGCTAAAATATTCATCTACAATATCGTTATTCATTCTATATGAAATATAAGTGAATTAATCTAAATACTAAACAAAACCAATACATATGAGAACTTCAAAATCCTTCACCAAGTACCTGCTTCTCTACTCTTAATTATCACCATCCTACAAAAAAAAGAAAAAGAAAGAAATAAGTAGATTAAAATTGTAAAACTACTATGCTCACAAACAAGTTGATATATCTAAAAAATAAAATTGAGGCTAAAATCCGTTCAAACTTGGCAGATAATTTTGACCTTTGAAATACCTTTTGATAGTGTACATTCTTCAATACTGTGACCATAACAACATTGATGTAGTTTAAACTGCAAAACTAATGAAGAAATACTTGCAGTACTCAGTGTTAGCTTACACTACTTAAATTAAAGGCCATAATTTTGCAGCTAGGACAAGAACACTAATAGTGATCAACTAATTATCTCCACTTAAATTCAAATTAAAGATGAGAATTCTGCATCTATGGCACTAGAATACTAATAGTGATCAACTAATTGTCTCCACTTAAATTCAAATTAAAAGTGAGAATGACAAATTACTATTTAAGTTGCAAAATCCATACTACATCATTGGAGTACATGTGACAACTAACAAAGCACTACTACGTATGTGCCAGTCAATTGATCAATTAGATTTTTTGTCATTCTTAACAAATGCCATTCAGTAAAACACAAATGGGATTTACACAAACAAAGAAGAAACATGAGAACAGGAAAAAAAAATCAAAGATGGACAAACAGTAACACATTCCCAAACCATTAGATTAAAATGTTTAACACAACTAGGGAACAGCAACACATTCCCATACATGCTCGGTTCACCGCTCCCCTGCTCACCAGCACTGCTCTCTTTCTTTTATGATACTCGAATATATGTATCTAATAACTTCATTTCCTCTCTTGTTAATAGGTCTTTCTTTCAATTTTTTGTTTAACGAGGTCAATATATCTTTTTCTTGAAATTCAGGGCCAATCATGCCAATCCATTGAATTTGATAGAACAGAGAAAGCATTGAACTGCCATGAGGTAATTCATCTAAAGTACAAAATGAAATTGTGGAGATTATTAAGAGTTATGTCAAAATACCAAGGTATTAATTTCAGTCAAAGAAAAAATATTTCTTCACCGTAATATGCTATTAATACCTCAGATTAATCAATACCTTAAAGTGGGAGCAAGTCCTAGAAGAGACGCTTCAAAAATCCATAATCAGGTTGCTGATAAAATGAAAGTGAATGGCAATAATGAAGGTAAGAAGCAAACTCCACTAGATGACTTTTGCACAGAACCTGCAAAGGAATTATGTGACAAAATTGTAACTTAGCTTTTGAATAATATTTTTAAAACCAGAATCAAACCTTAATCAACTTAGCTTTTAATTAATACTTGCAGGACTAGAATCAAACCTTGATTAACTTAGCTTTTAATTAATACTTGTAGGAATTAGAATTAAACCTCAATTCAAGTGGATAATTTCTTCTTTCAAAAATTTTCATACTTTTGTTTCTTCGTGGCAGATTTTAAGCCCTGCCAAGGAAGGTTAAATGGAGAGATTTAGTCAACTCAAGACACAAAACTCAAACACCACAAAACCTAACAACATTTCATTCCAATAACTTGATAATTGCATTTATCTACAAATCTTTATAAAAAAAACAATTTAGAGAAGGTTACTAAATGACGAGGTCTACCGGAAATGTGCTTTAGGTAAGACATACCTTCCCCTAAGAAAATATAATAGCACATAAACAAGTGACTCCAGATCATCACGACAACTTTGCTCTAGAAAAAATGGAAGGAATAAAGTCATATGGAAGCTGATGGGAAAAGAAAAAAGAAACATGATTACGTGAATAAACATGAATTCGTAACTTGATTTTCCAATTAAGTTCTTGTTCTCCCTAATAAGAATAAAGAAGAAGAATGGGTTACATCAAACCCCACTTCATCACCTTCCCTCTTTTTATCTTCATCAATTTTAAGTAAAATAAAATCGACTTTTCTGTTGTAAGCCACAACTAAATATACATGAAAATGATGGATAGAAGCATAAAAAAGGCAAATAATTACTTATAAGGAATATGTCAATTTGTAGTGGAATCTCGATATCGTTTTGCAAGCCAAAAATCAATTACGTAAACCTAAAATAAATCCAATAAGCCTAACAGTATAACCTGATACAAATGCTATTGACATACCAAAAAGATGCCACAAATCACTGTTACCTTATTTGCTTTCCGACTAAGAAATTTCTTCCACCAAAAGCCTTTACTTTGCACCCAATTCACGTAAAGGGAGAGTTCCATAACTCATCTTGAACGTGCAGCAGCAGCTTGATTATAGATGAATAAGACCAGTGGATTCGGGTGGTGCTAGGGTTCTCACTCATAAAAAAAAGATGCTCTTGCATAAGAAAGAAGAGCAACAACTCAACCGGTCGTAGAAAAAGATCCATATAACTACAAACATTATAAAAAGATAATAATCAAGAAGTACCTTTCAGGTCTGTTTGGGAGCAGAAAAAATGAGGAAAAGAAAGAATTAGGGATTGAAAGTGTTTAAATGATATCGTTTTGGTATATCAATCCTAATTCTTTTATATTACAATCTAGTATAGACAAATGTAGCATATTATATTTGTAATTGATCTCTTCCTTGGCCCAACCATGAAATAAGAAAGAAAATTGCAAGTTTATTCATTCATTCATTCTGATTAAAAATCGAACCGATTCAACTGGTTTTGTATTGCAGCACCTTGGTGGGATGACATCAGAATCATAGGAAAATTAAAGATGGTGGTGATCTGGCCTGAGTTATGGGCTCATTGACTCGGGTGTGGGTCACCAGCAGCTTGGAGATGGTGTCGTGCCTTGTTGGGTTCTGTTGTTTATATTTTTCTATGGCTCCACTTGAAAAAGTACGTGTGTAATGTGATGTTAATTAGTTTCCCATTTACATGATATAATATAATATCCTTTAGTAAATAAATACTAGAACTACATCAACAATTTCAATTGTTGCATAAATAAAACTTTATTGCAACTTTTTTTAATTTTGTTGCCTTTTTTTATATGTAGCAATAAATTATTTTTTTCGCTCCGTTTTAATATTATTAAATGCAACACTTTAAAAACTGTTGTATTATATTAATTTTTAACAACACATTTTTTAAATGTTACAAACATGTTGTTGTCTAAAACACTTTATGCCATAGTCTAACGTTGTGGGTTGATTTGCAGGGCTGATATGTGGAGTTGAAAGATCCCAATTTTAGTTTGGCTTGAAGAACCTATTGTAGGAATCTCTCTGTTTGGTACCGCCATATCAATTTCTCTACATTAAGGGTCTCATTCTCTTTTTTTTTTAAAGTTGATAAGTATATTGATATTGTAACGTTAGTACATTATAGTTAAGGATAGAAATGTAATTCCATACAACCAATTAAAGATAATGTATAAGACTTCTATGATCAAAAGTTAAAGCTCATTTGAACCTAGGTTTCTCATTTCTGCATCTTTCCAGAATCGTCTCATCTTTTCCATGCCTTTCTACCAAAGGTTCCAAGGATTGCTGTTGAATGTTGCTACTCTACCTTCCGAATGGCTGGTGTTGGAATTTATCAGGTTAATCTGCTTTACACCATGTCCTTCCTTCTCTTTGTTTTTGTTGTGCATTTTTTTAAATTCGTGATATAATGATTATAATGTGTATAGTTACCAAGTCTACTTATGATACTTGCATGCTAGTATCTTACTAGCCTATTCTCCAACTGTGAGAAATAATGGGGTCAAGTTGTCTTTCTAATTGATAGGAAATCACCTTTGATCTAATGAAGGTGTTGAGCTGCCTTAGAATTTGCTATAGTGGGAGTTGGTTTAAAAAGCCTTTTCTTCCTTTCCACGTAGATGTAGTAAGTGGAGGTTCCTAAAGCCATTTTGAATAGTTTGTAATCCCCCTTTGTTCTGAAGTGATGAGGAGATGCCCATTATAGAATGTCAGATATGATTAGATGAGGGCAGGAGATGTTAATTTGTCCAAGGTAAGTCTCTAGATCTAGCTTGAGCAGCCATATTTAAAGAATAGGTGATTTACACTTTTAATATATGCATTGCAAAGTAGACAGCTCAAACTTGAAATTGGAAATTTTAAGATATCCCTAGTGCCCAAACTGTTATAAGCTATAAGCTACCAAATAAATGAGTGCGAGGGAGTCACTGTAGAATCCCAACTTAGTTTGTGTGCATATAATTCAAGAAGTGGCTCTTGTAGGAGTTTTTTCCGAGACTCTGTTGTAAATTTTGGGAGTAACTCCTTCAGTTAATGCAATGAAATTTCCTTTAGTAGACCGTGAAGGCCAAAACTAAGAATTGTTCCTAATGAGAGCTTGGATTTTAGTATTTAGAGGTATAGAATTTATAAGCAATTGAGTGTTAGGTATTCTATAAAGAGGGTCATTACTATGCGAATAGTTAAACCAAAAGAAGGTTCCACCTCTATCTCCAATTTTGTGCTTAATGTGAGGGTAGGTTAACTCCCTCATTTGTAGGATTTGATTGAGGGTCTAAAAGATCCCTATTTTGCTTTGTAGTTCCAAATGCAGTTCTCTCTCTATATTTTTGTACGAGTCCATTTCACTCATAGACATTTCATTCTCAGAAAATAGGATCCAAAGTCTCTTTATGAGCATTACAGTACTTATAATGCCCGTGGATGTGATGACCAGACCTCCAATCTTCTTGGGATGACTTACTGCTGCCCATTTCACTTTGGGTATCCTAAGTTTTTTTTCTTACTCCACTCTAAAGAAAATCTCTTAAAGCTTTGTCAATGTCCTTCATCACAGCTTTAAGAAGAACCAAATGGGAGATCCAGTAAGTGTATGTATTGATATTGCCAAATATGGAGATAGTAATTTGTAGTCTCCCATCATAGGATATGCTTTTATTGCACTAGTTATAATTCTCCTATTTATTGCATTTAGGAGGGGAAGGAAATCCCTTTTAGAGAGTTTCTTTTCAACAATAAGCATGCCAAGTTATTTAAAGGGAGGCTTTTGTTGAATGAGGCCCTTGGTATTTAGAAGCAACAACATTTGGAGGTAGTGTCATGAGGAGATGATATAAGAAATCTTATGAGGATTAAACTTGAGCTCAAACAGAAGTTTGAAATCCTCCAAGTCATCTAATAGTAACTTGGTAGATTTGAGGTTAGCTTTACAAAGCAAGAAAAGATCATCCATAAGGGAAAGCTTGAAGAATTTTAGTTTGTGGCATCTGTGATAATATTTGAAAGAGGCCTCTTTGCCAATGTTTCCTTTGGTGAGTCTATGAAAGACTTTCATATAGATAACAAATAGTTATGCTAATAATAGATCACTTTGTTTTACCCTTTTGGTTGCCTTAAATAGCTTAAAAGGCTCCCTATTTACTAGTACTGAGTAGGATATAGTTGTAATGCAACTTTTAATCCAAGCAATGTAGGAAGGAGGAAGTCCTATTGCTTGTAGAGTTGAGATAATGAAATTTTAGCTTATGGAATCAAATGCTTTTTTAAAGTCTACTTTTAGTACAAAACTTCGTATGGAGTTTTTGTTGATGTAGGATTTAAACAAGTCCTAGGAGATAAGGATATTGTCTCCAATGTTCCTCCCTGGGACATAAGCACTTTGACAAGGATTAATGAATGCCAGGATAATTTTCAATATGCCTGCTGGAATTTTTATAATGATTTTGTAAATTACATTGTAACAAGCAATAACCTATAGTCATTTAGAAAAGAAGGATTCGGAACCTTTGGAGCTAGGCAAATGTAGGTTTTGCTTACCTCATTTAACAATCCACCTGTTAAAAAGAATTCCTTAACTACCTGTGATACCATTTCACTAGTGGTACTCTAGGTAGCTTGAAAAAATCCACCAATGAATCCATCAAGCCCCAGGGCTTTTTCTGGGTGCATAAAGAATAGAGTGGATTTGATCTCTTTATAGGTGACCTTTTTTATGAATGCTCCATAAGTTTCTAGTGTCAAGGATATTCTCAGTGAGCCTATAAGTTCTGCAGGTATGGGTTGTGTATTCTGTTAAGAGCCAAGTAGTTTAGATAAATGGTCAAAAGCTAATTGCTTTAGGTTGTTCTACCCAGAAATCATATTCACATTTGTATCATTGATTGCATAAATATTATTTTGGTTCCTCCTGGCTTGTATCTTTTTGAAGAAGAATTTTGAGTTGTTATCCCTTTCCTTTAGCCAACTTGTTCTTGATTTTTGCTATATTTAAGAGTTATAGGTTTCCACGGCTTGTGTGTAGTTCCTAGGCTCTTAAAGCTAAATCTTGTGGATGAGGAGCTAGTTGATCCTGACAAGAGGTTAGGTCTTTAAAAGCTTCTCTTTTGCTCCAGTACATGAGATCTCTCAATGAAATTTGCAATTTTTTCATTTTAGCTTTGATCGAATTTAGTTTAGTAACATATTGGTAAGTACAAGAGCCTGAAGTGAAGGCGTTTAGCCCTATGATGAGTCTGCATTGAAGTTAGGATCTTTCAGGACTAAATTGAAAAATTTGAAAGGGTTTTTCCTTTTACCTTCTATTGTGGTAGTGTGCATGAGGCTAAGGGAATGATTCGAAAGTTAACCAATTACCAAAGTTGGCATAACTCATTGGAAAGCGAGTGAGCCAAATGGAGTTGGCCATGCATCTGCCTAAATTTGTCTACTGAAACCAATCTTCATTCTTCTTATTTGTTCGTATATAGAATTTTCTAGTGTGGTTAAGATATGTTAATTCCAGATATCTCTGATTAGTTGAGAAAGCTCTTTTAAGTTTGGATTAAGATTCTTTTTATTTCCTTAAGCCTCTTCAAGTTTAGGAATACAATTGAAATCACCTGCAACCAACCAAAGGGGTGGACGATTTTGTGTCATTAGGTTAGGTTTGTCCTCAACTGTTTCCTTTGAAAAGCCAGGTTGAAGGCATAGATCATAGTGAGCAAAAAGATTGAGTTGGTATAAGTGGCTTGGAATTCACGATGGAGGTATTTTTTAGAGCATTTCCATGAGAGTAGTTTGATATAAGAAGGGTCATATAAGGCTACAATTCTTCCATAGTGATGGGATTGATGATTATTGATTATAGTCTAGGATTTGTCAAAAAAACAGAAGCTTTTCTGGAGATGTTTGGCTTTGACTTTGGTTTCAAGAAGTGCTACAAAATTAAGTTTATTTGAAAAAAAAAGATCTCCAATAGAAGTTTGTTTATTAGGGCTATTGGATCCTGTAACATTCCATATTAGAAACTTCATTCAGGAGGTGGGTGGAGGCTTTTTTTTCCTTGATTTCTTTTCCGCTTTTAATTTACTGGTACTAGGTTCAGGTTGGAGAATTGGATCAGCAAGGTTGCCTTCATCAAGATGAGTCTGATCAATTATTAGGAGAGTGCGCTGTAGATGCTTCAAGAACTAGTCTTTCACCATTCAAGGGACTAGTGATGTATATAGTAAAGGTGATTAAGCCTTTTTTAGTTTTAGATTCGATCTTAGGAGGACTAGCAAGGATTTATGTTGGCTCTTTTGCAACTAGGAGGGCCTCTTTTACTTTATTTGGAGTGTGCTCCAAATCTACCATAATATTAGAAACTTGGGGGTCTCTTTTGCTTTATTAGGAATGTGATCTAGATCTGCCACAATTCTAGAAACCTCTACTGGTTCCTTATATTTTGGTATCCATTTCTACACTGGTTCCTTTTTTTAGGTTTCCATAAGTAGGAAACCTTGAGTTTGTCCTCAAACAACTAATTATCTTAATTTAACCTCATTATTTGCACAAATTCTGGTAGTTCTGCATCCATGTTCACTTCTATACACACTTTAATATGTCCAATTTGTTGTAGGTTTGTAGTGTGTTCATCCAAAATGATAGGTTTACCTAATGCACTAGTAAGGTAGCCAACTCCTTCCCCAGACTTGTATTCTAGAGGAATTCCATAGATGTTGGCCCAGATAGGGATGGTTCGAAGAGCCTTCTTGTCTAACTTAATTCTAGGATACCATCTGGTCAGTAAGAAAGGTCCGCTATAAACATGCTAAGGACCAAGCTCTTGTACCTTTTAAGTGTTTTCTACCAAGCTAAACTTAAAAATTAACATATATAATCCTTTTTGTAACCCAATTTTTTTATAAGTTTAGGGCCCATTGTTGAACTATAAGGAATGCAAGTCTTTTTTCTAAGAAATAGCCCACCATAGTAGTGCTCCACTTCTTCTCACCCAGCTGAAGCACCTCAATAGGAGGTTTAACAGGTTCCTTAGGGTCAATAGGTACATACCTTAGTGACCCAAAATTTTCAGGGTATTCCACAACTTTGCTCTAGTTAGTTTTATTATGTGTTTCATATTGATTTGTTATTTGAGAATTACTTTCTTTAATAAGCTCGACATTGTTGACCTAATATGTCTCTGTTTCTATAACAGGAGGTTTACTCAATGAAGCAGAAGCAACAGATGAGGCATTTCCAAATGCTAAAGTAGATGAATGTGCAGGATAATAGGATAGGAGTGGAGGGAGGTCTAGATTTGATGCAAGAGATGGTA
>JANITX010000212.1:20656458-20670306 GCA_027564395.1 Erythroxylum ulei | reverse complement strand
AGTGGAAGGAGTGGATTTTGGGGAGACATTTGCGCCGGTAGCAAGGATAGAGACGATCAGACTCCTTCTGGCGCTTGCAGTCGAGAAAGGATGGAGAATCCACCAGATGGACGTAAAATCATCGTTTCTAAATGGAGTGTTGCAAGAGGAAATATACGTACAGCAACCAGAAGGTTTCATAGTGGAGGGAAAGGAGGAGAGTGTCTACCGACTTCACAAGGCGCTCTACGGCTTGAAACAAGCCCCTCGCTGTTGGTATTCTCGAATTGATTCCCTACTACTAGAGATGAATTTCAAGAGAAGTCACAGTGAGCCAACGCTGTACGTAAAATCTCAATCAGAAAATATAGCCGTGGTGTCAATATATGTGGACGACATATTGATCACTGGAAGCTCAGAAGCACAGATTCAGAGCTTGAAACAACAATTTAGTGGAGCCTTCGAAATGACTGACTTGGGTGAAATGAAGTATTTCTTAGGCATGGAAGTGAAGCAATTAGACGGAAGGATTGAAATAAGCCAGAGGAAATATGTTCGTGATGTACTGAAACGTTTCAAGATGGACCAGTGCAAGCATGTAGCTACTCCTTTATGTCCGAAGGAAAAGTTAATAAAGAAAGAAGAAGGAGACGAAGTGGACAACAAAAATTACAGAAGCATGGTGGGATGTCTAATGTACATTGCTGCTACTCGACCAGATATACTGTATCCGGTGAGTGTACTCTCGAGATATTTGAGCAGTCCAAGAAGACAACACCTTACTGCGGTAAAAAGGGTGCTAAGATACCTCAAAGGAACAACTGAATATGGATTATTGTACGAGAAGACAGGGACGTGCAAGCTTAAGTGCTATACAGACGTGCAACAGGAGGGAGAAATAAAGTTGGAGTACATTTCAACTGAAAACCAAATTGCCGATTTATTCACAAAGGGATTTCATGTGTCACGATTTGAACTATTAAGGAAGTCAGTGGGAGTTCAGAAACTGAATTCCTGATCCAAGGAGGAGTATGAAGGATATGTCTCAAGAATTCCGACAGAGGCAACTCCCATGCTCAGCCATGCAGTAACGTCGTAAAGATTTAAAGAAGAAGTGTTCAAGAATTCAAGAGTTGCAAGTTGTGTCAGTTAAAGTTAGTTAACAAGATTGTATGACTATAAAGTCATAGTTGATCACAGATGTAAACAACAATTCAATCAATTGAAGAAAAACCTCAGTAATTGCTGAGTTCTTAAAACACTCTGTTCTACTCTGTTTTTAGTTTACATTCTCTCACTAGCTTTCTCTCTCAAAGTTCTGCATTCATTCTTCGTTTATTTCTTTACGGTAGATAGCTAGTCGCAACAGATTTATACGGATCAATTTTAATATTACACATCACCTAAAGATCGAGTGAATATAGGGGACGTTAATAGAAAACTACTTTTGATCATAAATGTTTTTTTATGCAGTTAGGTCTCTGGACGCCCGATCAAGTATTAAATATCATGCAACTACTTTCTTCTTCAACAATGAGAAAATGTACCTTAAAATAAAAAATGCCATAAGATTGTTAAATGACTATAAAATATAAACTTATATGAACTGTTGATAGTTCTAAAATTATTTTTGAGATGTAAGAGATATTTTAAAAAAATTATCGTCCAAAGTAAAATTTTCTATCAATTATTCTCTAATTGCCAACAAATCTGCTTGGAATTGGCACTCTGACATAATTCCAAGAATAGTTAATCAAGTTCCAAGAATTATTACTCTTTATAGTATCTTGAGACAGTAAAAAATTGACAGTGGCCATGTCAGTTATTTTGGTCTACCTAGAGCTCCTCACCACCATCAGTGAATTATGTGAAAGTAGAATTGAACTCAAAGGAACCATTGGTTATGCCGCTCCAGGTAAGGACTTCCTTTATCAGACTCAATGAACATCCAACGAGAACAAAATTTTTCAAGTACGGAATGGGAGGAGAAGAATCAACAGATGGAGATGTGTACAGCCATGATATCGTTGTGTTAGAAATGTTCTAAGTTGGACGAAGTACTGACGAAGTGTTTAAAAATGGTTGAACGCTTCACAATTTCGTGAAGTTGGCATTAAAGGTGGTCGTGATAGTTCTGGACCAATACAATACGAAGAACATTGCTAAGTAACAACCTTAAGCCACTATTAAACTTAAGTTTAATGAATAGCTTGGTCACAAGCGTTGTCAAGTTGGTATCGTGAAGTTTTTCACTTCAGAAAGGAAGATTCTCTTCACTTCTAAAATAGTAGCAATCATAAATTACAAAAAAAAAAAACGTTGTTTCATAACAAGAATACACCTTATTGCTCTAAATATAGCAGGAAATTTCAGAATCTTACTACTCAAAAGAGATGGAGTGAAATGGCAGTAATAGATCCTTCCGATCAACTCCAATTTCATTTGGCAATGCTTTTAAACTGGAATTACTTGGAATTAGTGACAATAACTTTGTTGCTTCAATATTGAAAGTGTTTAAGCTATGGAGTACAATCTTTTAACTGGTTCCATTCCCTCTAAACTTGAAAAGTTATCCAACTTGCAAGCATTATATTTAGACATAAACAGGTTATCTGGCCAGGTTCCATTTTCCGTAAGCAACCTCAGTCATTTTGTACCTTCCCGAAGGTATCAAGTTTCCTTCTTCATTCATCTCTCAATGTACCTTATAAACAAGCACTTCACAACTCCCATGTACAGAATTCAGAAATGGCTGCTTCATCTTTTTCCAGCAACAGCTATGGTTGTAACTAGTGTGGAGACAACTCTAGTTGAAGATCGTTAAATTGAATATTTTGCACGCTCTGCAGCAGCCTGTCCATTTGAGAAGGTTTGATTTTCATGATTCAGGATGAAGTAGCTTTTCTTCATGGTAGTTTTTCTTTAATCTTCCGATGTAGTTTTTCTTCAAGAACTAATGGTTTTATTTGGATTGGTTGGTGAAATTCAACTTTTGATTATAGATTTCTTTTAAAGTAAAATGAGTTATGAATCTTTTTTAATTATTTTATTTAGAATAGATAGTAGAATTTAAATTTTAATTATGCCTCATAGATTTCCAAGAGAATAATTGTTGTTAAAAGAATACAAACTTTTTATGAATTATTTTTTATAACTAAATTCAACTCAACTCAAACATGTAAACAGGACATTGGCCGATACATCAGTGGAATCATCATGTTCATGTCATTAGGTAGATTAATCTTATCTCTTGAATTTAATTCTAATTCATAAAAAACAATGGACTGAGAAAACAACGTAACACCTTCTTGTGTTTTAGAAACGTACATGACTTAAAATTTTGATGTCAATGGGAAACTAACCTTGTAAAGAGTTGTCATGTCAGAAGAAGTCTCATCCTAATAATTTTCTGGACAATCGCATTTATACTTTGTAAACCATGTTTTAGACTCTCTGCACCACACAACAACTATATCAGGATTAGGAGGATTGATATTTATAGGATTGGTAACGAGCCAGCTAGGTTTGGATAGCTTATTACCCGAATCCAACTCGAAAAAATTTTAGTCCTGTCTTGGTTCAGAGTCAAATTGGACAAAAATTATATGGTTCAAGTTGATTGAATTTTACAACTCATAATTTGATCGGACTGAAATAACCTTTTTTGTCTGATTGTCGTCTTGGGGTTACTTCAAAATTTTAACCAAAGATTGCATATAGCGCAACCTCGGGTCATTCTCTTGAGGAACCAAAAGATGAAATTAATTTCCTAAGTAACTAAATGCAATGCAAATTAAACTATAAAATGGGGTTGATAAAAATTACAAATACCCTACAATAAAAATTACAAATAATGTAGCATCAATTGTCCAAAAATTAATTTATCCTAATTAAACCAAAACACGACAATTTTTGCCCCTATAAACAAAAATTAAATGTAAGGTACAATAATTCAAATAATATCCAAATAGAGCCATAAAGATCACTTTTAGCAACAAAAACTCATCCAAAAGATTTAAAAATACATTTGACTAAATGAGTTTGTCATTCCTCAATGTCGCGATTGTGCTTGTGCACAATCTCTGTCACCATCGTGCTTTTGCATGATAATGACAAAGGTTATTCTGCCCATTATACGAAACAACACCAAAGATTCTAATTATGTTTGATAAAAAATTTAATCAATTAATAGTATTTAATTTAATTAGATTTAAATTAAATATTTAATTATATTTTAATTGATTAACCAATTACTTATCGTGTAGTTAATTAATTAATCATATTTAAATTAATTAAATATATTTTTATATGTGCTAAATATGTTATAATTAATCAATCAGTTAACTATGTTATAATTAATTAACTAATTAATAGTATTTTAAATAATTATTTCTTTATTTAATAAACAATTTTATAAAATTACATAGATGCTAATTACCCAATAACAAGAAAAACAAAATAACATACACGGTTGTCACAACCGTGCATAGGAGTCAGTTAAGTCACAAGCGTGACTACTTAAGTTATATATATATACTGAATACCTATATATATACTAAATATTAGTATATAATAATTAATAATGACTAACATATATGGTAAATATTAACATCTACTACTTAATCAATTAATTATATTTTAATATATCAACTATTTAATTATATATTAATTATTAAGTATAACTGAATAAACTTAATAGTTACTGATTAATAATTAACTTATAAATAAATTATATTTTCCTAAATCAATTAATTTATTATATCTTAATTATTATTAGTTATATCAAAATTAATTAGTAAATTAAATAATTATATTTAAATTAATTAATTACATTTTTTATATGTGTTAAATATATTATACTAAATAATCAATTAATTATTTTATAATCAAATAATTAATACTCTCCTAATAAATTCAGATAACCATGAAGTTTGGTAGAGAGGAAAGAAAATGTGTGAGGAATTCATCCTGTAAATTTCAAGTGAATTGGAGTTACAAAGAAGAAGTTATGATAAAAAGAACGAAAGATGTTCAAAACAATTATATATCTCTATACTCTCACTGTCACAATCGTGTATAAGCACGATCATGCAATTCCAACTGATTCTTTGCTGTCGCAATCGTGCTTGTGCACGATCGTGTTTTTTTTCCAGATATCTACTCAACACAATCGTGCAAATCCTCTGAGCTCCTCTGAAGCTCCCTCTCTGTCACCATCGTGCTTTTGCACGATCATGACAAAGGTCTTTTTTTGGTAAATCAGAAATATAATAAATCAAGAAAAAGAAGATTATGTACAGAACTAGAGATAGCCCAAGGTGCATAATTAACAATTAATTAATCATAAGAATTAATAAAAACATGTAATAATTTATAATTAATAATAACATAAATAAAAATAATTAATAATATTTAATAATGAATAATATCATAATTAATAATCAAATAATAATTAATCAATAATAATAATTAAATGATTCTCTTTGCCATATAATAGCATGCTCACGGGTGTGACTTAACATCTCACACCTGTAAGCAAAGAATTAATAATTAAATAATAATACTTTATAATTGATAATAGCATGCAAAATAATCAAGTAATAATTAATTAATAGTATTTAATAAATAATAATATCATGCACGATTGTAACTAATATATAGTTAATAATAGTAATAATAATAATAATAATAATAACGTAATTAACAATTAATTAATAATAAGAATTCATAAAAACATGTAATAATTTATAATTAATAATAACATAAATAAAATAATTAATAACATTTAATAATGTATAATGTCATAATTAATAATCTAATAATAATTAATGAAAAATACTTATTAAATGATAATCAGACAGCAGTGCACAATCTTGCTTGTGCACAATCGTGCAACCACCGAATGGTCTCCTCTCTGTCACGATCATGCACTACAAATGATTATCTCTCTATCACGATCGTGCTTGTGCATGATTGTGCAACAACTAGACTTCACCTTTCTATCACCCTCGTGATATTATTAATTAATTATTGATTTAATTTAATTAATTACAGTTTAATTAATTGATTAATTAATTAAAATATAAGTAATATTAAGTAAATTAAGTACTTTAGTCTTAATTAATTAAAATATAACTAAGTAATTGATTGATTAAAATATAATTAATTAATTAGAATATAATTAACACATATAAACAATTTTATTAATTATTAATTATTAATTATTAATTATTATTAAGCTAATCATCCCTTCCTGAAATAAGTAAGGTTACAGGCATGACTTAAGTTTCACGCTTGTGACGCATATATATTTTTCATTTTTAATTAAACATAATTAATTAATTGATTAAATATATTATAATATAATTAATTAATTAATAAAATTATAAGGTCACAAGCTTGCCTTAAGTGTCACACTTGTAACACATATATAATTTTCATTTTTAATTAAATATAATTAATTGATTGATTAAACGAAATATAATTAATTGATTAATTAATAAAAATATAATTAACATGTATATAAAATATGATTAATTAATTAATTAATTGATTAAAATATAATTAATGCTTCTGACCCTTTAATATATAACACTTAATTAACTTAATAATAATAAATAATAAATAATAAATAATAACATTTAAATATATTTTAATCAATCTATTAATTATATTTTTATTAGTCAATTAATTATAATTAAATTATATTTAATTAAAAATGACAAAGGATATATGCGCGAATTAAATTATAATTAATTAATTAATTAACTATTATATACTAATATTAAGTTAATTAAATAATATATACTAAGGGGTCATGGACACAAACACACACACACACATATATATTAAATGTAATTAAAATATAACAAATAAAGTTATTATTCAGTTAATTAATTTAGTGTTGCATGCATGGACAAATAAGGGTAACGTGAACAAGTTGACGTCAAAAAGTGTTACGTTGAAAAGTTTTTGCATGAACAAATTATGATTATGTTTAAAAGTTGATGTAAAAAACTATGTTCTTTTTTTTTTTTGAAATAAACTAGATCTTGCATTAATCAAAGGTAGGGTAATAATCCCAAACCTGAACAGGGGCATACAAATAAGAGTGTTGAGCTAACTAGTGAGCTTCGACATTGTAGTGCCTACTTACCTAGCGCACTGAAAAATCAGTTTTACGTTTGAGAATACTTAAACAATTGTCTATAATTTTACCAAAATCAGAGGAGTCGTCTATAGGTGATTGAAGGGAATAAAATACTTCCTGAGCATCCACTGCAATAGAGCACGGTCCTTGAAGGTACTGAGTAGCCCAGGACAAAAAGGATCTACAAGCGATAGCTTCTGCTATCTTGGGCTCAAAGACGCCATGGTGCAAACGTGAGATAGCAAACTCAATGTTTCTAGCTCTGCTTTTGACTACTGCTCCATACCCACTTTGGTGTAGGTGGGGGAAGGTTGCTACATCTACAAAACAACTCCACTGCCACGATGCTCCAGCAGGTGGATCATTGGCGTTAGTGGCGGCCAACGGGGGAGAGTGGCTAGACCTGCATGAGACAACAGAAATTGGGTTATACAAGCCTCTTGTCGTTGTCCAAGTTTGAAGGAACAAAGCTGCCGTCCCTAGAACCTGTAAGCAAGGTGTAATCTTGGCTTCCCAAACAAGTTTATTATGGCAGCACCATATTTGCCATAAAATCATACAAGCACTCCTCATTATATTCACAGAGACTTCCTTGGAAGCATTACAGATACAAGTAAACATGGTCAACCCAAATGAGCTAAAATCCAAGCCAAATTCAGTCCAAATCTCTCTCGCGACAAAGCAACCCATAAAGATATGGAAACAATCTTCATTACCTCCACAATGGCCACAACTTGAGTCATTATCTATGCCTTTTCTAAAGATTCTCTCTTTGGTAGGAAGAATGTCCCTTAAAAATCGCCACATGAATGTTTTAACTTTAGGAGGGATATCTAAAGCCCATAAGAACTTCCATATCTCATTGGGCTCATCATAAGGTCCCTTCTTCAAAATAGGGGCTCGGTAGTAACCAGACTTAACAGTATAATGCCATCGCCTATCATAGTGCCATAGCCATTTATCGGGCCTACTCCTCAAGCCTAATGGGATCGTTAAAATAGAAGTCCCATCCTCTTCACATCACACCTATTAAAGCTTTTCTACATCCTAACCATTATTCTCCCTGTTAAGGAAGTCATGAACCATCAGAGTATAATCCCGAGGCCTCGAATCCCTAGGCATCCACGGATCCACTCAGAAATTGGGGGACTTCCCATCTCCTATCCGAATTCTGGCCCCTAATTTAAGCACCTCTTTGGCTTGCAAGATACCTCTCTATGTTAAACTTGGGCTAGATCCCAAACAAGCATTCATGTAGTTCCCTTTAGGAAAGTATTTAGCCTTGAACACCCGAAAAAAGAGAGTGTTGGATTCTGTAAGTAGTCTCCAACCTTGCTTTGCCAGAATTGCTAAATTAAAACACCTTAAGTCTCTAAAGCCCATGCCGCCATCTGCTTTGCTGTCACACATTTGGTCCCAGGACATCCAGCGAAGATTCTCCCCTCCCCCCCAGTCTTTTTCATACCCTACCAGAATGAGTTCATGATTTTTTGCAGCTCCTCACAGATAGACTTTGGAATCATAAATACACTCATGCAGTAAGAAGGAATGGCCTAAGCAACAGATTTTAAGAGGACCTCCTTGCCAGCTCTTGATAGAAATACATTGTTCCAGATATTCACCCTATGCCATAGTTTATCTTTGATATAATTGAAAATTTGTTTCTTTCTTCTCCCACTAAAAGATGGCATCCCCAAATATTTCCCTTGATCTAGTGGGGTGGAAACCCCAAGGATATCAGGGCATTTCCTCCGCTCATCAAGTCTAACATGAGGACTAAACAAAATGCTCGATTTTTTATAATTGATAGACTGACCTGAAGCTGCTGCATAGTCTTTCAAAATGCTCTGAATGGCACCACATTTTAGCTCAGAGGCAGTAAAAAAGAGCAACAAATCGTCAACAAAGAATAGGTGAGAGATTCGGGGTCCTCGAGAGCTAGCCTAATACCCATGAATGGAACCTTGTCTCTCAGATTGACTAAGGAGACAAGATAAACCTTCTGCACAGATAATGAAGAGGTAAAGAGAAATAAGATCTCCTTGACGGATACCTCTACCCGGAATAATAGGGTTAAGATCACACCCATTTAACAAAATCGAATACTTGACATTCCTCACACAAAGCATCATCAATTGGATCCACCTCGCATCAAAGCCCAAAGAAGTTAGCATGGATTCAAGGAATCCCCAATCTACTCGATCATATGACTTAGAGATGTCAATTTTCAACACAGCGCTGCCTGACCCTCCTGTTTTGGCTTTCATCCTATGAATTAATTCAAAAGCAACTAACACATTATCAGATATTAATCTCCCTGGGACAAATGCAGACTGGTACTTAGAAATAATGTGAGGGAAGATGTGTTTCAACCGATTGGCTAAGACCTTAGACACTATTTTGCATAGGACGTTACAAAGAGCTATAGGTTGCAGGTCTTGCACATATTCAGGGTTCGCAATTTTTTGAATTAAAACAATTAATGTATCTGTCAACGTAGCAAGAAACGTACCTGACATAAATCATGTTATACAGTTTTTGAGAATGTCATCTCCGATCACCTCCCCAAACTTCTGATAAAAGGCTGGCTTAAGTCCATCTAGGCTAGGAGACTTATGTCGGTGCATATGAAAGAGTGCAGCTCGAAACTCCTCCTTCGAGAAAGGAGCTAGAAGTCGCTTATTGTCTGCTTGGGTTACGCGTCGTGGGACAGTACATTTGACCCAGCTATAATCGACCGCTTCTTCGCGAAACAGATCTGAAAAATATTGCCCCACTATTTCCTGCATGCCTTGTGGATCCAACACTCGGTTATTCAATCTATCTTTTAAGGCAGTGATTCTATTAGCTTTCCGTCTCACATTGATTTGGGAATGGAAGAATTTAGAATTTCGATCTCCATCCTTTAACTAAAATGCCTTCGCTCTCTGTCTCCATCGGACTTCTTCGTGCTCAAGTAACCGATTATATTCAGCCTTCAATCACCCTACTTCGAGATTATCAACTGGACGATGTCCAACAGTACTGCTAATGCATCTCCCACTTCCTTCTTCTATTTAATTAACTCCCGATGAAGCCTCCCCCCACCCCATGCGTCCAATGCCACACAACAAGAGCACTTTTTAGCCATCGTACAACTTAAACTCGGCCCCCTCCAAGCTTCCGTCACAACGTTCAGAATAGTAGATTCTAGGAGCTAGGAATTTTCAAATCTAAACCTCTTCCGACTCCATATGTGGAGAGATTTCTCCAGAGCAATAATAAGGCAAAGTCGAACAACCCTTTTGCTCTTTTGACAAGAACAACAAAACCCACGAATAAAGGTTCGAACTTTCGCATCTGCCTGAAGGGTTTTGGAGAAATGAGGGACAACGGTGGTGTTGAAGATGGAGTTGGGTTTACAATTAGGGTTTTGGAGAAGGATGGCATCTGACGACAAAGTTAACTTTGTTGCCATTGTTGGAAATGGAGAGAGTGCGTATGCTTTTAGAGTTGAGAATGGGATTGGTGTGTAAATGCAGAAGTTGTTCTGAATAGATATTATTTATAGAGGTCTCTCTGTCTGTCCATAATGACACGATTTTTTGCTTATTTTTCTCCATCGCTTTGTCTGTCCACAGTGACACGTTGTCTTCAAGTGCGGCAATGAACGACGCCATGGCTAACCTCTCTTTACATGATGCTGAGGACTAGGATGACTTGGAAGGGGACATTAACTGTTCCAAAGAGAACTCCATAGTGGGTCTGTTTCTCACCAAGGCTGTTATCAATACCGAGGCTATGAGTAATACTTTAGCCAACCTCTGGAGACCGACAAGAGGCGTTTCTATCTCAGAATTAAGGGAAGGGCGCTTTAAGTTCAAATTTTTCCATGAGGTCGACATGCATCGAATTCTTGATCGCTGCACGTGGACCTTCAACAAACACCTACTGGTTCTCCATCCATTGGCAAAAAGGGGAAATGCAAGAATAGTACCGATTAGGTTTTGTGATCACTGGCTACAAATTCACAATCTCCCCCCTGGGTTTATGTCCGAAACAATGGCGAAGAGATTTCGGAATTTTGTGGGTAAATTTGTTGAATATGACCCACGAAGTCTCCCTCATATTGCTGGACCATATATGAGACTGAGGGTGTCTATCGATGTGTTTCAACCTTTATTTTGCAAGAAGAAAATCAGTCTGGCTGATGGCACAACGATATATGCAGAGTTTAAGTATGAAAGGCTCTCCTCGTTTTGTTATCTTTGTGGGCGTCTTGGGTATGTGGACTTCTACTGCGATTTAAGATTGGAGAACCAAGCTTCGAACCTTGTTTTCCAATGAAATGATGATATTGTGGCTCCGATACGGCGAAACACTCCTATCACAAGCTCTTGGTTGCGTTCGGAGGATGGTGGGAAATTAACAAAGGACAGATATCAATTTGGGGCCTTAAACATACCATACCCCCTATGCAATCTCCAACCTCCATCGTGCATCATCCTTCGGACAAGGTAGCAGGGAAACAGAAATGTGCTGATTACGAGACTGGGCTGGCTGAACGGAACCACTTACTTGAAGAGGCAACTTCGGTAGCTATGGACCATGATTTGAAGACTAAGCATAATCCAATGTTTGTGGATGAAGGTAAGAAAAGATAGCGACAGGAACACCTACATCTTCCTATCGTTTCTGGCAACACAGATTCGACTAGTGCACACCTCTTGCATAACTTCTTGCAAGACCATTTCTCAATGGCAGGCACTGCTCTGTAGACCCGCCGATCACCATGAAACTCTTTAGTTGGAACTGTCGGGGACTTGGCAACCCCCGCACAATGAGGGCTTTGAAAGACTTAATCTATCGCCATAAACCTTCGATCATCTTTCTGATGGAAACTATGATCAAAGCATCTCGGTTGGATAATATCAAAAGGAGTTTGGGTTTTGATTCTTGTTTTGGAGTGGATCGTTTGGGTAGAGGGTGAGGTCTTGCTCTTCTTTGGAACAAGGAGGTGCAAGTCAACATACGGTCTTACTCGAATAATGTCATTGATGCAATTATTTCCAATATGGAGGGGATAGTTGGAGATTGACCGGATTCTATGGTTTCCCTGAGAGACAACGATGTATTGATTCTTGGAATCTTCTCCGCTCATTGGCTTCTCAAAGCTATGACAAATGGCTTTGTATGGGAGATTTTAATGATTTGCTTTCACCCATGGAGAAACAAGGGGGAGTTGAACATCCTAACTTTCTTTGCTTGGGCTTTCGAAGTGCTTTACAGGATGCTCACCTTTTTGAGATACCCAACTCGGGTTCTTTGTTTACGTGGGAACGCCGTATTGGGCCCAATATAGTAGTTCGGGAAAGATTGGATCGGGTTGTAGCCACTAGCGACTTTCTTCACCAGTTTATGGACTGTCTTTACTTTGCCACTGTTACTACTATTTCGAATCATATGCCCCTTAATATATTTAGCTGATAATATATAAGATCATGAAAAAATAATAATAGAAAATCAAAATCAAAATTTATGAAACTAGAATAAACTGGACTAAAAATAGAAACTTAAATAAATAATTTTTATTAAATTAAAAATAAAAAAAAATAAAAAAAAATAAAGTGAGAATTAACCGACCTTGTTTACGACATTTCTAATCTTAATGCCTAATTGACATAATGAAAGTAAGCATTTGACCCCCACCCGTTATTTGTACAAAAGTTTGTATATTGTAATGTAGTCCTCAAGGGTTACAAATAGGGGACAAGATCCTCTGTCCAGTTTTATGGTGTCTTATTTTGTCTCATGAATCTCAGCCATTCATTTATGCGGGTCCTGCGTTTATTTATACGGGACCCACACGAGACCTGCGTAAATGAATGGCTGAGATTCATGGGACAGAATAAGATACCATAAAGCTGAACAGAGGATCTGAACTCTACAAATAGGAAGGCAAATTAAAAAGGAGTCGAGTCTTCTTAAGTGGTCATTATATTTGAACTGAAAAAGAAAAAAAGAGAGAGATAGAAACAAGCAAAATCCCAAGTCGTAAGTAATAAAAACTTGAGGAAAAGAAATGTAAAAGTAAACTTTGCTATAACAGTTCCTTTGAAAAGCAAACTTTGCTACAGTGTTTTGCTACAGTGATTTGCTTCAGATCCGTTCATCTCTGCAACTTCGCTAGCTCTGTTCAGGCCACCATGGCCACCACCAGCCTCACTGATTCTGCCCACCACTCTGCCAAGAAAGTAAGGTTACATGAGAGAGAAGAGGATCCCCCTCCTCCTGCCCCTGGACTCCCGCAAGCTCCACTGAGCTACAGTGTCGTGGTGGCTACCTACACGGATTCTAACATTGGAGCGAGCGAGTTTGATTGGCCAGAGGAGGAAGACATTGACATTGAAGAAGGCGACATTTCTGTCATCCAAGGCACCCTGATCTTTAAGTGGAATTTAGAAATGTTAAATGTATAAAATGAGGATTTTTGTATATGTATGGTGTTAAAGATGAAAATGTGCTTTAAGAAAACTTAATGAGAAAAGAATTGATTAGTTTTGATGACTTTGATATTTGAGTAGATTTGTATAGATTATGAGAGTAAAGTGAATGAGTTGATTGAAATGGAAGTTGATATTAAGAAATAAAGAAAAAAAAAGAGTGAGAATATGAAGAATTATGAAAGTTTGACTTTTTGGAGATAGAGAGTTGACTTTTTGATTTAGGTAGATTTTGAG
>JANITX010000212.1:20622303-20639847 GCA_027564395.1 Erythroxylum ulei | reverse complement strand
ATAATAAATATTTTCATTACAAAACTGTAACTGAAGAAAATAAAGTTACATATAAATACACTTGCTTTCCAGGGCACTATATTTACATAACTCCAACAGATGCATGTTTGCAGAATTTAGGGAAGGTGCTTGCACGATGTGAAAAATCAAGTTTAGTTCTTAACTGGGAGAAATGCCATTTGATGGTAAATGAGGGCATAGTGCTCTGGCATAAAATTTTCAGCAGGGGAATTGAAGTTGACAGGGTGAAGATCGAAGTGATAGCAAAGTTACCACCTCCTACAAATGTGAAAGGAGTTTGTTCATTCTTGGGACATGTCGGGTTCTACAGAAGATTTATTCAAGATTTTTCCATAATTGCTCGACCTTTAGCTAATTTGCTTGTGAAAGATGCGCCATTTGATTTTAATGTTGAGTGTGTGCAGGTTTTTGACACTCTTAAGGCAGCTCTTACTTCAACATGTGTACTAGGGCAGCAGAAGGATAGGAAATTGCATGCAATCTATTATGCAAGTAAAACATTATCAGGAGCCCAATTGAACTACACAACAATCGAGAAGGAGCTTTTAGCAGTGGTTTTTTGCATGCAAGAAATTTAGATCATACCTACTTGGAGCAAAAACAATAATCTTTTCGGATCATGTAATATTATGGTATTTGTTTAATAAGAAAGATGCAAAGCCAAGATTAATTTGTTGGGTGTTGTTATTATAGGAATTCGACATTGAAATTAAAGATTAAAAGAGAGCTGAAAAAGTGGTGGCAGATCACTTATCTCGAATTGAACAAGAAAATAATACAAACAGTCAGCCAATTCGAGAAGAATTTCTAAATGAGTAGATTTTTCTTATTCAGTAGTTGGAAACTCTGTGGTATACCGACATAGTAAATTATATGGTGAGCGGTATCGTTCCTTCCGATTTGTCTTATCAACAACAAAAGAAATTCTTTGCAAATATTAAGCATTACCATTGGGAAGAACCATATTTATTTAGAATTTGTGTTGATGGATTAATTCAGAGATGTGTTCTGGAAAGTGAGATGCTCTCTGTACTAACTCATTGTCATGATTCGCTTTATGCAGGGCATTATGGGGGAAATAGAACTGCGAGTAGCTTGGAATGCAGATTTTACTGGCCAAAGTTGAACCAAGATACGAGGGAGTTTGTGCAAAGGTGTGATAGATGTCAAAGAACGGGAAACATATAAAAAAGAGACAAGATGCCACAATCAAGTCTATTGGAGGTTGAGATATTCGATGTATGGGGAATCGATTTCATAGGATCATTCTCTGCATCGTATGGAAACAAATACATATTGGTAGGAGTAAACTATGTCTCTAAGTGGGCGGAAGCCAGTGCTAGCTCAAGTAATGATGGAAGGGTGGTGACAGAGTTCTTGAAAGGGTTATTCGTGCGATTTGGGGTTTCACGTGTTTTAATCAGTGATGGTGGTTCTCATTTCTGTAACTCAAAGCTCGAACTTTTGCTTGAACAATATGGTGTGCAACATAGGGTGGCAACACCTTATCATCCGCAATCAAGTGGGTAAGTGGAAGTGGTCAATAGGGAGCTAAAATGGATTTTGGAGAAAACGGTGAACAAAGCAAGGAAAGATTGGGCTATGAAGCTTGACGATGCCTTGTGGGCATATTGGACAACTCTCAAGACACCTATTGGAAAAACTCCATATAAACTTGTTTATGGTAAGGCATGTCAATTGCCTATAAAACTTGAACACAAAGCATACTGGGCTATCAAAACTCTTAATATGGATAGCAAAGTGGCGGGGACTAAGAGATTGCTGCAATTGCAAGAGTTGGAGGAGTTACATTTCACAGTTTATAAGAATGCCAAGTTATTCAAAAAGCGAACCAAGAGATAGCACGACCAGCATATTAAAGATAAGCATTTTAAAGAAGGAGATTTTGTTTTGTTATATAACTCTCAGTTAAGGTTATTTCTAGGCAAGCTGCATTCAAGATGGAGTGGGCCTTTCAAAGTCATCACAGTTTATAGGAATGGAGCTTTGGAACTTGACAATGCACGCGATGAGAAGTTCAAGGTGAATGGGAAAAGATGTAAGCTTTATCTTGGAGGTCTTATTCATAGACCTAAGGAGGTAATGGCTTTTCAATTTAACACTTGAAAGATAGAATTCAGTCATGCTAAAAGACCTTAAAATTAGCATGTGTGTGTGGTAGGATTAAATAAAAATACAAGGTTTGTTTGTTTGTTTGTTTAAGAAGTTGTTTTGTAGAAAAAACAAATGGTGCGACCGCGACCGAGAATGATTTGTGAATACCATTTAGGTGCGATCGCGACTGTGGCACTATGTTGCAGGTGCAGCTCGATCGCAAGTTGATTGCACTACACTAGGTAACGTTTAAAATTTAAATTCTTTCTCGGTTCCCAACCTAAATTTATGAGTCTTCAACTACCTTCACGTCTCCTTTACCTATTTAAACATTGTTTTGGGGGAGTTTTCTTGTGTTATTCTAATCTTAAAACCCTATTTTCAAAAATTTTTGTTGTGAATTAAGAGAAAGCAAAGCGAGAGAACCATTCCTTTCAACATATCCTTCAACCAAATCAACTATTCAAGAGAATGTCAAGGGGAAGGATTGTAGCATCTAGGTCTAAAGGGAAGGGTAAGGCCGTTAGACAGTTGGTGCCGAATCTCTTGGCACAATATTTTGCCCCTTTTCTAATCTTCTTGCATAAGGAAGGAAAGAAGTATCAAAAGGTGAAAGTGAAAAGAATTATTGTTCCAAGGTACTTTGATTAGGAGATGGTGACGCAGCTTGGTGTGAAAGATAATCTTTTAACTATGGCTAAGGGATTGGGATGGTTGCAGTTGATTATGGGCGAATGGGAGATTTATGAAGAGCTGATACACGAATGTTATACCACTTTAGTAATGGAAGGGACGAAGTTCACAAAATTGAAGTTTAGGCTGTGCGAACAAGAGTGGGAGATGGATACTTCGATGTTGGAAAATTTTTTTGGGCTGCCACAATTGGGATCGATTAACCCAACTGGTGAATTTTCCCCAGGGTATTTCTGAAGAACAATTGTGGAGGGTTCATCAACATATTAAATTCATAACACTCCAAACCTACTCATTCGGGATGCCTTATTGATCCTTTTTCATAAATTCATGACAGTATCCATTTTTAGTAGGGTGGAGAGTAATAAGGTATCAAGTCAAGAGTTATATGCTTTGTGGTGTGCTTCTAACAACACACCCTATTGGACCTCCTTACATTTAATGAAAGGATTTGTGCAAATAGCACGACCTTCAAGCGCCAAGCTGGGATTGGGATACATATTGACAGCACTAGCTCGATCAATGGGTCTCGACCTCACAACAATGAAATGTGTTCCGATAGAAGTTTTCAACCAAAGCTACTTGCATGTTTGTGGCCTGATGAGCTTTATAGGATGTAGTTTGCAGCCTTATAATGAGAGAGTAGCCGTTAAACTCGAGGAACAAGGGAGTCATCCTCTAGCAAAGAAGAAGAAGAAAACAGTGACTCACAACAACAAAAAGCACAATCTACAATTCCTATTGCTGATGCTGTAACAGTTTTGGAGAAACTCAAACGTTGGGAAGCTGCTACCGCCGCAAATAGCAACAGGTTAACTGTAATTGAAAGAATAATGACGGATATTCAAAATCAGCAGCGGTATCAAGCAAAGAAATTGAAGAAATTCTTCGCTGCGTCAAATGTAGAGGTGCCATCACCTACACCTTCACCACCAGGTTCTCTTGTTCCTTAAAAGGTCTTGTAAAAGTTCTTTTTATGTACTTGTCCATTGGTGGTGTTTGTGATATTTCTTATTTTATTGTTTTATTTCTTTTTACTGACTTAAGAAGTAACATAACAAGAATCTTGAACTTAGCTTGAGAGATTGTTAACTTTATACATGCCCTTTTAGTAATTAAAAATTTAGAAAATGCTACTATTGATCATTTGAGGATAGTGCACATACTAGAACAACTTTGGTACTTTTAGCAGAATTATTTGTATTAAGTTCTTGCTTAATAATTATGAATATTGTTGTTTACTTGAAGTTTTAACTTGAGGATGAGACAAAAGGGTATGAATGATAAAAAAAAACTCCAAATTTTTGCTCCGTTATGCTAAGGGTGCCTGAAACTGGCCTTGGACATATAAGCAGTGCTAGTAGCCACTTGAAGATGAAAGTGAAGTAGGTTTTGTGCATTTGAGCATGCTCCTCATTTCCATTTAATTGAAAAAACTTTTCATCTAGAGCAAGCTTCTTAAGTTGTTCTGGAAATAAGGTTTCTTTATCCTCATTGCACAGTTTTAACAACAAGTTGATAATGTTACAAATATGTTCTACAGAGACTTGATTATGATAATGAAGTTATTGGTGTTGTTTACTGCTCTTATATGCGTACTATTCCCAATTTGATTTGAGGGAGCTTTTCTGCATTTTTGTTAATTAAGGGGTTGTAGGAGGTTTACAATCATGTCAAGGTTGGAAAAATATTCTTTGGTATCAAGCTATCTGAGTCATTGCTTGTGTTTATTTTCTTTTGTCGTTTTGTGTGCTTGTGGACAAGCACAAGTATAGTGGTGAGTATTGATGTGAGTGTATTTACTTGATGAGTGTTAATGTTTTTAGTTATGTTTGTGGTACTTTTTGTTCTTAGTTTAGTAGTTTAGTTTAGTTTTTAGGCAAGTTTAATTTTTTGTTGAGTATGAAGGAACAGGGGAGCAAGATGATAAAAGTTGGTGAAAGAAACAAGGAAAAATGTATCTGGTGCATTCGCAAGTCACTACAGTGTGATCGCGATATCAATAGGTCTTCTAGAGGTAACTTTAGGTGCAATCGCGAGTTAGTAAGGTGCGATCGCACTTAGGACTTTTGACTAGAAGATAGGCTATTCACTTACGGGTGCGATCATAAGTGTCATGGTGCGATCGCAATATGCAACTTTAAGGGCAATTCCAACATTTCATCACGTGTTTAAATGAATGGTGAACGGTTAAAAGAAGTCTTTAACATGCGAAAACGTAGGGGGAGCTGTTACAATTCATTGGAGGTGGACAATCATGAGGGAACTCAAAAAGTTAATATAAAAGGAAGAGAGGTACAAAGGAAAAGGGGGACGACGAAAAAGCAGGACAAGACAGAGGAATAGGAGCTCTGTGAAGCATGTAATTCAGGGCATATGAACATTTTTTTCTTCTTAGTTTATTTTCAGTTTGTTATGATGTGTGTTTTCTAGTTTAATAAGAGTTAAGTTCTTCTGAAAAAATTCATACAAATACAACTTGCATGCTAAAAGATTAGTGTCTAAGTTTTATTACTCAAAGGTTGTACGGTTCATCTCTGTTTCATTTATATCCGAATTGAGAGATTTGCATCATGATAAAACAGAGTAGGTAATTCAAACTTAAGAGAGAAGAATTGCTTCTAAAGAACCTTGGGGTAGCAGAATAATAGGATTCAGATGTACTTAACAAGGGTTGATAACAATTTTTGGAACTTTTAATCTTGTGAATTCGAGTAAAGCAATTCTTCTTCTTACAGAATTAGTTTTGCCTTGATAGTTTAAACGTAATTGATTTATTTATATCCCTTTTAAATTTCTAATTTTTTTATTATTAACTTAAACAATCTGGAAAGAATTTAATTGGTGCTTAATATAGATCCTCGTGGGAATGATAACAGTATTACAATAACCCATAGGCTTGCAGTCGGGGTCCAAGTGCGTTTCTATTTTATAACTCATCAATAATTAAAAAGCTTTAGTAGCTATTTTTCTTAGAACGAAGTGGAGATCCTTTACTCCAACAGGTATTTTAAGCTTCGGTGACTAGTTTAGACTTGAAACCTCCTCCTACTGAGATAGTAATACCGCTGGTGAATTTCCTTAACAATATCTAAGAATTCCTTCTCATATGTTGATAACTCCAAGTGCTTGTCCACTAATGTCTTACTCAGGTAAGCTATGAGATGTTTGTCTTACTATAATACCGTTTCGATGCTCATACCACAAGTGTCAAATAAAGGGTCAAAAGAAGCCAAGCATGGTTAGGACTCGGGTTGACGTGAGGGCCTCTTTTAACTCCTTAAAGATTTGTTGTTACCTTTTGTAGTAACCTATGAGCCTAAAAGCTCTTTGAGTAACCTAAGTATTGACTAATTTCAAACAATGGCTACCCTTTTGCTATCTATAGCAACTCACTTCTCAAAGATAAAATGCTCAAGATACTCTAATTATTGGGCCCCTAAGGCACATTTGCTCTCATTAAGGTATAGCTGTTGATCTTGTAGGGTTCAGAGAGCCTCCCTAAGGTGAGATAGACAATTTGAGATATTTCAGTTATCAGGTCCCTAAGGAATATTTGCCCCCATGAAAGTATAACTAGTGATCTTCTAGGATTCATAGAGCCTCCCTAAGGTGTGATACGTGTTGCTCAAAATTTCTGTTATAGATCAGCATATCATCGAAGAAGATGAGTATGAACTACTTAAGAAAGGGTTGAAATATCTCACTCATTAGACTTTGGAAGGTGGAGGGCGTGTTTATTAATTCGAATCACATTATAAGGAACTTGTAATGTCCTTTATGGGTTTAAAAGGTTGTCTTTGCCACATCTTCATTGCACATTCAGATTTGATGGTATCCAGACTTCAGGTCAAACTTTGAGTATTAGCTAGATCCATGGAGCTTGGTGAGCAACTCCTCAATTAACGATATTGGGAACTTATCTTTCACTGTGTGCTTATTGAGCTTTAGATAATTGACACACATTCCCTATAAATTATCATTGTTTCTCCTTAAAACCACCAAAGATGCAAACAAACTCAAGCTTCATTATGTGAATCCCTGTTGGAGTAACTCTATTATGGCTCTTTCGATGATGTCTTTCTGCTCCCTTAAGTAATAGTATGGATAGACGCTAATCATGTCCCTTCATCCTTAAGCTCAATTCTGTGATCCTGAATTCTTCTCTAGGCTAATTGCTTAGGTTTTTGGAATAGTGATTTGTACTCTGCCAATAGGGCTTGAAGTTTATCCAATTTATCCATTGATGATCCTAACATCGCTAATATCATATGATGTAATTGATGTTCGATGGGGTGGGTTAATTGTATCATATATAGTCTTCCTACTCATTCCCCCTTCAACATTTTGTTTAACCCTTTACTAGGCACCATCTTTGAACCTTGTTTCTTACTTCCTGACAATGTCACTAGCTTTCTTTCCTAAGTAAACCTTATGGTAGTCTTGAAATTGCATTTGACATCATTGAGGTTAATTAACCATTGCACTCCTAAGATGATGTCGCAGCTTCCTAGAGAAATCACTAAGGAATATGTCAAAGACGACATCTTTGCATGCTCCACAACAGCTCAACCTAAGACCTCCCCTTACAATAATTTGGATTCTTGGATTTTCCTCCAATTGGCTTTGACTTCTTCTGGCTAAAGCTTCGTCTAGGAATTTGTGAGTGCTCCAATTGTCCATTAATACCTGTATAAGCTTCCTTTTATGGTATCCAATTACTTGCATTTGCTTTTATTCTTCTTCATTGGTTTCCTCAATTATCACTTGGAAAGAGACGTTAGGGTATTGTTGTTCTCCAATAATTTCCTTGTTCGACTCGCCAGGTTCCTCTTCAGTCTCAATATCCCCCTTAACCATGAATAATTGTAGTTATTTCCTTTTTCATCAGTAGCTCGGTATGTACCTCTCATCACACTAGAAGCACAATCTCTTAGGTGGACTTTCGTTAAACTCTTCGCTATTGACTGCCTTGATCAAAGTTGGTCTCCAACTTAGGCCATCTCTCATAGCAGTTCCTTGGTGCCTGGGATAGGCATAATCCCTTTGTCAAGTTAGATTTTGAAGCCTGTGGCCATTAAGATCCCTCATTTGGAATTCAAAATATTGTTTGTGCCAGTTAGTACTTAACTCTTGAAGTTTCCCTTCGGGAGTACTGCCACTATATGAGCATTTAATACTACCTTCTACTTCCTCACCAATGAGCAGGCTTGTTAATGAGTAGGGGGTTCGAGGAGTTTGAAAGTTACCTCTAATTTGCATTTTAAGCCCTTCAAAAATACCTGATCAAGTATTCCTTTAGTAATGCCAATTGTGGGAATATTTATCTAATCAGACACACTAATCTTACACCAAATACTCCTACTTATATTTAATACTAACTTTTGCTTCCTTGCCGGTAAGCAGGCTTGTTAAAGAATAAGGGGTTTGAGGAATTTGATGGTTACCTCCAAGTCTCTCTTTAAACCCTTTAAAAAAACCCAATCAAAAATTCCTTTAGTAATGTCAATTGTTGGAATATTTATCTAATTGGGCACACTAATCTTACACCAACTACTCTTACTTAAGTTCTTTATAGTCATCCACTGGATCTTCGAAGTGTTCTTCGTCAAACTTTTATCTTATGACATCGAGAAACTCTTCCTATTCCAACAGTTCCTTCTGACATCACTTCTTCGTGATTAGTTGATACCATTCCTACACCTCTCCCTCCAAGTACATCGCTACAATCTCCACCTTCTTCTCATTTGGTATGTTGTCAAGTGTGAAAATTATTCACACTTGTACACCCAACTCTTCGCTCCACTACCGTCGAACACTCGAAAATTGATCTTGTTGAATCTCGTCCATGTGGTGTATACTCCTTTTCACATTCGTTGTTCCCCCTGGTAGTACTACTTGCTCCTTCCATACGAAACCTTGCTCGAACACTCCTCCCATCATATGCATGAATTGATGAAACATCATTTTAAGTTTACCCAACTCCTTTCCTATCTTTTCTATCCTACCCTAAATTTCCTCCTATAGCTTCTTGTTTTTGGTTTAGTTCTACAACACTGCTTTCAAGTATTCCACAATCCTCCTAAGTTTTGTCGCTTATGTTCCTTCTATCATAGTGGCGACCGCTTTAATACCAATTTTTTATGTGCTAAATGTGAATGTGAAGAAGAATGTCAAAGAGAATTAGAAAAGAATAAAAAGAGAGAAAACCAAAGACAATTGTTATCAAATTCTGGAAAAAAAAAAAAGATGCTAATCAATTACGTGATATAAACTCGCCCCTCATCGAAGACCACATGCCATGTTGTCGATCGATTATAAAAAACAGAAACTACATCATTCTAAAAGAAATCGTCGTTTAAGCCTAAACACCCACGTTTCTCAAATGTTATTGATATGTGCTTAAATATTGATTCATTTGATATACTACACTTAGTGATTAATGCCTTAGAAATGCTTAAGATACTCACTTTGACTCATAAATAATCATAGGCACAATTTAGAAGCAAAGAAGTTAAAGTGAGTCAAAAGCACGATATTGGGTCATTTTCTGAAGATTTACATTCACTTATTTTCTTGGAGCAAGAAGAAGATTGGAGCAAATAAAGAAAAGAGGAAGACAAGAAATGAAAACACAAAGAAAATGAATTAAAGTTACTTACGTCAAAGAAGTACAAAAGTTGTGTATGGAAATTTCATGAGACAGTCCATACAAGATGATGAAAACACAGCAGAACATTGAGTAAAAAGACAATAAAAGAGAAAGAGAACGTCAAAAACAAAGAGACCTAAAAACGACGTGCAAGAGGCTACTGGAAGGAGCAAAATGACGTAGCAGCAGACTGCAGCGTTTGCGTTCAACACAGACATTAGGTGAGCTTTTTTTAAAAAGGAGAGACACATATAGTAATGAGGTGTGCGTGACCACTTTAGGTGGACCAGAAATTAAATCACAAATAAAGAAAGCAGCGCATGTCAAAACGCAGCCCACACAAAATTAAACACAAATGCAGCAGCTGGAATGAAGTACGCAAACATATAGGAGAAAACGACAACACAGATATAGGAGAGTTTTAAAATGAGTGAATAGTGACAATGGACCGAAAAAAATTAGAAAGAGGGTGGAGGCGTTGCTTCTCTCGTCATTCTTTCACACCTGAAGTTGTTAGAAGATGGTTGGTATTTGAAGCATAAAAATAGAGATGAAAGGTTAGCTTCCTGACGCCAGCTCAACGGGAATATCGACGTCAAATCACGATTAAGCTATTTTTATCATTTTAGTGTTGCAATTTCTTTTCATATTGACGTGTTGTTGGTGTTGATTTGATCGAATTTTGTGGTGAATGATCTTAATACGTTATTTTGATTGTTTTATTTCAAACCTATTGCTAAAACATTTAAATGTAATACATAATCGTTACTTTTGATGTTTGTGAGTGGCATCTAATGATCCCATATCCTGACGAACAATATAACTTAGGTTATATAACCTGAACATGTGAGGTTATTGCTTATATTGACCGTTTTCTACTACGTAATGTAGCTATCAAATTAAATTTAGAAATCGTATCTTAGGTTATTTAGTAGTTAAGTTTAATGAATGATCGTATCTTGATTAAACAAAAGTTAAAAGAAAACCGAAATTAGGAAAGCGTTCTATTAGTCTCAGATTAATAGTCCGAAGAGAGTTGTTAAGACATTAGGATGATAAAATACATTTGATCATGTTTAGGCCGAAATTAAACCTAAAACCAGACCTTACATATATTAGCCATTTTAATCATTTCCAATCGCTTGTTTTAATTTATTTTCAATAATTTACTTTTATTTTATTTCTAAATTGCAAAAAATCCAAAAATCTCATTTTTTATATTTTCTTTGCATTAATTAATTTTGTTACAAAAATTAACCAAACATTCTCTGTGAATTCAATCTCAACTTACCGTAACTATAAATTTTAGTACGCAAAATGAGGAAAATTTTGCCATACACTCAAACACGCACTGTCAGCTACGGTTCATTAATTCTTACCCTCCACATCGCACTCCGTAAAGTTTGTACCACCAATTATCTTAGTCTAATGATTCTGTTTCACTCCTACGTAGGACAGAAGAAATGGTTTCTTCCTTTTAGTGGCTGTATTGGTCGTGGTCGTGGTCGTGCAACTTGGACGTCATCGTCTGAGACTGCAACTGAGAAGAGAACCATTTTGGAATGCTACCTTCCGTACTAGCTGCTAATCGCAAGTTCATTATTGTAAAGGTAGCCGCACTTAAAAATGTCCAAAGGACGCAAGTTACATATGATAAGATACGAGGACCAAGCCAAATATCCCTTGGGAACACCAGAAAACATGGCAAAACGCATTATTCTGTTTCACAACTGGATATACCAGTGAGCAGCTTTATATCATACATTAAGAGGAGAACTAAGTGAATCCTCTCATACTTTACAACCAGAGGACAACTTTATTCCATCCTTGGCAGAATTAAAGCGAGCAAGGAAAGCAGTGAAGTCTGCGCTTTTTCAGAACCCCTTGGAAGGACATGCTGCACAGATCTCAAGGGCATGCCTTCTGATAAACCTCGCCTGCGAATTTCCAGTTCATCACCTTCCATATGTTCTTAAGATAATCTGGCCTTACATTCTTGTACTGCACCATGACAACACAAACTTTCAACTCAGACGAGATCATAAGAGGCAAATTGCAGATTAAAAAGGTCAAATTTGGCAGGAAAGGCAGAAAAACTATCAACTTATATTCACAAAAGAAAAACAACTTGGTTGTAAAAAGAAAAATCCGACTACAGAGTTGCACTTTTGAAAGTAAGTTTGGTTTCCAGTCTTTCATTCATTTGTCAAGTTCATTCTACAATTACCAAATTAAAGTGTCCAAAATGAACGATAATCTCAGTATGTTATCTCTAGTTTCTAAAACACTATTTGATGTTTCATTTCAAATACCAAAACCCATGCTAAGTTGCTAAATTTAAAATTCATTTACTCAATAACAAGACCTTATACAAAGATGTATCACCTAACTGCCCCAAGTTGGAGATTTAATAAGTTAGAGCAACGTAATCATTATACATCAATCTGGAAACTGTTTTCGAATTTACTTCTCCTGCATCTATATGATCTTAAATTCAGTCCATGCATACACAATTGAATGAAATCTATTTCTTTATGTAGGAGCACAGAAACAGCTATACTAGAATGCAAATGAGTTCATCAAAGGGATTCACATTCAAGCATCGATTGTCATTATTTACAGTGATGCAAATGAGCTTAGAGTTTATAACCGAAATAAAAGAAGACAAATTAATCAATTACAAGCTTTAATTTAGTGGGATGAAAAATGAGAATTGAAGTGACAACAAAGGCAGCCTACTTTATGCTAATTTTTCTTCATTAGATAAGAAATCATAATAAGTGAGATATATTGTCCTAGTTTGTTTAGGACTTAAGCTTATTTAAGAATAAAAAACCCTTATTACGATAGAATTTAATTTTGGGTATTTAGAACCCTTTCCTACTAGAATAAAGATTCTAAGAACTATAAATATGTGTGTATTTCAATAATCCTGAATTTTTTCTACAAAATTAAATTTTCAATTAGAAGGTCTGATTCTTAGAGATTCTTGGCTTCCCAAACTCTATTGTTTGTCTTCACTATTTTCCAGCAATTCTAACCTAAAGTTCCAGCAACCAAAAACCCAAGATCTAGCCATACCAAGCCATGGAATTCTAGCCTAAATTTCCAACAATTAAACCCTAAAACACAACTATATTAAATCTGAAATTTCAACATTCCAAGCTGAAACCAGACCTAAAACTTGATATTCCAACAGTCTAATATCAGTCATATTTCCCAAATTTTGTAAGTTTAGCTACTTGTTAATAATTCTTCTATTTGTCAAGTTTAGCTACTAGTTAATATTTCTTCTATTTGTCCTACATCAATTTGATATCAAAGCTTTGGTTCACAACGACAACACATAACAAAAGGACATCTAAAAGAATATTCAGCGACTTAAGAGTGAGATGAAATATTTCTGAATATTGTCAAAAAATTGGCATCAATAATTCTCGTTCGTAAGGTGCCCTAAAAACCAACTTACATGTAACAATTCCCATAAGAAAACAAGTTTAACAATTTTTGAAAAGGCTAGACAGCCATTACATACATTTCCTAAAAATCAAAACCCCCACAAATTATGCGAACCAACAACCTATGGTAATAAGCAAGATGAAGGAATTAATATTGATGAACAACACGTGGCACAAGGGAAAATCTTTGTTGAATCATATAATGATTTTGATTCCTCAAATTTAGCAGGTACTACCTCAGAGAAAGTGTTTGTTCTAGGGGTGAGACTGTTGGCACCTCTCCATCAATTGATCAATTCAAATCTTTGAGCCTACTGATAGAAGGTGCTCAAGTACTTGATGAAATGGATTTTGACAATGGGAGATGATAAAAATGTTAAGATGAAGGAAAAAAAATGAACTGGATTCCTTGGCAAACCCTAAAGCTGAAGCAAATGAACAATAAGTTGAAACACTTAAACAACAAACTGAAATTCTTGAACAAGTTGCTAAAACATTTGAAAAACAGGTTAAAACTGCTGAGTGACACCTCAAAAACACAAGAATGATAGACTAAAACAATAGGGAAATAGACTAAAAGAATTGGACATCAAGATAAAATAACAGAACAGGGAGCTAAGAAGATTAACTTGCAAGTTCCAAGGGTTTCGAAGCTTGTCAGCTCAAAACTTGATGATATCCTTGGTTTTGTTAAAGAAGATTATGTTGCATTAGGTGATGAAGAAGTAGATTTGAACGAAGATGAGAAATTAACACAACATAAGGATAAAAAAGAAGCTATAAGTGCACTTTCAAAGTCAAAATTCAGTAATGACAAGAAGTTAATGGATTTGACTACAAGAAACAACATGATGCATGTTCTTGATGCCTATGTAATAGAGAAGCTATGTGGTTTTATTATGCAACCATCTGCAAATGTAATGGTCAAGAATTATATTCCTGGCCATATTGCTAAAGTCTTCTTCATAGATTACGTCTCTATGAACCACCTTTAACCATCGTCTCTGATTGTGATACAAAGTTTATGAGTATTTTGAGAGAACTCTATGGAAAATATTAAACACTAAGCTTCAAATTTCTAGTTTTTCCATCCCCAAATCAATGGACAAAGAAAATAACATAGAATTTCGATACAACACTTCTGTAAATATGTTAAACTGGTAAAAATCCTTTTGAGATAGTTTAGAGAATTCAACCAAGGAAACCTATTGATTTGGTTCCTTTACCACAAACAACACAAGTTAATGTTGAAGCTGACAGTTTTGTACAACATATGAGGATATCTTTGATAAGGGACGAAGAAACATAACAATTAGCCGCTTGACTTATAAAGAACATATTGATCAATATTGTCGACTGGTAGAATTCAATGAAGGGGATATGGTAATGATAAGGATTTGTCTATAACATTTGTTGAAAGGAAAATATAAGAAATTCTTTCAGCTGGACCTTGTGAGATCTTCAAGAAGATAAGTGCTAATGCTTATGTTTTGGAATTACCAAGTGATATGGGAGTTAATTTTAGAACCCTTACCTACTCGAATAAAGACTTAAGAACTACTAATATGTGTTTAAATTCTTCAATAACAAGCTATCATGAATTATTTTTTTTTACAAATTGGAGTTTTTAACTAGAAGGTGTGATGCTTTCTTATAAGAGTGATTCTTAGACCCTATGAGTGATTCTTAGTTTCCTAACCTTCATTGTTTGTGTTCTTCACTATATTCCAACAATTCTAACCTAAAGTTATAGCAACCAAAAACCCAAATTCACATCAAACCTTGAAATTCTAACCTAAATTTCCAGCAATTAAACCCTAAAAACCCAGATTTACCAAATCTGAAATTTCAGCATTCCAAGCTGAAATTCAGACCTGAAAGTTAATCTTTCAGCATTCTAATATCAGCCATATTTTCCAAATTTTGTGAGTTTAGCTACCAGTTAATATTTCTTCTATTTGTCCTACATCAAAGAGTGCACGCAACACCTGTAAGAAGGAAAATGAAACAAAAACAGCTAATCAATCTCATTGATTACCTGCAAATAGTATGCATGCTCCCAAACATCAATACCAAGTAAAGGAACCAAAGTTGATCCTTTAGTTACTAGTGGGTCCTGTCATGGTTCAAAGAGCAATAAAATGGTGTTAGTAATTCATTTACCAACTCCTAAAAAGCTTCAACACTATAGGACTCCTCAAGCAATAAAGGAACAAGAGAGAGCATTGCCCATCCTATAATTCATATGTTAGGACAAAAAATGGCAAGCTCATAAAATTACCACATAAATAGATTTTTAAAGCTTGTAAGACCCATTTTCTTTATCAATCTTAGCATTGTATGTATGATATGCATATATGTATGCAAACTTATAGTATCAGTATTCTTACAGAAACGACATGAATCAAATATTGACACCATCCTTATACCATCATCATTAACAAATTTGTGAACTTACCTGGTTCGCAGTTGTCTCAACCATAAGCTTCTTGGATTCCTTGTCTGCACCAAGCCACTATCAAGGGACCAGGCATGCAAAGAAAAATTCAAGATCGTATCAAAAGAAAATGGAAAATAAATCAACATATCAGGATAAGAAAACTTACCACCCATCCTGATCCCTGCAAAGCAGCACCTTCTGCATTCATTTTCAGTATCAATTTCTCTAAAGAACCAAAATTGGAATCAATGGCCCAACCCAATGAACCATGTGGTGGCTCACCACCTCCTTCCTGTCATACCAAGCATTAGGTACATAAATCACAGAAGCTGAGCTTAGGATATGTGAAGAAGGGATGTACTTACACTAGTGGGAGCAAGGTTTTTCCAAAAGATGGAGTGGTTTATATGACCTACAAGGGAACTAAATATACTGAGAACAATATGAAGAAACATTAACTAGAATCCACCTAGCCATATGTACAAACTCTATCAGCTTATTTGGAAGCCTTAGACTAGCATAATAAGTTTATCCAGGAAAGAATGCAGCATGATCATCAAAAGGGGGAATGAACAAAGAGAAATCATTAATTCATGTTTCCAAGCTCAACTATGGAAGTTGACGACAGCAATAGAAATGTCTTGAGTTGTTTCGATTTCATCAAATCATATTCAGCAGGTTACTCATACCAGTACTCCTATAGTCTTTTGAGGCATCTCAAACTGGAGTTTACTCAAAGTCCAAAGTAATTCGTTTCAAGATAAAGGTTAAAAATAAAAAAACGTTGATTCAAAAAGTTTTGGGCAACATTCCAACTCAATCTTAGTCCAATCAAAATCTCAAATTAGCCACAATCCAATATGTTAAGTTGAACTCCTACTCTTAGCAGCGGTCTCTCAGCCGCCTCATGACTCTTGGATCACGTACTGAACTTCATCTACGTCGAATACTCCCAATTAATAAAGTTATAAAGTTTGGACCTATAGAATAGACAACTAGTTATGACCTGTGTAGCAGTAGAAATTCTAGACTTCTCCAAATTTACTACTGACATTTGAATCATTAGTTGACACGCCAACCCAAAAGTCTCTACAGACCTCTAATTGAAGTTTAGATTGACTTCCCAAATGCTAACATATGAAAATGAAAAGGAGGAAATGAAAATTAAGATGAAAAAATTTGAGAACAGAACCTCCGCCGTTGAACTTGATGGCGCTCTGTAGCCAGACGATAGTAGAGGAATCGCCCTTTTGCAAAGCTTCATGGAGTTGCTCGAGAGCCTTGTTGTAGTTGGTGATGTAAGTTTGGTGGTGCTTCTGGTGATGAAGCTGCATAATCTCAGCACTAATAACCGGCTCCAGAGCGCCATAATCGTAAGGGAGATCCGGAAGCGAAAAAGTTTGTAGACCACGCATTGACCCAATCCCTAACCCGAAAACCCTTGATCTGGTCGAAGCCTTGCCAAACCCTATCGTTCTTCTGGCGAGAACAGAGCGGAGAGCAGCCGCCATTGGAGCACCGTCAGAGCGAGAGAAGCCGTGTCAAAATGGCCTTTTGTCCAGAGGCTTTCGGTGAGGAAGTGAGTGAGTGACAGAACACACATCAAGACGCGAGGTTGTGCCATATTTTATTCCCATTACATTACTAAAATTCAGATCACCTGATTATAAGCATAAATATCCCATTTAGATGGATGGAAAATAAAAGGATGCTGCATCAATAATGAGAATGGGAGATTGTATGTTTATATTGACACACGTTAAAAAATAAGCTCGTAGTATAAATTAAAAATATAAATTTATTTATTTAAAATTTTTAATAAAGAAACTATGACAAAATTTTATTTAGTTTCATCATTATATTTTTATTTTATTTTTATTATATGTTATAATATAAATTAAAAATATAAATTTATTTATTTAAAATTTTTAATAAAGAAACTAAGACAAAATTTTATTTAGTTTCACCATTATATTTTTATTTTATTCTTATTATATGTTATAATTTAATTTAATTTTTAATATATTAAATTGATTTCTAAATGAACTAATTATTATACTTACTATAAATAAATTATTAATATTTAATATTGGTTCTGTCGGATTTTGCTGGGGCTGAACATCATTGTTTGGATCCATAATGCTGTGTGATCTTGGCTTCTGAAT
>JANITX010000212.1:20061187-20090062 GCA_027564395.1 Erythroxylum ulei | reverse complement strand
GACCAAAGAGGACAATACTGATTAAGGTTGTGGTCGCGTGCAAACTTGAGGTATGCGGGGCCTTACTCGCCCCGTTAAATTGGGCTTGAGTTCGCCCCGGTACGCAAAACACGGGCCCAATAATTTTTATATATTTTAAATTTAATTCAATATCAAACTAAAAAATACTAAAAAAAGGCTTACCATCTATAAAAAATTTGCTTTGACATAAAATTTTAGAACATCCTGTAACAAAACTTCTTTAGCAAAATTACAATCAATACGAAGAAGCAATCTTTGATTTAATAAATCATCTTGAAATTTTGAAATGCATAAAACAGTAGGTAAAATATCTTTTTTAATAGTTAAATGTTTGCTCTATATGGGATTCTAATGTCCCGATGCATTTTGAATTATTTGTTTTATATCATTCACTTTTTGCTTTAGGATACCTCTGTACCTTTGATTAAGAGCATTTGTTACTATAACTTTAAATGCATTGGGGTTAGTTATATGATCTTTACCCTCTCTAGAAGCATTTGACTCTAATACCAACTAGTGGGAACTACAAGACCTCTTTCCAAATGGAGTAGTTTAAATCTTCTCTTAATATGACTCTAGTTAAAAAGGTGTCTTTATATCATTTAAAAGTTGAAAGTTTATTGCGCCTAAGGTTAGATAATAACTCAACATTTTTATCTTTAACGTGGCTATTAAATGTAAAGAGATGTTGATACCAAAGTAAGGACAACATTATGTATAGGCTTACTATTATCATCTAAAATTATCTTATCTTCCTTGTTAATCTTAACGACTTTAAGAATATCAAAACTTTGAGATTTGATTAAGTAATAATCTTATCAAGCTTTTAATTATCCGAAAATTTTGACTATCAATAACTCAGTTATGACATAATTAGAAACTCCTAATTGGGTTCTACAAGCATTAGCAGTCATTATCATCTATTGAAGCATATTCAGTTTGTTGTACTCAAACATTTGATCAATATTCCATTTATATATTGATGACTTATTGTACCTACTCTAATGTAAGATATTAGGTTTTTGATTAATATTTATGTCAAGGGTAATAGGTTTTGAATAATACAGTTTTGTATTATTTTGCCAATGAATTTTCTTCAATATTGGGGAAGGAGATAGAAAGTTGTTAAACTCAGTGTTGCAATCTTGTTCAATTATATTAACCTCTTAGGAGCTACTAGTTTTGATCCAACTTGGCTCCTAATTTGGATGGTATATAATGTTTTAGACATTGAAGATGTGTTGAAGTCAAAAGACAATATTTTCAATTATCCTCTTTAATTGCCTTTAAATAGTATTGAAAAATTATTTATTTTCTTTCTTCCTAAATTGCTTTAAGTTATTGCCCTGTACTTTATAAGACTTAGGTATTGGGGACTTGATCAAATTTTTCTTACTTATAAATATAGGATTATCTAAAGTTTTATCTATTTAAGACAATTGTCCTCTTATTGTATACAAATAACTATTGGTGTAATTGTTTTGACACGTAATATTTTTAATATCTTTTGAGTTCACATTCTCATTTTCATTTTTAATCTTCAAAGGGGAAGCTGTAACCACATACTTTTTTAAAATTAAAAGTAATATATATATAAATCCATATAAGGTGGAAACTACCTTACCAAATTTGATATAATTATCATTAACTAATTACAAAATGGACATTGAAACAATGAAGGAATGAAAAAAATGGACAATGTTTCATTTGGACTTAGAACATGTGACTTGCATATAGGATGTTAAGTGTCCTATTTTTTTTGCCTTCCTATTCCAGAATTTAGTTGTTTCTTCCTCTTCTTTTTTGTTCTTTTTTAACTTGAATTATTGCAGCTAAGGTAGGAATCTCCTAGATTTGACTTAATTTTGCTTCAAATTACCTTAGAGATCTTAATTTATTCCTTCCTTATTTCTGATTTTTGCTACATAGCTCTGCATATCATTCATTGATTCTTGTACATTATCTCTGTTCATGTTTCAAGTTTCCTTTGGTAAGTTTCAAAGACTTTAATGAATACCTTCTGTGCATGTTTCTTTTACACCATCTTTTGTTCCTAGAATTATTGCATGTTTGCACTACTAATGTCCATGTCTTGTAAGGAATCTTAAGTTCACAAAAGGAGGGGTTTTTACTATAATTTTTCTCCTATTATGGTTTCCAACAACTTTATTTTGTTGTTATTATTAATAGCTTTAAAAGGGCATCTTATGCTATTTTCTTAGGTATATATCTATATATCTCAAACCAACCAAAGAATAAAATGTGCACTCTATAGTTATTGACAAACTCATAATATTTTTCTTGATTTTATTTTCTTTGCGATAAAAAGTTGGTAGAAAACCATAAGCTTTTATCCTTTTTTATAAAGAATAAAATTCATATTTTTTTATTAACCTCAAATTCTTTTTCTAACACATAAAACTTGTTATTGTTGTTTTCTATTATTGAGGAAAATAGTGGTGACACTTGGGGAGATTAATGGTTATTATTACTTTTAAATAAGTTGTGGAATATTTTTGATGTAATCTACTTCTTGAAGGCTTGAAGATAGGAAATCAGATGTTGAGTGTCTATAGTATGCCAATAAAAATTAATAACAAAAAGTTGTGTTTTTCATTTATTAAAAAAATATGAACATAAATTTGATATAAGCGTGTTTAATTTACAAAAATCAACTAAATAACATATTCAATGCAAAACAAAAATAATTGACATATTGGAAGAAAGATATTGTAACTAAGATAATAGAAAAACAATTACAAGATGAGAAAACAAAACAAAAAATAAAAAATTTGCAAGAAAATTATTGAAAGATAAAAAGGCTTCTTGCCCTAGTCCATTAGGTGAATAACATTGTTGAATTTGCAAATAGAATAGGTTATTATTAGACTCAACAAAGTGGTGTTTAATTTTCATATATTCAATTTCTTCAAAAATATACAAATAATAGGTTTGTGGCTTTAAAAAATCCCAAGGCTTATAGTTGCAGCCTTTGAAGGAAATATTGTTGATCACTTTAAACGGATTTGAGTTATAAAATTCATTTTAAATAATTGAAAATTTTTAAAACTATTCTTTATCAAAATAATTGCTTCGAAATTGTTTTTGTTTTGAGATATACAAATCTTTTGAAAACTTTATTTGTAAAACTTCTTCTTACTTTGGATTATGTAAAATAGTTTTTCTAGTCGTATTTTTAGCAATTGTGTTTAATAAAATTTATTTTTAGGGCCTTTCTTCAAGAGAGTCCCTTAGAGCTATTGTTAACTCCGGGGTTGTTTAACAAATGTTGAAACTAATTAGAAATATATATCATTGAAGATGAGGATATTGAGGCCTCAACATGGGCTCGAGGTAAGAGAGGAATAATCTTTTCTTCTTGCAATATTTCTTTCCATGTCTTTACTAGATGTTTGGTTATAAGTTTTAAAGGAGATAGGTTGTACTAAGTTTTTCGGCTTTGGTTGGCTTTAGGAGAAGTATTGGCTCTCGTGATTATTATCCGTATTACAAGAATTCTCGAATTAGAAAATTAAGAATGAAATTTGCTTCACCTTTAACAAAATTCAATATCAAAACAAAAAAAATTAAAATTACTTGGCATCTGGCAAAATTTTGCTTAGATGCAATTTTTTGAACATCTTTTAACAAAAATTCGTTAATAGACTTGCAACCTATACAAAAAAATATCTTTAATTCAATAAATCACCTTGAAATTTTGAAATGGCTAAAAAATGGATAAAATCTCCTTTCTAATAGTAGGATTATTTATCTATGTAGGATTCCATAGTCTCGAAGTATAGTTAATGATTTGTTCTTTTTCATTAACTTTTTCTTTAGCATACCTTCATACCCTTGATTGAAAGCAATAATTTCTACAATTTAGAATGCATTGGGGTCAACTATATGTGATAAATGAATATATTTTCCATGTCTTTGATTTGTTTTACCAAACTAGTATATTTTTTTGTCTAAGACTTTAGGTTTTTCCTCAACCTATCATGGAAGGGTTTTCAGAGCCTATTTAGGTTAAGATAAAAATCTAGAATATAATTTAAGTTCCCTAAAATCTTTACAATTATTTTTCGTCAAAATTTAACTAAGAGATTTATTGCTAAATTCTAAAGTTCTTTCAATTAGTGTTAGTGTGCCATTGTAGATCTGGTGCCTAAAAACTTAAACTTAGTTTGGAGAAGGCCATGTTTTGTTTTTGACACTACTAATGTATTCTTTTTAATAACACGAATGAATATTTTAATGTACTTAAAATGTTGCTCTAATGTCAAAAGAAAATATTAGCGCATCATTTATGTAAATAATGTAGAATTCAAAATATGAGATAAATATTCCATTCCTTATTCTTCGAAATTCAGATGTAACATTCTTTAAACTAAAGGACATCACATTTTACTCATATTGACCAAATAAAACAGCAAAAGTGGCTTTATATTTTGCATTAAGATCTATTTGGACTTGTCAAAATCCTAATTTCATATCCAATTTTGAAAACATTTGAGGATTGTAAATTCTTTGAAGCGGGTCTCTTTTATTAGGGATAAGATACTTAATTCATTTTAATACTTTATTGAGAGGCTTTTCATTTATTCACCTCTTTCTTTTTCTAGAGTTTTTACTCACATAAAAGAGTATATAATTCAAAAAGGGCCTAGATGGAGAGATCATTTTTTTCTTTAATAAATCATTAATCTCTTGTTTACAAAATTGTTCTAAATTTTTATTCATTTGAATGGGACGAGTTTTACTAGGAATTTGATTTTCTTTGAAATCCTTTTTGTAAGACAAATCCATAATGTGTTGTTTCCTATTCAAAAGACACACACACACACACACACACACAACTTAGGGATTGATTAAAACCAGCAATTAAATAACTTAAGGATTGGTTATAGTTCTAACTAATAGTCCTTTACTAGTATAATAAAAATAATAAACATGAAATATAAATAGGTATATGCATTTAAGCAATAAAATACCTAAAAGCTAGAGCATAAACAAAACACATGGAGCACAAAATAGAAAGAATAATTAATATAGTCGTAGGCATTCACCTAACAAAGTACATAAAAGAAAAAAAATTGAACTTTTGGGGTATAAAAAGGAAAGAGTAATTAACAAAGACTTAAGGAATACAGACGATCAAATACATCAAAAATAAAAAATATATTACAATAAAATAGTAAATTAAAAGATGCATCTTCAATAGACAATTTTAAGACCATATGCATGGAAACTACATAAAGGAGATTTACCTATAAAGCACTCTTCTATCTTTTCTTCCATAATGCATAAATAACTTAAAGAATGCTAGCTAAAATAATTCCTGTGCATTGAATAACAGTGGATAAGTAAGTAAAAGAGGGATAAATATCAACTACCATATATGAAGAAGCCAATTTCAAATTAGTTATTAAAATTGATTTATTGGACTAATTTGTCCACTATATATAGTATGAGGTAGAAACGCGACTTCTGAATGGAGAGAAATACTAGGATTTTAAAAAGTTTTGAACCAAATTTAAAAAAAGAGAAAAAAAAACTAAACCTAAAGACGCTAGCAAACCTTTGTTCACTTTACACACACTCCACTCTTCTTCACTATGACTTTACACCACCACCCTTCGCTCCCACTCCCAGTCACCCACTGACCCACATACGCTGAACTCGTTAGGATGTCTTCATTATCTTCCTCATGGTCTATTTTCATGCTTCCTCCACTACAGGACTATCTTCAGTAATTCGCTATCGCTGTCGCTGCGTAGTCGGGTTAAGCTAGATTATCGCTGCTAGCTCATTCCTCTCCACCATTCGCTAGTTGCTACTTATCTCCATCATCGTTGCTCGTTATCATCGCTGCTCGTAAAATCCAAAATTCTAAAAATTTGCACCTAACCTGACCTGACCTAACCAAACCCGACTTGAAATAACTTGGTTGCAAACTTGTAATTTGTATAATTTTTTAATGTGTTTTAGGTTACTTGTTTCTGCTCTTGGTTGCAATTGCATTGTATTTTGGTTGTATCATGTGTGTATTGTGAATGGTTTATAAAATATGAATTGAACAATTTGGGCTTGAAAGTTGAAATTGGATGTGTGAATTATGTATAGTTTAATAACATTTAGGCATTGTGAGTTCATAAAGAAATGAGATCAAAATAATATTGTGTAGATTATGGAAGAACATTTAGCTATTGTAAATTATGTATAATTCAAGAACATATCATATTATTTATTATTTTAATAAAAAAATGAGATCAAAATTAATTAATTAAAATTTTAATTAATTTATATGAAACATACAATTTACTAATTATTGTTTGTATATAAAGGTATTTAATATATGATTAATTATTTAAATATAATATATAATATATAATTAAATCATTTAATAAATGTAAATAAGTTAAGAAAATTAAACGTTTGCATTTTTATATTGTTCATTATTATCATTAGAAAATAATATTACAAATATTAATTTTATTTTATGAGTAACAATTTGGCAAATACACATTTATCATCTTATCATATGGATAGCTAAATACATAGTAAAAAATAGTATGTGAATTTATGAGAGAATACTCATTACTTAACATAAAGTGAAACTGTAAGTGTTTAAATCATTTTTATGATGTGTAGTATCATAAAGAAAAGTCATTTTTCCAATTAGATGTAAGATAGAGTCTATCTATAATCTAGATATGCTTATAATTGAATGTTGAATTTTTTATAATTATGTAATGATCAAGTATACAAAAATTGTATTTTTTATATGAATTTATTAATTTAACTTTAACACAAGTCTTATTTATTTTTCAGATAAATTGAGGAGAGTTCAAGTATTCCTGATAATTTAGTCATTTTAGGAAGATTTGATGATTTAGAGGGAGAGCCTTAGAGCAACTGGCAAAAGTTGCTCCTTTGTGACCATAAGAGCACATGTTTGAATCACAGAAACAATCTCTTTATAAAAATTACAAAGGAAAGGCTACATACATTGATTACCCTCCTTCGACCCTCGTAAAGTGGGGTATCTTGTGCATTGGGATACCTTGACTTTTAGGAAGATTTGATGATCCAACTTAGGCTCAGGCTAGATTGGTTCCTAGAATGAAGAACTATATCATTTTTATATATTGCACCAAGCATTTGAAAGGTTAGGGAATCACCAAATTAAAGAATTAAAGAAGCATTTAGCTAGGATCAAAGGTAAAGTAAAAGCCATGTAGAAAAGGGAGTCATAACGTGAATGAAAAATGACGACTTTATTTGAAGAGTATTAGCACAAAAAAGATAGACAACAAATGTTAAATTACGAAATTGGTTATGGAAGTTCTTTTTTCGGTGGTTAGGATGATAGTGGGGATGTTGAAGGTGGCAATATTCCTACCGAACAAGAAGGGAATGTTGCACCTGATGTGAGGAAAAGAAGAAGACAAGTGTCTAACTTTTTTGCATTATGAACAACTCTTGAAGCTCAACCTTCAATCTATAGTGTCTTACAATCTAGAGAAGTGACAGAGAATGTGAACATGGCAATGGCTAGATGTTAGTATGTTTCTGCCGTATCATTTAATGTGCTTAGTCTTATTCTTACCAACTTATGGTAGATGTTATTGCCTCTTACAATCTAGGATATAAGACTCCTTCAATTGATGACTATATAGGTAAACTTCCAAGTAGCTCTATTTATGAAATAAAGAGTTATTTGGATGAAAGAAGAATGACTTGGGCAACGTATGAAGTGATGGTTAGGCAAATAAAATACATGAACCCATTTTAAATGTTTTAGTTTATTTTGCTAAGGAGACAATATTTTTGAAGTCTATTGATACATTTAGCCTTGTTAGAAATATTGATACTCTGTTTCAGATATTTGAGGAAGTTGGGTCATAAAATATTGTTTAATTCATTACTGATAATGATTCTACTTGTAAGTTGGGAAAAGATTGCAAAGCAGATATAACTTGTTTAATTGGACTCCTTATGTTGCATATTACATTGACTTGATGTTAGAAAATATAGAAGATTCTAGACATTTTCCTATCATTGATGAGATTGTGTAGAAAACATGACCAATTTTATCTATAATCGTGTATAGGTCTTAAATTTGATGAGGAAGGATTTCACCAATGGTAAAAATTTGTGTTATCCTACTATAACAAGGTTTACGACTAATTTATTATCACTTTAGTGTTTGGTTCTAATGAAGAAGGATTTGAGACAAATGTTTACAAACGATAAATGAGTCGCATCACATTATGTTAGGTCTAATGTTAGAGTTGAGGTTTCTAGAATTATATTTAAAGATCATGAATTTTATTCCCAGTGTTAATTTGTGAGCTTTTAACGAGAGTACTTCGTCTAGCTGATAGTGATAGAAAGTAACAATGAGTTATTTTTATGATTTCAGAAAGAAGACAAAGGAAGCAATCAAGGCCAATATGAAAAATAGGTCTTTTTTTATAAATCAGAAGATATTTTATACATAAAATTATAATGTTATGTATATAGACATAACTTCCGAACCAACGACCCATTGCTACTAAAAAGCTTCATAATACCTAACTTCATACTACTTATCCATACATCCAATCATCATATTCGATTCTACCTTGCTTCCAAGTTCCTTGCCTATCTAAATATCTATGTCATCTACAAACTCCAGTAAGGCCAGAACTATTTCCACCATCTTAACAAGCAAATGTATACATCACAGACTAAGTTATCAGCCCAAGACAGTATAAGAAGAGTTGCATCTTGTGTTTGTCTTTGTTTACTATCAAATCGATATACCGCTTGCATAACCTCATTGCTGGGGACTCTCGGGTTCCAGCCAAGTGAATAGTGCAATGTTGTTGTAAAAGAACTGTCAGTATTTATCCTGTCCGTGCTACTTCTGCTAATTCGACCAGGTATTTCTTTGGATTGATTCCCTTCTACTTAAGTGAGATTTGATGCCCACCAATAGGCAGTCTGAAAAAAGAACCTGCACAAAATTGTTAGATAATAAAACCATCTCATTCTTACTTTCTCTCGGTGTTTGAACGAAGATGTTCCATAACTTGAAAGATTACTTTGGCTTTTAGGCTTCCCACCTCCATGGCTTCATCTTTGAAAGGATAATGGTTAAAAGGTTTGTGGGACAATTTCGGATGTTTTCTTGTTGGTTGAGCCAATTTGGAATGGAGTAAAGGTTGATGAAGTGAGAAAAATTGATCTGAAAGTAGGTAAGGCAATTGACCCACACTGTTTTAAAGAAGGAACACTGAAAAAACATATACTCTGTGATCTTATTATCCGAAATACACAGGAAGCAATGGATTGGTGTTTATAGATATAGGAGCTTATCCCAAGTTGGCAATTTTTTAAGGAATGCTAACCATAATATGAAGGAGCACCTAGGGCTATTACTTTTACACCAGACTAGGTTGTGCCAAGGAACCTTCAGAAATGGGGGTCTCAATAACTTGTAGGCTGAGGTATTGGTTTACTGTTTTGATGGGCTTGCCAACCATTCCAAACAGTCTGGAGTAGAACAATTTGGAAGGTAAGGTAGAGGCTCAAGATTTCTGAATAGGTTTCTCTCTTGCCAACACCACTCATTAGGTCTGATTATTGTTGAAACTGTAGTTTGCATAAGAAGCTCTGACCTATTGATCACTCTCGGTGTGTAGAAATTCTTCAATATTCCTCTAGAGTGCCATGGATCTTGTCATAATAGAGTGGTGTGCCCATTTTCTATCCTAAATCTGAATTGGTTCCTTAATTTATCCCTTGTTAATAAGATCTTTCTTCAACTCTAAGAGCTATTGTAACTAGGAAGAATAGTCCAGAAGTTTTTGCATTTCAGAATGATTGTGTGAACTCACTTAGCCCACATGGCTTCTTTATCTTAAAACAGAAACCAGATTCTTTTCCCTAGTAGCACAGTATTCCCAGATGAAAGATGTTTAACACTTAAACCTCCCTCCCTCTTTGGCCTACAAGATCACTCCACTTAAGTTTTGCTTAAGAGTTTGTAGTGGTCTTTCCAGCCCGCAATAAATTTCTAAGCTTTGATTCTATTGCTTTCAGGATTGAGGAAGGAAGGATAAAGAGAGAAGACCAATAAACTTGGAAGGTTGAGAGTACTGAAATCACTAATTGGAGCCTACCAGCATAAGAAAGGTGTTTATGAGTCCAATTATTAATCCCGAGATCTATTTTTTCCATTAAAGGTAAACACTCTCTTTTAGACAATCTTCCAGTTACAAGAGGCACCCCCAAGTATCGGAAGGGAGGATTTCCTTGCTTAAGACCCAAGATACGTTCTATTTGAGGACTCAACGACTCTATATCAGGGGATAAAAAAACTTACTCTTGGGTGAGTTTATGTGCATTCCACAGAACTTAGAAAAAGTAGCCAAACAATTTAGTAAAGTTTGCACTGAGTTTAAGTCAGCATGGCAAAACAAAAGTAGGTCATCTGTAAACAGTAAATGGGTAAGTTGAAGAGGTTTACATCTCCAGTGGTATTTGAAAGGACTCCTTATGATGCAGCCATGTAAACTTCAAGATAGAACTTCCATACAAAGAATGAATAAGAGTGGTGAAAGTGAGTCACCTTGTCTAAGGCCAGATTTTCCTCCAAAGAATTTGGAAGGTGATCCATTGATAAGAATGGAGTAGGTCTTCTTTGTACATACCTTATCTTGCAATCATCAATGAGCAATGAGAAAGAGAACTTTACTCTCTATTGTTTATAGATGAGACACTTTTGAATGCTAGTGTCTATTTTAGACCAAATTTTACAAAGAAAGTTGAAGTTAATAAAGGAATACTATAAACTATAAACCAAATTTGAAGTTAATTGTTGCTCATGAAATGATGCAAGATCTCTTAAGCTCACAAATGGAGGTTTATAATGATGCTCCTAGTGATTTTGAAAGGCCTATTTACTATTCGTCAAATACATAAGCTTAATCTAGGAATATATATATATATATATATTGCTTTTGTTGTCTTACAATTGCTTGGTAGGACTAATTTGAGACTGACGTTCTAGAATTGCAAAGATTTGCAATTTAAATTTTGAGTCAATGTGTGAGTGCAGTAGAGTGTGAGAGGAATTTGATCACACTTGAATTCATCCATTTCAAGAAAAGGAAGATATTGGAACACAAAAGATTAATCGACTTGGTCTTTGTTTAGTACAACTTAAAGCTTCAAGAAAAGTATGTTATTATCATTGTTAAGTTGAATATAATTTCTTGTAATTCCTTAATAATTTAATTTTATTTGTTTACTAAGACTCATATAGAACAAATAGTTATGTAAATCTAGTTTATCTTGACCATATCGATCTTTGGACGAATTGGGTTTTTAAGGAGTGGAGTTTGATAAATGAGAATGACTTGGAAGATAATCTTAGATGAAAAAATATTAACTTGTCATTTGATGTAATGAAATTGAATGATGATAGTGATGAGTTTCCTCTCAATGATGAGAATTTTGCACCAAATGAGAATTTGAGTTAATGCGATTTGAGTGAATAATCGATTGAATAAAGTTTCATGCTTTTAATTCTCTTTTTTTAATTTCACATATATTTGATGTATATGTTAAATTCTATATATGCAATATAAATATAATTGTATGTGTTTTTATTTCAGGTTTTACTTTTAATTGGTTGTTTCCTCGGTACCAACTCTTGCTGTAAATTGTAATACTTAGAGAATTATGAATATTTATTATTCTTTTTATTTGATATTTTGATGTAATATTATTTATTATATAATAAATTTGTAATATTTTAAGTACTTTATATTATCATTAATTTTATATTTAGGTATGACAGTCTTGCGGCCCGGCTCCACTTCGGCCCAATTTGGCTGGGCCACGGGCTACGGGCTAGTCGCCATTTATATTTATATGATTTTTTATTAACTGTGGCTATTATTTATATATCAAAAATGTGAAAAGTAATATTAACAAAAAATAATATACTATTATTTTAGATTTTTATTATTATATTTTTTAGAGATATGGTTGATATAAAATTATAAATCATACAATATAATATTTAAAAAATTAAGAATTATTTTATAAATTAAAAATTACCTAAAACTATAACCAGTAACTTATGCTATTGTGGTATGCCGACGTCGGTTATCCAAGTTAAAGCCAAGATTCCCTCATCCTTCGCTGTTTTCAAATTTGAACTCAGAGTAGAAAGTAAACGCCGTCTCTCTCACGATCAGTAATTTAACACTATGATTAACTACTGTTGTTAAATCCAAATCAGCACTCGTTTTTGGTTAAGAGACAGAGAGGGATTTGCATTACATCACAGATAATTACCATTGGAAAGAAAAGCGCGCTCTTCCCTCTCTCTCTCGGTCTCTGCAAATTTCAAAATCAAATCAGCATTCTAATCTAAAGTCTAAGCCAAACCAAATACCATTATCTTTAAATTCCTTCTTCTTCTCCTCCAAACACTTCCTATAGGGTTACCACCTGTAAATGCCCATATCCGCCTTCTTCAAAAAGTTTTCAGCTTTCTCTAATCTTGCCTATCCGTCATATGATGGAAGATCAACCCAATTCTGGAATCTCAATTTTTGGCTCAAAGGTTCTTTTCTCCCGTGTTCTCTAATTTTCTTCTTCATGTTATTCATTTCATTTCATCCTTTCTGTAATGATTTCTGAGTTTTCGTTGACTTTAGTTGATTGGCGACAAACGACACGGCGGTGAACTGAAAGACCAACCTCAGCTTACAAATAAGCGGATGAAAATGCGAGATCTTGACTCCTTGATGAGCTCTCAAGGTGCTTCCTTGTTTCCATTTTCGCACCCGTAGTTGCCCATTTCCACGTCACTGTCGAACTCAGTTCTTTGAAAGTGAGAATTTGTTTCAAAAAGTTTATCATGGCTTTTTTTTTAAAATTGAAAATTGATTTAAAAGACCATTCTTTGCTCCTCTTGAATGAACTTGACCCTTTTGTCCAAAAATCCCATATAGTTAATGCATCTTTCAGATCTCTATGTGTTTTAGCAAGTATACTTACTTAATCTCAAATGTGATGCGCCTCAAAGTCATAATTGGTTGGGATTCTCATGAGTACATTGTTTTTACGGCCAAAACTTACTGCTGCCATTCTGTGTTTTATTGGGACTCAATTGATAATCCCACAGCAACTAACTTCCAGCCCGCTGAAATTGAAGAACCTAGCGCCCGGTTTCAGTTTGATGGGGAAGCTTCCCAAGTTACCGACTTGCCTTTAACCTTGGATGTGGATGCTTCTCAAGCAGAAAGAAGCGAAAAGGCAACTTTGTCACTTGAGGTTAGTTATACCCTCAATCCACGAGATCACAATAGTGATGCTTGTATTACTGGCACCTTGGCAACCAACTTTAGTTCAGAACACGCTGAGATTTTTGAGAAGGCTTGCATTCTCAAGAAGCATGCTTGTCAAGAAGAAAACAAGCGTGGAGCTTTGAGATCCATTGGCTTAGACCTCAATGCAGAAGATTGTACTAGCTCTTTGAACCAGAGCGTGTTGAATCCTATCAAGAATGACGATCAATTGAGGGATCCTGTTGAGTGTGGAAGTACTACAGGTCCAGTAGAAGAGAAAGATTCAATGAGGGTTTGGAAAGAGATGAAACAAAATGGATTTCTCTCATCTTCTCAAGGAGGGATTTCTTTTAACAGTAGTTTTATGGCACCTTCTCATGGAGGGATACCAGTGCCAAAGCAACGTGGGAGAAAATCTAAGAATGATATTCTCAAGAAAAGAATGGAGCTCGCAAAGAGAGAACAGGTTGACAGGTTCACAAAAATTGCTGCTCCAAGTGGACTGCTTAATGGATTGAACCCTGGGATCATAAACCATGTGCGAAACAAGAAACAGGTGCATTCCATAATAGAGGCACTAGTCAGGTCTGAAAAACATTCAAAAAACTGTGCCGAAAGCCTGCCAACAAACCAGTCAAACGGTGAAACTAAAGAAACTAGTAACATGACTGATCTGGGAACAAAGCGGCTAAGTTTCTCTAATGGAATTTTGGGTTCGAAGATTTTATCTCGGAATGATCAAATGGGAGGATGTGCAATAATTGGAGAGGGTGGTTCGAGTATGGTAGACAAGATATGTAGTAGAAATTTTGTCTCCCACTCGACAACAGTTGGGGAGGATGATTCATTGGTATTAAGGTTGTCATCTTCAACTAAGGCATCTGATGAATCGAGCACTGTTTCTAATGAGGAGTCAACAATCGCAACTAATGTTTCTACTCTCTCTGTAAAAGGTTAGTAACTGAATGTACTATGAGAGACTCTGGAGCACAATATCTGCAGCTTTCTTCAATACAAGAAAATAGGATCACTTAGCAATCGATTTTAGGGGTTGTAGCATACAGGATTCTTGAATCTCCTTTTTACTTAGAACAGCCACAAGCATTAACCGAAGCACTTTACCTCATATGAATGCTTTTCACAATTTCAGCCGCCAGTGTTGCATCTCAGTGGTTGGAACTTCTTCACCAAGACATCAAAGGACGCTTATCAGGTAGTGCTTCGCTGCTGTTTGGGTTTGGAGACAAATGATTTCCGTAATTAATAAATTCTGCTTCTCGTTTTCAGCATTGAGGCGCAGTAAGAGGAGAATTAGAGCAGTTATCATCACCGAGTTGCCCTTTTTGATATCCAAAGAATTCTCATCTAACCAACAACATGGTTTTATTATTAAAAATGATTGTGTCGGGCTGTCTTCTGATGCAAATGCATCCATGCATCAAGAAAGGTGGAGCAGCTTGTTCAATGAAATGGATAAAGCACTCACAGAAGAAGAGAAACAACTGGTAAGTATGATGGAACATACTGTGGTAACAGTACTCTAGATTGTATCAGTCCAAACTTTAGTCATTTTGATTTGTTCTTTTTTTGGGTTTAAGCTTATTCTTGGCTTAATGATTTTATTGCTAGCTATAGGGATTCTAACGTGAAATTTGTATTGGAGTTCATAGCTTACTCTCGTTGCAATGGTTAACTACCTGCTTTGCATGTGATAGAAGAAATTCTTCCGATTAAGCTGATTATCTACCTAAATTCTTTTCACCTGGAAATTTTATTTGTCGAGCGAAGTGCTATTAAAGCTGTTTTCGTATGTGTCAACATCAGGAGAGTTGGCTGAGCCAAGTAAAAGAAATGCAACTGCAGTGTGATCATGGGCTGCAATATTTCCAAGGGAATGCAATCTTGGGCTTCCTACAGCAGGGAAGAACAGAATTGTGTGCAGGGTAATAGTAGCTGTTCCTTTGCAAGTTTGTCAATACTAAATTGATTATTATCCTTTGGTGGTTTAATTGTCACTAAACAAATTATATATAGATTTGGACGCATTATATCATACTTTAGGAATTTCTGCGGTTAAGGAAGCAATTCTAGGCATTGCATATGCGAGTGAAAGCCCATTCTACGCATAGGAGATTGGTTACCATGTTAAAGAAACTACACCCTCCGAATATACGTAAAATTGACAAAGAGGCAACTATTATCTGGAAGATGAGTATTTATGCAACATTTTGTCAGTCTGTTTACTAGTTCTGACCATTAAAATGTGGTGTGCAGACGAGGAAATGCAGATAGGTCCGAGAGAGAGTTGGCTGTTAGGGCGGCAGCGGCTTCCATCTATTCAACCTGCAATTTTCTCGCGTCTAAGGAAGACGTTTCATGTTTTTGATCATCTTTTTATACAATTCTATTTTCTTATCTTTATTAGCCTCTTTGTCCTTGTACAAGGCAAAGCCAGCTCATAGTCATCTCCTCCATTGTCAGAAGTTGTAACTTACAACAGTAGAGCTGGAGATTTTTCTTTTTCTCTTTATTTCTTAACGTCAGTTTTATCACCTTTTCTGTCTTCTGAATTTTAAAACAAATCAGTTGCATAAAGCAGTGTCGTGCATCTCATGGGTTATCGATTGATTATATTGAATTTGTTTTTAGTTCGAGATATCAACGAACTTTCCCTTTGGTTGAAATTGGGTTATGACTCTTGACACTATTAGATCAAATGACGTGCTTTTGATGGTGATTGCAGACCAGCGATGCGATGGACTAATAGTGAAACATTTGGACGTAAAATAACATAATAATGACTATAACGATAAGGAGTGTGTCAGTGCTAGTGCCATCTTGTAAAACTACTGCTATTGCATTGATAAGAGGCACTCTGTTCATCACAAACAAACTAAAAAAATCAAACACCTTCCATGATTTGGACCAAATATTTCAGTTCATGGACAATTCGGCAGCAAAATGGAAAATTTGCAAACCTCTAATCGTAAATATGATGAATACACAAATTTGTTTAGGCGAAACGCCAACTATATTTTTACATCCATACAAAATTGATTGCATATCCTTCTCAAAAGGCCCCCCTTCAGAAATACCTCAATTTACATACAAGATTTCTATAATATACAAAGCCTTCATACATTCTACTGCAATTCTGCATGGCATAGAAGTGTGATCATGTTAGTCTGGACTATATCACATAGAAAAGGGAGATTGTACCTTAACTTGCAGAACCAACTAGAGCCAATGTGGGCCAAACTTATTTGGGATTGCCTTTGATGACGGATCGTCTGAAACCTTGGCTAGTGATCGATACTGTAGTTTTACACTCTCTGCATTATCCAATGTTTTCACAACATACCTATAAATGATTTAGTGCCAATTAGAAATTCTGATTTTTCTCGTACTGTGTAAACAAAGTTTCAATAAACTATGGGGTCTTTCAGCCTAGAGAAAAAAAGGGGGGTCTTCCCGAGAACTAACTATCCAAATTATCAAACTTCTAGTTAATTAATTAGGGACAAACATGAATTTTTGTATTATTTAGTTGGTTTATTACCTCTGAACCTTGCAGCTTAGTAATAAAGAAGGCCTCCACCAAAATTCAAATATTTGGAGTCTTTATCGTTTCCCATACATCAAAAAGAGCAACCTTATTTGCTATTCTCCATTTAGAACTCAAACAAAGAGAAAGTTTCACATCCTTTTCATACATAAGACTAGGTTAAACATACCATATATAGACCAGTTAAATTAAGACACAAGGACAAGTTATTATTAACGTATACATTCACGTTTATTCAAATATCACAACATAATTTCCAAACTCTTCAATGCAAGTACCAATATCTTTTATAATTATTAACAACTTTCTTAGAAATTTGAAAATATATATATTGGTTTGATAAATGAAGAATTGATGTCTTGAATATCTTAAACTAGATATATTAAATAAGAATAGAAAATACTAAATGTAATTCTTGATGGGATTACAATCTTTAAGATGTGCTATTCTGTTTCCTTTTCTGACCACCAATTAGTTTTACAATGTTTGAGTTGTAATTGTTCAGCTAGATATATGTTAATTAAACCAAAAGTATCTAACATTTTCCTGAACAATTGCTATTTATAAAACGTTTGCCCTTGTAATACACACCGTAACAGTTTAATTAGATAGTTATCTGTAGTCTTCAAGTAAAATAAACTCTGTAGTCTTCAAATAAAATAAACTATCTTAATGATTCTTGAAAATATCAATCACTATAAACTTATTCTAACTTTTAGATTTCAAAAATGTGCCAGCCAAAAACTAGGATCCCATATATCAGCGCATGCCAGCAGATTTGTACAATACCATTAGAGAGAACCTGTTAGAGGACTCTAGGAAACTCAGGCGACCATATGGGAGCAGAAGCCAGACGAGATGTTGAATTGATTTGGAAAAAAATGTTTAAAGCCTTATTATACTACTTTGGCAGGAATAAAAAAAGGAAGAAACTGACTGACCATCCGTTCAAGCACTGCGTTGTGACAACAGCCTCACGTCCAACAAACCGTTCTGGTGTCCTTTTGTTTCCCTGAGTCAATTACCCCCTTATAGTTGAGTGCAGATGGTCAACAAACAAGAATTGCAAAAGAAACACGAAAGTTTGCAGAAGAACCTTAATAATAACACGGTCTGTCACAGCAAATGGGAACTGAACACCTTTGCCCCTCGGTTGATCAATGATTGTTGAATCACCATAACTGCCCTTTTCCTACATAAAAAATTTCAATAAATATCAGAAAAAAAGAACTTGCTACGTCAACTTCAGGATACACTGGCTCACAACAGCTGTTAGCTTCAGACAGAAAAAGAAACAAGATTAAGTTGAAGTATAGAAAATTTCAGTTAAAAGTAAGAAGGCCAGCGCATAAGAGAACCTCTAAGGACCAACTAAGCCACCGGGGACTCATAAATTATTCCCACTTTCAGTAGACGTAAGAGGATGCATGTAATCAAAAGATTTAATTCCAATATAGCAACACTTCAACTCTTTTCCACCAATCTGCTAACATATCACTTCCAAGTTCTTTTAGAATGTTTTTTAAGATAATGAAAGCTACAAACAAGACAAACCTGGTCAAACCTATCTCTCTTTCTTTTGGCTGAGCGATAAAATAGTAACTCCTCTTCCCGTTGGAAAGCCTGAACAGCAGTTCGAAGAGCTGCACATGTTGGTTCATTAGGGGACAATGTGAGGGACACAGAACTTTGAGACACTTAGAATTTCATGTCATCAGTAATTCATTCTTGCTAGTTAATAGAAAAAGTATGCTAAGTTTTCTAGAGGAGCTTGTGTCCAATCATTACACATCCCAATAAACCGACTTCACAAGCAATAAAGGCCTCAAAGCTTATGTATTTTTGGTATTGATCCCTTCAAGTTCAATTTACTGCAGTATGGCACACTAATTTCTTTTTCTATACAAAATGATAATTGAGGATCTTTAAACACATGAAATCAATTAATATGAAAAATATGGCATGAGACACGATGTATGATGCCATTGCTTATAGAATTTGTCGATTTGACATCTAAAACTCAAAGTAATAAACTGAATCTAACCAATGTGTACTCAGCGTAACTTTAGGGGTTTTTGAACATATTAAGCCAGTCAAAATGAACCTTCTACCATGACCACATGTGCTACTCACAGAGGTTAGGAGATATTGCGTCCTCCACAATTGACTGTGAACAGGTGTAGCATGCTTTCTGAAAATGCATTGTGACAACTAAATCAGGATCTTGTTTTACAACCAAATACGAATATACACAATCAAAAGAACAGAACAACCAAAAAGTAGGAACCAAAGGTAGTCCCAGATGAACAGAACAATGGCCCACAATTTTTAAAAGATAAATTCATTAAGTAATAAGCATTCTCTGACAATAGTACCAAAATCACAATTTCATTAAGCATTTTGTCGATAAGCATACAGAAAATTTCATCTTTGAGCACAAGTTCACATTAAACATTTACTGAAATCATTTTCATTCCATTTAACAAACCCAGATAATCAGAATGGATGCTTTCAAAAATTAAAAAATATATGGACTGAGAAAGTACCATTCTAATAACATGTTGTATTCCACCACCACCAAAGGAATGCCCACAAGGTAAAATCATCGCATCATCCATTAAAGCTCCCCTGAATCCACACGTTAACATAAATGCACAGCACAAAAAAACTGCTAACAAACAACACATTCACAACAAGATAATCAAAACATGAGCTTGACACCAATCTAGTAACACAAATAAGGAATTCTATTCTCCCACCAATCCAAGCACAACGCTTGTGCCACATAACAAGATAGCTCATCTATTAGATACAGAATTACAGAAAATTACGTGACAGGATCCGAAAGAATGGCCCTCAAGGACTCTCCAGACTCGGCGGAACACGCAGACACCTCCTTTCTTCCACTGAACCCGCATCCATTATTTATACCCATATCCTTTCCTCCACTACCAGACCCTTCTGTTGCCTGCAAATACTGTGAATAATACATCTCACCATCTGCCTCTACTACGGTACCCGACGCATTATTCGAAGTATGCCCCATACTACTCCCTCCATCTTTCACCACCATCACTTTCAGGCTTGATTCTATAAAACCATAACAAAATATCATCAGAACATCGAGAATCTCCAAACGGCAGTCAAAATTAAGAGGGATGATAGGTAAACTTACCGAAAGAGGAATGATGATTTGCTTTTCCATTTCCATTTCCAAACTTGACAAGACTAACTGTAGGAGGATTAGTCGAGGTTGTGGTGGTGGTGTTATTGTCGGTATTAGAAATAGTATTGCTTTTACTAGAATTAGTATTATTGTTGTTATTATTACTATTACTATTGTCGTCAACAGCAACAAGGGCGTCAACTCCATTATCCTGATCCCCATCTACGTCATCATCGTCAACGACTTGATCATCGTCGTCGTCGGAGTCGGAGGCGGAATCATTGGCGTGGGTAGCGTTGGGGTTCCAATTGGTATGGTGCGGTTGGTGAGGACGGTCATGAGGATAGAGATTTCGAGGGAATTGGGAAGGGAAGAAACGGTCGGAGGCGAAGAGCTTGTCGTCGATGAAACCCGCAAGCTGTCGGGTTTTGGGAGAAGGGTCGGGTAGGCAGCGATGGGTCGGGGGGCAATTGAAGCGCAAGTTCTCATCTTGGAAGACGAGTTGTGAGTTTAGGCCGTTTTGTAGGGAGATGTCTTCCGAGGACATGTAGCTCACTCACACTGAAAACCCTAGACTGACTTGTCTGAGGAGAAATGTTAGATCCAATTTGTCTTTGAGAAAGGGAAAGAAAGGATCTTAATTGTCAGGGATAGGAATACATGAATCGAGAAAGACACAGATAGCGTTAGTGAAAGTGAAGGAGGTGTAAACTGCAACTTTTGGGGCTTGTCCATGTAAGTTTATGAAGCCGAAGAGTTTTTCGTAATGTGTTTTGTTAAAAATTAAATATAATTTAAAAAATTGTTGACAAAAAAAGTTAATTAAAAATTGTTAAATAAATAATTTAGAAAATATACATTAATTTATAAAATTACCTAATTAATTATTAAATTAATCAATTTAAACCAGAATAGCTATTAAATAAATTGAATAAAAAATTTAAAATATAAAATTTTATAATTGTATTAGAGTTTTTATTTTAATCGTTAGTATTTCGGAGCTTATAGCATTTCGTCCTAACGATGTCGTAATCGCTACTAGAGGACTCCTAAATTTGAAGAGGTCAGTGGAAAAGAAGCTCATGTAAGTGTAACGTAGTTTTCAGTGAATGCTAGTTTCTACTAGAATTTTACCCAACACATTTGCAACACTTTTCATCAGGGGATGAGAAAGCATGTTTGAAAGGCGTCGTTTGGCGTGTCTTTACAATTTAATTGTACTTTGACACGACTCATTAGCCTTGGTTATGATTAGTGTATTGTTTTGTATTGAATTTTAAGGTTTTTATTAATTTGGTGGTAGAAATTATAAAAAAAAAAAACATTTCAATTTCAGCGGGAATCTTTCACCTCGTTAAAGAATGCTTTGTTCTTGGAGTAATACCAACACCAAAGGCCTTTTGGCCATATTTGACCTTATCCAATCAATTTGCATGATAGAAGAAACACGTGGAAAAGATGCTGTGCAACCGAAAGAAATGTTAGAGATGCAACACACAGCTTGCTTTAAGAAGCTCAGATGAAATATGGACAAGAGATGCTGTAGATGAGGGGAATAATCTGGCACCTGTAAGTTTCAACTACAACTATAATCCTCTAGTGATGTTATTTGGACTAGGAAGAGCATCGTATAGGACTACAAAGTGCTAATATGAAATCACATCTATATATATTTAGAAAAGTAGATTTTTTTTTAACAAGGGAAAGAAAACAAAAACGCCTAGTGCATAGGTCGAAGCCCCTGCAAATGGGTCTATTGTAAAGGGTTCCTTGCGTGTCTCAGTAGAGTGCCTCCAAAAGGCTCCGTAGAGGCTCCTGAAGAATATGCAGGCCTATCGCTACTCCAAAGGCTAAATGCGCTAATTGATCCGCACATTGATTCCCTTCGCAATGCGTATGCTCAATTTACACTTCCCACTCTCGAACCAGCAAATCCTGAATACTTGTCACCGAAAAAGAAACTTCAATCAGATCGTTCCGTGAGGAAGACAGAATATTAATGATCTCTAGGGAATCCATTTCAACTATTACGCGACGATATCCCCGATCCCACGCCAACCTTAGACCTGAATACACACTGTATAGTTCGGCCTGTATAGGATCGCCGATTTCTATATTCTGTAAGAAGCCTACACACCAGTGTCCCTGGCAATTCCTTATAAGGCCGCTTGCTGAAGCAAGATCGGAATTCAGGTTCACTGCACCATTTGTATTAATCTTGACCCAACCGTCTATGTGTTTGTTCCAGCCTACTAACGTACCCACAGGAAGCCCCTGAAATGGAAAGACCCGGTGTTCCATTTCATTGGCACGAATGATCCAAAGCGTATAGTCCATGACGATAGTAGGACCGTCGAGTGGCCAAGTGAAACCCGTCTCAAAAATACTATTATTACGTCATTTCCAAAGAAACCAGCATGCGACACCAAAAATAGTGGTCCACTCGGCCTGATTCAATGGCGCGTGAGGATTAAGATTAGATTTGAGCCAGGTGTCTTCTTCTTGCTTGAAGAAATCCCCACGAATCATGTCATTAGGAAATTTGTGCCAGAAAGATCTGACCCGAGTACAGTCCCGTAAGGCGTGAAGAGTCGATTCCTCCTGTCCACAGAAATTACAACCACCCTCCATCGTCAGGTGACGAGTCACACGTTGCTTATTGGTTAACAACTTTCACTTCGCCACCAGCTAGAGAAACGATCTTATGCGTTGCGGTCCCGCCCATTTCCATATGTCCTCCCACTGTTTGTTTAAGACATCTGTATGTATATTCTCAATAAGCTCGTAAGCAGACGCGATGGTAAAACGCCTGGTTAGGTCGACTGTGCTAGGCCCAGGCCTAAGTCCATGCGTCCATGGCCCATTCGCAAGAGGTAACTTCTCATGCATACGTAAAGACCTACGTAAAGACCTAAACCTAGCAGTTATTCTATATATAAGGTACTACTCTCCCATGATACAGGTACGACATTAGAACCCTGATATTCTTCGTATACAACCACCAAAACCCTCTCCAAAAGACTAACTTAAGCATTGGAGGGCCTTGACGGCTATCAACCCCGGCGTGCCTTGTGTTGTTTTGCAGGTATTCTCTTGCTAGGGACAACCAATCTCATGGATCCAAACAGCAGCGTCCCGCCTCACCATAGTCAGACACAACCAAATTCAATAAATATTCAGAAGTTGAGTAGGATAAACTCATTTCAAAGAGCTTATATAGGGATTTTGTTCTAACAAAACAAAGGATGAAATGTAAGCTTGTATATGCCGATTGGTATCACGAGAAGTGAAACTTAGTCTCACAACTTATAATAACTAACTCATTTTGATTACTTAAAAACCTTATGCTAGCTATATTCCTAAAGAAAATATGATGAATAAGGTTAAGTCATTTTACGAATTCTATATATTAGAAAAAGGAAGACGTATATAACTCGTTAAATAAGACTTGCCAGTTCATTTGTAATCCACTGAACAAAAAAACAATGGAAAATGCAAAAGTTATTAATTAGTATGATATAATAATATAAAATTACAGTCACAGATACAACACTTGCATACATATTCATGCAGGTGCAGACGATAATACAGTGTATGTATATTATATTTGATGACATTGGATTTTCCAAAGCGATCGAACATGAAATTATTACATGAAAATATAAACCTAACTAACTAACTAACTAACAAGTCTTAGTGAGGGGTTTACCGCAGAGGCAATCATTGAAAGCAAAAGACGAGGCCTCTAGATGATCGAACGGCGATCCCCCCGGAATTCTCCCGCACAGGTGGTTGTGGCTCAGATCCAAGTGCCCTATGTACGACGCCGCCGACAAAGTCTTTGGTATCGGTCCCTTAAAAATGTTGTACGATAGATCTAACACCGTGAAATATGATCTGGGTCCGAACACGTCCGGTAGGTAACCCTGCAGCGTGTTTCTGCTCAGATTCAGGTTACCGATGCTCGACGTGAACAGACTCGCCGGCACGTAGCCAGAGAGCTTGTTGGCATCGAGATTGAGAGTGGCTAGTACAGCCATTTTGCCTAAAGAAGCAGGAATAGTTCCGGTCAAGCTGTTGAGGGAGAGATCCAAGTCGGCGAGACGATAGATGCTAGAAATGGAGGGCGGGATAGGACCGTTTAGATAGTTTCGGCTCAGCAGAGCGCGACTTAACATCGGCAGTCGGCCGAAGTCGGGGGGAAGAGGACCGGAGATTCGGTTGTTACGCAGATCAAGGTGCATTAAGCTGGACAAGTTAGTTAAAGAACGTGGAATCTGGCCGGACAAGATGTTATCTGCGACGTTGAGGACGGTCAAGCGGTGCAAGCGACCGATGTCTGCTGGGAGGTCTCCGGAGATGCGGTTGCCTATGAGGTCGAGGATTCGGAGGAAAGGAAGAGAGGTGATGCAACGAGGGATCTCTCCGGATATGGCTTTCCAGTCGGCAATGGTGAGGCTGGAGAGGCGTTTGAGTTTGCATACAGAGGGAGAGATGAAACCGGTCATGTAGCCAGTTCGGTGAGCTTTCTGAAAGATGGGGTCTTCGGATTCTCCACGGAGGTTGATGTCGGCTACTCGACCTGTCTCAGGGTCGCAGCTAACTCCGTACCAGTTGTGGCAACAGTCAGTGCCTTTCCAGGAGTTGAAGATGCCTAAGTATGACTCGTTAAGTGCTGTTCTGAATCCTAAGAGAGCTGCTCTGTCGGAGGCAGGACAGCTTAGAACAGCGGGAGTTGTGAACATTAAGTTCAATACTATAACTAGTAGTGGTATGTTAATGCGCAAGAAGCTGAAGGACGCCATGTTAAGTTCTTTTGTATAGAATGGTTTTCACAACTTCCACAGTTATATCTAACAAAATGAAACTTGGCTTGTTATATATATATAAGAAATGAAATGAACATGTAGGTTAGGTTTAATAATTAAAGGGGTCGCAGTTTTCCTTGAAATTTGGTTTAAGGATCCATAAAAAGTTCAGATATTCTGTCCAGTTTTACTCTATCTTATTCTGTCTCATGAATTTTAGCCATTTATTTTGTAAGCTCCATGCAAATCTTATATAGGACCCACATAAATAAATAGCTAAGATTTATTGGACACAATAAAATATCATAATATTGAACAAGAGATCTGGACTCATCTCCGAGTGCATGTGAGTTTGTTGAAGTGAAGCTTTTGTTACGGAGGTGAGAAGATATAATATTGGGGGAAAAGATCAGTGATAAGGATATGTTAATGTATTTGATTTAGAATTACATACTAAGAGTTAATTTGCATGCAGGTAGTCAATTCATATGCATGTAATTTGATTTCTCATTTTGTTATATTTCAATTAACAAATATTAATGTAGAAGACACTCCAGCAGACAAGAGGAATGTGACCAATGGGCGGAGTGGTCCCATTATGATATTTTCATTTAATGGTTAAATTTCGGTCGCTTTTGACACAAACCTTTATATGGTCAGCCCCCAATTTTATATTAATAATAATTGAGGAGCAACCCCCAATATTCCTGGGTTTGCTTGTAGTACTACTTCCTGCCATTTTGGTAAAAGATGAGATTTTATTGTGATTTTATTTATTTTAAAAATAATTAATTAGAAAGTTTATAAGGAATTTTATTACTAATCTTTTGTCAAATTAATTAAATAAATATCTTCTATGATAGTTGTTTTGGGTAGTCGTTCAGACTATACTAGCTGTTGGTACTTAGAAAAGTTTAATAAAAGGTATTTTTTAAGTTTTAAATATGAGACTTTTTTATATTATGATATTAAATGCTCCAACGTTTTGTAGTTAATGGGAATGAATATATGTGATTCCATTAAGACTTTTTGGGTACCTAAGCTTCCTTTCTCTTCTGACAAAATGCAACATCGAATTGAGAATTGAGAATTCAGAGCTTATTCAAAAAATGCAAACTCTCCAAGTAAAACACATAGGTATTTCATTTTCTTCCGCGTTTAGTTTATATGTTATTCTAACGTATATTACTATTGAATGTAAGTTGAATTGGCTAACATTTGGTATTAGCATATGGTGAGCCTCAGCCAACTAAACTAAGCTTATAGAATATTTATTAGCGTTGAAATTATATTCGTATAAATGTTCAACATGAAGTCAATTATCACTATATTTTGCATTGTGAATAGAATTTCGAATAAAATGTTTTAGTGATTACTTATTAGGGCTTAGCCACAATAACTCTAATTATATCAAATTATATATTTATGTAATTAATCACATAAAGTGTTAATACATTTAATTGTAGTTAATTATTTTAATATAAAAATTTTATCCCACAAAATTTTTACCCATATTTAAATAATTATTTGGGATGAAATATCAAATTATTTTTAAATTTTCCCACAATTATTAGAAACTGGAATATAATTTGATAATTTTATCATAAAGTTTAGCATAAATCTATTTAAATTAAAAATTTAGCCCACGGGTAATTTTATATCGTTTGATTTATGTCTTTTAAGATATGTTTACATTGGTACAACATATATATAGTTTATTCGCTTAATCTATTGATAAGTAACAAGTATGTTTAAATTATACAGATATTCAAACTGTTAGTTTCTTTGATACAAATTGTGAAATTCCCGAATTAGGGGTGAAAACTATAAGATTTAGAATGAGAATTCTTCTTCATTTGGGTATATGAACATTGATTATGCTATTCGGAATGATGAACTACCTAAGGCAACTGAGGCTAGCACTACAGCTGAAATTGCTCTTTATGAACGTTAGGAGCGATCTAATTACCTAAGTGTGATGTTTATAAAAACCAAAATTTCGGCTAACATTCGTGGTTTTATAGTATGACATGACATTGTCCATGGTCTACTAAAGACTATTAATGAACAATTCAAAATTTCAGACAAAGCACTTATAAGCACCACTGATTATGAAGTTTTCATTTACAAGGCTCACTAGTGTTCGAGGTGTGTGTGAGCATACAATGAAGATGAGGGACATTACCACTTAATTAAAGAAACTCGAGGATGAGATGTCTTATTCATTCTTCATATATTACATTTTGAATACCCTTCCACCACTATACAAACCCTTTAAAATCTCTTATAATACACATAAGGATAAGTGGTCAATAAATAAATTAATGACATGTGTGTTCAAGAGGAAGGGAAATTGTCAATGGAACATGAAGAGAGTTCACAGAGTGCATATCTAGTTGTTCAAGAAAAAAAATAAAAATCAAGCAAACTCAAGGAGAAAAGGTCAAATACCTACCCAGGTTGACATTAAGAAGGAATCTAAATGCTTTTACAAAAGAAAAGAACACATGAAGAAGGATTGTATCAAACATAAATAATAACTAGAAAAGAAAAGTAATCTAGTCTCACTAGTTTGCTTTGAATCTAATATAGTTGAAGTTTGTCATAACACATGGTGGATTGATTTTGGTTGTATAATTCATATTACGAATGAGTTACAAGATTTGCAAAACCAAGGAGCTAGTGGGAAGTGAGCAATATATCTTATCTAGATACAAGATACATTTACATGTCGAGGCTGTTGGGGATTGCAGTTTTGTTTTGAAATTAGGGAAAAAAATCATTTTATATTCCTAATTTCTCTAGGAAATTGATTTCAGTTTCAAGATTTGTACCTTTTAGATATTCCTTCCATTTTAGATGAATATTTAAAGTTAAACTATAAATCTGAACTTGTTAGGAATGGTATATTATTTGATGGTCTTTTCCGTTTTAATTTACAAGATAATAACTGTTATAATACAACACATTCATGCTGGAACAAAATTGTGTGTTATGAATGAAAATTCCTCTATATTGTGGCATTGGAGATTAGGACTTATCTCTATAGAAAGGATTAAAAGATTAATGAATGACGGAGTACTTATTACATTGAATGTTACTGATTTTGAAACTTGTATGGACTACATAAAGGGAAAGTAGACAAACAAATTAAAGAAAGGTTCCAAGAGAAGTTTAGACATATTAGAGATCATACATATGAATATTTGTAGTTTAGATATGGACTTGTATGGTCAGAAATACTTCATCTCATTTATAGATGATTACTTACGATATATGCAGTTCTACTTTATTCATAATAAGAATGAAACACTAGACGCTTTCAAAATATTCAAAGCTAAAGTAGGAAAACAATACTGTAAGCAAATTAAGATCATGAGATTTGATAGAGGTGAAGAATATTATGGTAGATATACTAAAGGTAGACAAGCACCTGATCCATTTGCGAGGTATCTTCAAGAGAATGAGATAGTAGCTTCATACACTATGCTTAGACCTCCAGACTAGAATGATATGGCAGAAAGAAGAAACTAAACATTATTGGACATGGTACAGAGCTTGCTAAGTAGCTCCAAACTTCCTAAGTCCTTGTAGACTGAAGCTCTTAAGACGATAGTGTATATATTAAATTGAGTACTAACCAAGGCTATTTTAAAGACACCACTTGAGTTATTTAAAGGTTAAAAACCGAGTTTGTGACATATACACATTTGAGATTTCCGTCTGAAATAAGAATTTATAATCAACAAGCAAAGAAATTGGACCTAAGGTGTAACACCCCACTTTCGCGTGACCCGAACCTGACATCGTTGGTGATATCCGAGTCCGTGCCCCGCGAGGGTGGTGTACTACATCAGTCGGTCAGACGAAACTCAGTATAAAGTTTTTTTAAAACATTCATTCGCGCGGAATAGACAGTAATAATCTGAGCCCACGTTCAGAAATAAACAGTTTCAGTTT
>JANITX010000212.1:20045290-20061087 GCA_027564395.1 Erythroxylum ulei | reverse complement strand
CCTTGTGCTGTTTTACAGGTATTCTCTTGCTAAGGACAACCAATCTCATGGATCCAAATAGCAGCGTCCCACCTCACCAGAATCAGACCGAACCAACGCCGATGTGTAGTTTGGCCCCAAATCAATGTATCATCCTCCCGGTTGTTGATATGTGTGGACGCAATAGTCATACAAACTGTAGCTGGGAGATATTGTTGGAATAACTGCCAGTGCCAGTTACCACACATATCCTGAAACTCAGAAACGGTCGCATTGAGAATACTCTCAGGTATTTCTGTGTGCGTCACTAATAAAAGAGGACCCCAATCGTCTAACCAGTTGTCAAGCCAGAAGAGGATGCGTCGACTATTTCCTAATTTCCATTTAGTGTCTTGGCGAACAATATTCCATGTCGCCGCAATCCCTCGCCAAATAACTGAAGCACCATTTCTGGCTTAAGTTTGAGGGATATGATGAGTATCAAACTTATACTTAGCCCTCAGAGTCTGGACCCACAGAGCCTGAGGTCTAGTAAGTAAATCCCATCCGAGTTTCGTAAGGAGGGCGTCGTTCATCGAACGAATGAGTTTAAAGCCCAACCCCCCCGCTTGCTGGGTTGACACACTTCCTCCCAACTGACTAGGTGAATTTTCTTTTGTCCATCCTGAAACCCCCAAATGAAGTCCCGCATTACTTTTTCTAGGTCGTCACACAATTAACGAGGAAGCCGAACCGTTTTCATCGTAAAAATAGGCAAAGCCGAGATGACTGATTGAGTGAGTGCGACTCGACTTGCTAAAGATAACATCCTAGCTTTCCAACCATTCGGTTTTTGTTGGGCCTTATCCAAAAGATACTGATAGGTGTTCCAAGTGATTCATTCATGGATCAAAAGGACTCCTAAATATTTCCTAATATTTTTAGTTTTGGTAACCTAGAGTGTATGGCTAAGCCTACGCATTGTATTATGCTGAACATTCTTGGAAAAAAATATCTGAGTTTTAGTAAAGTTAATGCGTTACCCTGATGCCCGGTAAAAAGTTTCCAATGTCCGAGTAATTACTTGTGTCTGCGCCGCTGTTGCTTCACCAAAAAGGTCATTCGCAAAGAATAAGTGGGATAAGGGACCCCCCGAAGAGCCTAAACAAATTGGCTTCCAATGACCTTGATGCACTTTGTGAGAAATAAGGTGCCCCAACCATTCCATGCAAAGCACAAAAAGATAGGGTGAAAGCGGATCACCTTGTCTAATGCCATGGGAAGGTGTAAAAGAGTCAAATAGAGTCCCTTGCCAAGCTACCTGGATAGACACCGTCATCACGCACTTCATAATGACCCTGATGAGGTTTAAAGGTAACCCAATCTCAGTTAAGGTATTATGAATGAAATCCCAGCAAATCCTGTCATAGGCTTTCTCGAGATCGACCTTTAGCACAAGGTATCTCCTTTTGCCTTGTTTCTTCCGCATCGAATGGATCACTTCTTGGGTGATGATTATGTTGTCCGTGATCTATCTGCCAGGAATGAAACTACATTGATTCTCCTTGACAAGGTAATCCATAAAAGGTTTCAACCAATTGACGATAATTTTAGTGATCACTTTATAAAGTACCGAACAGAGGCTGATAGGCCTAAACTGAGTAATACTAGTAGGAGTAGGAATTTTAGGAATTAAGACCATGATGGTTGGGTTTAATTCCTGTTCCCAGTGATCTCAGCTAAAAATGTCATGAATCAAATTGACCACAGTATTACCAACCTGATCTCTAGTGTTGAAAGAAAAGAGCATTAAAGCCATCTGACTCTCATGGCCTTATTGGGGTTGATGGAAAACACTGTCTTCTAAACTTCAGTTGCATGCACAGGATGGGCCAAGTCTAGAAACCGGTCTGCTAAAAGATGAGGAAAGTCGCCAGGATGCGTAAAAGGAGTACCTAAATCCGTGTCAGAGGTATAGAGTTGGATAAAAAAATTCCTCGCAAAATCCTTGAGATTGTCGGGTCCTGTCACTAAAGACCATGTGGCATCCAAGAGACTCTCTATTTTTAACTTCTGCTTTTTAGCAAGAGTGACTGTATGATAAAATCTGCTATTGCGATCACCCTTAGAAATCCAGTCACATTTGGCTCATTAATACCAGAGGATTTCTTCCTCACACAACACCTGTAAAAGATCAGTGCTCAAACGTTTTTCTAAGTCAATAAGCTCGTCCGACGTGTCATTCTGCATCACTCGCTGAAGCCCCTCCAGATCGACAAGCAAACGTTTTTTGCGATGGACAATATTGCCAAAGACCTCTTGATTCCATCGCGTGAGGTGTCAAGCAAAATGGGTGAGGGATTGGCTAAAAGTCCCTTCCTCCGGAAGCCAATGCTTTGCCACCACCTCATTGAAACCCAGATGAGTTAAGTAGGCATTTGGAAAACGAAACCCGACAGATCGGGGAGAGTGGGGTGTGGATTGAGTGAGGTGAACCAACAAGGGACGATGATCTGAGCCTACGAAAGGGAGATGTTGATTGATCGTATGGGGAATGACCCTCAGCTATGAAATCGATCCAAGAACCCTGTCGAGTCGGGCTTGAATCGTTCCTCGGTGCCAAGTGAATTTCGATCCCATATAGCCCAAATCATGCAGGGCTGACTGATTAACCCAATCCCTAAACTGATTATGCACTATATGAGTGGTCATCGCTCCCCCTTATTTATCTGAAGCCTCCAGTTTCGCATTAAAATCACCCCCCATTAACCAGGGTTCCGAATTAAGTTGCCCTATCCATCCTAAAAGACGCCAAAGTACTTTTTGAGAGGTATTTTGAGGGCTGGCATAAACCGACATAAAATTAAAGAAAGATCACCATACTTGATTTTAGTATGGATGAATTGTCGATGAGCGAGGACCACCGAAACCTCAATATCGTCTTTCCAAAGTAACCAAATTTGGCCTGAAAATCCTACAACTTCGACCCGAAAGGAAAAATCGAAACCTAACTTCTTAATAACTGTGCTAGCCCTAGTTCCACTAATGCGAGGTTCAAACAAAACCATAATACCAGGATGATATACACGTATATAATTACGTAATATTGCCTGGATATGCTTCCCTCCCGTTCCTTGACAATTCCATAAGAGAATTGACATCAAATACTAGAGGTTTGTTCGGGCATCGGTACATCCGAACGTACAGTAACGGTATCCGAGAGTTCACCCGTGTTGTCACTCTCTAGGATATCCATCTCTTGCGCATCATTCAAAATCATAGCTAATGCCCCTGTAGGGGAGTTGGGAGGTCCTGAAGGAGGTAATAATTCTGACTCGAAACCCCCTGTTTATGTCCGTATTAGCCGGCCCTATCTGCATCAGGTAGTTTTCTGAAGTTCCAATATCCTTAGACTGTAAGACATTATTAGGCATTACAATATTATTATCACAAATCATCTCAGAATGGGAATTGATAGTAATTGCGATATGATTATCTTGAGTGGTGGGCCTAAGGGATACCTCGTTCGTGCTGGTCACACCTATCGAGGAGCTACCTTCAGAATTTGGACGTGAGTGAATAACGGTGGAGGAGAGCTTGGCTTTGCCTTTGTTCATAGCCCTATTATTCCTTTTACTGTTGTAGGACGTGGAGGCCCCATCCTTGCCTTTGGCATAGCCCATACCAACTAGTTCATTTAAATTCAATCGGTTCCCTATACCTGTCAATTCTTGTTGAACCATGGGCTCCATCTCTGCCACAGTGACGTTATCGGTAGTCTCTATCTCTGCCAAAGTCGTATACCTAGAGCCACCCACCTTGGAAACCGTCATTGTCCTCTTACTTTGTTTGGGATTTTGACGTTGGACGGAGACTGGAGGAGGGCGCCTTTGCACCACCATCTATGGGCCATACCCTGTGTCCTGTGTCTCCAGCTGAGCAACCGTCCCTATATTCTCTGTCCCTCTGTGCGGTGTGGACTCCTTACTCTACATTGACGTCGACTGAGGGGGAGTTTTAGGGTTAGGGTTGATCGATGGACATTTGTTGGACTTGTGTCCAACCATACCACATTTGAAACAGATAACCGGTAGCCCTTCGTAAGCCACCATCACTGTCTCACCATCGAGCTCCACAGTGTTGCGTAATGGGACGGTAAGATCTATGTCGACGGCAACTCTGGCGAACCGGCCTCGCTGCGCTTACATTGTCGTCTCATCAATCTTCACCGTATGTCCCACTTGATTCCCCAATGCAGAGAGTATGAGAGGATGATATCTAGCAATGGATAATTCAAGGAAACGAATCCATGTAACAGCCCGTGTGACCTTACCTTGAGAGGGTTAAAATTCTGGTGTCCATTATTGCACTGATAATGCATGCCCGAAAATGACCCAAGGTCCGTTGGTTAGAGCGTTGATGAAGTCGTTATTGTCAATAAATTTCACCAGAAAGTAGTCATAGTCCAAGTCTATAACCTTCATGGGACCTTTCGGACGCCACAACATTGCCAACCGAGAACAGATAACCTTGTAGCCAATACGTCGTCTGAGCAATTTGATAACATCGACTTTTCCCACTGTTTGTCGAGCTTTGCTTTGAAAGGTTGAGATAGTAGAACTACGGAAACAAATTCCACCGTCAGCAGTGTGATGTCACCTTCCTCAGGTTCGATAAGCTCCTCTATAGGCCATGCACGAGTCACTAGTTCCACGTCCACCGGTGCATTCCCTAAAACCACACTATACATAGGTTTGGGGTCAGGTGGAGGCTCTTCCTCACGTTCTCGAAGCCGGACCTTCTTGGGCAGATGCCCCTCTTGCATTATCGATGTCAGTATAAGCTTTGGCAATTACGAAAACACCAGAAAAAAAACAAAGATGAAGATGAATAGTAGACGTGAACAGTAGAAAATACAGAGCGTTTTCCAAACTAGACATTTTCTTTTATCTTTAACTTAAGATTTCCATTATAGAAAAGTAGAATTTTTATTCTTTGAATGTATGTTTATAACTAAATATTTCGAGTATGGTAATTCTTTATGATAGATAAATAACTATCAGAGAAGAAGGGAAGGATTCGCGATTGTGCATATAAGTCTTTACTTCAGCTTATTATCCTACTAACAAATTACCCACTAAACGCATAATATATGTTAAAGGTATCAATAGAAGACTTTAAACAAATGAGAGTATTAGAGACACATGGCGATAAACTAATAAACATTCTTATTGATAAACAAAATTACTCATAACTTGTAGGATACCGTATTGATGCAAAAAGGTACTCCATTTGCAAGGAGGAGAGAAATATATATTAAGGTGACAGTGGGTGGGGGACTCTAATTACCATATGATAAATTATATTTGAGATTTGAATGACAATGACAAGGCATCTCATTTTTCCACTAATGCATTAATGTTGCTGTTAGGAGATGTGATATGATTTTGGAGGTTCAATGGCTATCCATATTAAATGAATGTCTTTGTAATTTTAGAAAAGAAACAATATTGTTTAACTGGAAAGGCAAACATGTGCTATTGAAAGGTAATCCTATGAGTAATTTAAAGCTATTTACCACCAAGAAGTTTGAGAAATTACTAACTAAACCATATGAAACTACACAACTTTACATTATAAGGCTTTATTATTTAGTAGAACAACATCTTTAAGAGCTCATAGTGGACAACACATTGATAGAAACGGAATAAAAGCTAGATTTAGATTACATATTGGCTAAATTCAGTTCCATTTTCATAGAACATAATGGTTTACCCTTGTAAAGTTCCATGATCAAAAGATCCTGTTAACAGAAGGAGTTAAAGCAATTAATATACTACCTCACATATATAAAGGATAGTAAAAGAATGTCATTGAAGGGTTAGTTTAAGACTTATTGAAACAAAGAGTGATCTACACTATCTTTTTTTGTCATCAATGGTGTTTGTTAAAAAGAAGATATATCATGAATACTTTACATGACTATAGAGAGTTAAAAGAAAAAAAAAATAAAGATTAAGTTCCCATTCTCTTGTTGGGGAGCTATTCATTATATGAGACAGCTTAGTTCTTAAAATTGTATCTAAGATTAGATTATCCTGAAATATGTAAATGGCCTCCCAAATTTCACAAGTATGTATTTAGAACTCATCATGGACACTATGAGTTCATAGTGATACCTTTTGAATTCACTAATGCCCCTTAGATATTCTAGAGTTTAATGAATAAACTGTTTAAAACTTACATAGGAAGATTCATATTCATATTTTTCGATGATATTCCGGTATATAACCAAACCTTTACGGATCATTTGAAGCATCATAAAGTAACTTTGAAAACCCTATCTCATAACCAATTCTTGCCAAAGGGAGGCAATTGAATCTTTGGGGCGTTGCAAATAAAATACTTAGGATACATCATCTATACTTTAGGTGTTGCCATTGATCCTATAAAGGTGAAGTTAGTTTCCTGATGACCTATTACAAAGAATGTAAAAGAATTAAGAGGGATATTGGGTTTAATAAGCTATTATAAAAAGTTCATCAAACATTTTAGTATCAACGCAACTTGACTGATTTACTAAGGAAGAATGCATTTAAATGAATGGGGAAGGATAAAAAAGCATTCCAAGTACTAAAAGGAACATTGACCACAACATCGATATTGGCCCTTCCTGACTACTCCAAATCGTTCAACATTGAAAACTGACTATTGTGATAATCATATGGAAGTTTTCTTGATACAAGAAGGGCACTCTTTTACCTTTGTGATCAAGTCATTAGTGCCAAAATATCAGTGTTTATCTAATTACAAAAAATAATTCCAGTAGTGGTGATGACTATTAAATATTGGAATCCTTACCTCGGTTAAAACCATTCATAATCAACACTAACCATAATAATCACAAATTTATATTGAAACAAAGGAAGAACAACTCATTCTCGCATAATTTGTTTCCTAAATTAGTTGGTTACGACTTTGATATTGAGTATAGGGAGAATATTAAGACTAATGCACTTTTTAGGATTGTCAGTATTATACTTTATACATCAGTGCTATCTCAGGTGCAAACATAATTATGAGAAGAAATTAAGCACATATAGGAGAAAAGATCATTCCATTCAAGATATAATGACTAAGATGTATTAAGGAAACCTATTGTCTAATTCACACTAGTGGTAAGATAGCATCCTCGAATGGAAAGGCAAGATGGTGGTGGATTTAAACCTTAATGGCACCCAATGAGGAGGGTGAATTGAGTGTTTACAAAATTAAAAAAATTTTCTAATAATATACTCCATTAACAATAATCATTATAAATAAGTATAGGGAAATTACTTAATATAAAATAATCAAACAATTAAACAATAATTTAAAGAGGATAGGGAGCTAAGAATGCAAATTGATTTATAGTAGTTCTAAAAACAACCCTTACCTATGTCCACTCCCTGGACTCTTCTTAGAAATTCTATATAATTCTTTCGAGGTGAAGAATAACCTTCATATAATCATTTTCAGTAAAAACGTTCTTACATTCTTCTTTTAAGGTGAAGAGGAACCTTAATCCCTCCTAGAACACTCTTAAGTACAAAATGCAACACCCTAACAAAATATTACACCTTAATCCCTCCTGGAACACTCTTAAGTACAATATGCAACACCCTAACAAAATATTACAAATAAAAAATGTCCCACCTATTCACTTGATAACTTAAAATAACTCAGTCACATAAATACGAGACAATAATGCTTAAATGAATAAAAATTCTTGGAATGTGTGTATACAATATCCAAAACATTCTTGATGCTAAAATCAATAGGAAAACACATATTTATAGTATTTTGGGACCCCAACTAGCCATTGGAGCCAAGATCCAGCTATTACAATGGCTTTCTATATTACTCTGGTTGACTAAATTTACAATTCTAGATCATAGTCGTGGAACTAGGTTAAATCCTAAAAGAACTAAATAGTAGCTTCTTAATTTCAATTAATAAAATTAAAAAAGTGTTTGATTAAGTAATTGATTAACTAAAATTAATAAGAAATCAAATTAAATCAACTGAATATAAAAGTGAGAAAGTCAAGATTACCAAACTCCAATTCAAGGGAAAGATCTCATCTAATTGAAACATTTATCATTAGTTTAAAAAGAATATTTTCACAATTCAATCAGTTAATCCATAACATATTAGGATAGTTGTAATAAGTCTCAAAATTTTCTAATTAATTGATTTAAACCCAGCATCCAAACCAAAATTTATCATCCATTGACTTGATATGATAGCATTCCATGTCAAATAAATGATAGCAATAAGCTTAGTGAAAAACACTAACCCTAAATTAAATAATAGAGATAGTTGCAATTATTCAACTTAGTTTTCTTGTTTATCATAAGTTAAATATACAATTTTATAAATAACCTATTTGCTACTAGTACCAATCCTTCAAGACAATTATGGATTATTGAATTCATGGATAGCAATAAAATAATCAATATTAAATTAAATTGTCAGATTAATCAATATTAATCATCCATGAAATATTAGTATTAAAAATAAGAAATACTTGAATTAAAATGTGAATAAAAGGTTTAAAACACCAAATCTCGCAAGTTTACAACTATAATATCGAATCCCTTTAAATCATAATTGAGTTTAGCCATACATGACTTTTACTCTAATAAAAAAATAAAAAAGATAAAGAATTATGAAAAACGTAAGAAGAGATAACCTTTTTGTTGTTGTGAGGAACGTACCTTTTATAGGGTTTTCTAGTATAATCCTAATCTAATTCTACTTTGTAAAGATGTCTATCTAAAACAAATTCAAATTCCTACATGATAAGCATAGAAGGAAGTTTCCCAATTTAACTCCAACTCTTCAAGTAATCAGTCTTATCCACTGCAACAATCTCTTCACCTTATCCAAATTTTGTAATAATCACTAATAGTGTCCCAATTTGATGCAATCTCCACTTTTCATCTCCTAAAACAATTTGCATTCGTTTCTTGGAGAGGAGGGCTATTGTTGGTGCCTGCTTCTGCTAGTGGACCTGGCTTTGTCGCTGGTGTGGAAACACTCCAAATGCGTTAGAGTTGCTAGTGACGTGTTGGAGTTGTGCTGAGTGTCTAGTTGTGATGTTGCTGCCGCTTTCTACCTGTGTGGAGGCGTGCGATGGCTTTTTTGTTTGGTGATCTTTGTGTGGAGCTGCTGTTGTTTTCTTTGGTGTGGTTGAAGGCTGCGTGAGTGATGTGTTGAAGGAGGGTTGCAGATCTGCGTTTGGCTAATGGAGGGTTGATGAGTGTTTTATTTGTGTCTACCAAAAGAAAAACACATAGACATTAGGCTATAATTTTTTTAATATTAAATTAAATAAAGAAATTAAATAATAAAATGAGAGATTAAAAAATTTAAGTATTTTGTTTAGAACACTAAATCACATAAGGCGAGATCTCTCCTTATGAGATTTTGTAGTCTAGAATTCTAGATCATAAATTATAAGATATAGTAGTTTGGAATTCTAATACCTCTTTTTCCTTTAAGCCAATAAATTTATTTTTAGAAAACGATCACATGTAAGCTATATACAAATAAAACAAAATAAAATAAAACAATCATATTTTGGGTTGCCTCCTGCAAAGCGCAATTGTTTAATGTCGTTATGCTCGACATGGCTTTTTCCTCTCTAACTTCTACGTAATTACAGTTTTGTACTCATTAAGTAATGCTACTAGCCCTTCCTTTTGCTCTATAGTCAATCTTTTTGAAATGATTGTACGTTATTACTTTTCGTCACCTAAATAGACTTACTTTATGGGATCAGGTAACACCTTCAATTCTGTCTTTGGGGCTTAAAAAGCATAAAGTAAGATTTTCTTGTGAGTTATAGTAAGTTCATCATTCAAAATTTTCAAATCTATTAGCATTGCTGACAATGATTTTACAACTTCACAAGTTTCATCAACTTGCTCATTCGTTTCCGATTTCGCTTTGAACTCTAACTCATCTTCAACACTTTCTTTTTTAAACATATCATGCACAAATGAATCCACATTATCCATATGATAGACATATTGAAAATCATTCGAGTTCTTTAATGCTTCAAAAATATTGAACTTCACTATCTCTCCAACAAATTCTATGGAAAGAGTATCCTTATCCACGTCAATTTTTGTCTTGGCTATCTTCATAAACGACCTACCCAATAAAATCAAAGCTTAATGTTCATCACTATCTCCATCCATTTTCAAGATGTAAAAATTCACTGGAAATACCAAACCATTAACTTGAACTAAAATATCTTCTATAACACCAATATGATGTAAACATGAATGATAACCTAGTTGAATAATCACATTAGTTTCTTACAAAGAATTCATATTTAAAGCTTGATAAATTGAGTATGACATGACATTAATAGATGCACCTAACTCTAGCATGGCACGCTCAATTTTCTTATTACCAATAATGCATGGAAGTGTAAATATACCTGGATCTTTGCTATTTTCTGGTAATTTCCTATTTATCACAACTGATAGATTCTTACCCAAAATTATTCTCTCCTTGTCCTTTAACTTCCTTTTATTTGTGCATAACTCTTTCAAGAACTTGGCATATTTTGGAACTTACCTGATGGCTTCTAGAAGCGTTATATTGATTTCCACCTTTTTGAAGGTTTCTAAGATCTCTTTTTTATATTCATCATCTTTTGATTTATTCAACCTGCTAAGAAAATGAGGTAAATGTGCATTAATTGATTCAATGAAGATGAATCATTTTTTACCTTTAATGATTCTTGAGTTGGAAGTTATTCCTTCTTTTCTCTATCACGTGCTTTTCTTCCTCCATTGGTAAAGAAGTTCCAGATTGAATTTCTTCACAAAGTCATGGCACTCACATTCTCCTTAGGATTTACCACCATTTTGAAAGGTAATTTTTCTTATACTTGCACTTCTAATTTACTTACCGAGGTGGCTAATTAAGTGATATGATTTCCTAAGTTTTGAAGGCTTGCCTTTATTTCCTATTGAAATTGATGAGTATTATTTACAATTGCCTTAACAATTTCATCTAAAGACATACTTAAATTTCAAGATTGATGTTGAGTATATGTAGGGACTTGAGGTTGTTTAAAATTTTGAGGTTGATAGCGTTGTTGGCCTCCTTGATTTCCATAGCTCAAGTTTGGATGATTCCTCCATCATGGATTGTAGTTATTGGAACATAGGTCATATTTTTGTTGAGGTTGGCCAAGGAAATCCCCCTATCACATTAGCTTCTTGAAGAAAGTCTTGTTACAATATAGGGCACATATCCATAGGATGTCTAGAGAATGAGCATATTCGACCCACTCTTGCCTATTGCAATTGACCTACAGTTAATTGACGAACTAGAGTAGTTAAATATGAAATTTTATCCTCAAGATGCGTGTACTTACCTCATTCACATGCTTAACAACTCCATCCATCTTTATCCCAAACTGTTGAGAATTTTTAGCCATAATTAATATCAATTGTTTGGCCGCCTCAGGTGTTTTGTTTACTAAAACTCCTCCACTAGCTGCATCAACTATACTTCTATCTATTGGTAATAGTCCTTCATAAAAGTATTGAATCAAAAGTTGATCAGGAATATGATGATGCGGGCAGTTGGCACATAACTTCTTAAACCTTTCCCAGTATTCATGTAATGTTTCTCCCATAATTTGCCTAGTCCCACATATCTCTTATCTGACATTTGCTACTCGTGATGCAAGAAAAAACTTCTCTAGGAACATTCCTTTCATCTCATTCCATGTTGCCATTGAACCAAGGGGAAGATAATATAGCTAATCCTTTGCCTTATCTTTCAATGAGAACGGGAAGGCTAAGGATGTTAAAATTTACCTGGTTTGGTCAAACCAGCCCATGGGTCGATTGGGTATGGCTCAAGACATTTCGAATCGGGCCACAACCCATGAGTCACATGCCACAGGTCGTGGGTCACCGATTATGAGCCATGTACCAAAGTGGTCAGGCCGGGCCGTGGCTCGAGTCGAGCAGCCGGACCCGTGGCTCGTGGCTCGTGGCTCGTGGCCTGCACAAAGCAACAAACAAAACAATGTCATTTTGTTCATGTTTAAAATATTTCTTTCATTGACAAAATGACGTCGTTTTGCTTTAAGAGTAAAATGACGTCGTTTTGCTTACATCGTTGTGTAAGATATAAGACAGTTAATAAAACATGAGACAAAATGACGTTGTTTTCTTGCAAGCAAAAACGACATCGCTTTGCCTCTCAGTAAACAAAAGCCACCCTGCTGCCTCCCTCCCTCGTACGCTCATCCCTTTGCCTCCTGCTTCCATCTCCCTTCGTCCCTGACCTCTGACTTATAGTCTCACACAGTTGCTTTCATAGTTTCACTCTTGCTCACACAACACTTTTCACTTCTTATTCCTCTTCCTCGTTTCACTTTCTTCCTTCGTTCTTCTTCTTTGTATATCATCTATCGTGTGCATGTCAAATTCACCAACGGTGAATGAACGGTCCAACGTACTGAATAAGATAATCTCTCATTCTCTCTTCATCAATTTGGTTTTTTGGTTGTCTTGAGAATCTATTTTTCTAATTTGAGAACTTTCTATGTTAATATTGGGAATATGGGATAATGCTTTCAATGTGTTTGATGAAATGTTATAGATATTAATGAGTTTGATGAAATGCTTGTAATGTGTTTGCAATTCTTTCCTTTTGCAGATATTAGAATCTAACCATAAACATTTTCCTTAATCATCCTTGATAGTTGATTTAACTCAATTTTATGAATCTTAATTAATCATCGATATACTTTGTAATTGCAGAAAACCAGAGAGCACTAATAACCATCACCTAAAATCGACTACTTGGTTTAATACAATCCTTTTCAAGTATAGATAGGTATGTTTTAAATTATTAGTTTAAGGTGGCTACATGATTAGGTGCTAACTAACCAAGATTAGCAAATTCAACTAACCAAGATTGTAGAGTAAATCTTATTCCTTCATAGAAAGTCATGCAGTTAAACTCATGAGGTTTAGAAAGCATTTTGATCACTCCTTCCAATCCAAAAGCTTGAAATGCTTGGAAAATTCCTATCATATTACTTGACTAACCTCCTAAAAACTATACTATATACTAGTTCAAACATAATTGAGTTGAAGTTAAGCCATCTATCTCTTGTATTAATATTACCATAATAATCATAAGTTGAAGCCAAGTTATTTATCATGATTAGGAGTGATACGAAAGGTACTCTGTCTTTGGATGTTTTGTACATCTAGAAGAATGAATAGAGGAGAATTAAGATTGAAACAAAAGAAAAACAATATTAATGCTTTTGTAAATATGGAGATTTATCAAGTAAGCCTCTATGTCACATAATAAATAGAAAGTTGCTTTACTCGTCCTATTATTGACAATGTTATAAGATATTACATTAGTTATTGGATAGCTAACAGTAGCAATAATTTGCATGTGAGTATGAAGTTAATCTTGAGAAGCATATGTCATATTTGTAGATACAACTTGTGACTAAAGGTTAGGAAATTAAATAAAAAACTTAATTTAAAATAAAATATCTTAAACTATTTTATTAATCTCTAACTGGATACAAAACACATCAACTGCATCCAACTACTCCTGCTCTATTTACCATCTCTTAAAATCATTTTAAAGCTTATAAATTCCCTTAATTGCAATACATTTGTGATGTTACAAACTCTAATTATCATTCTTATCTTGTTAAATGAAGTTGTCTTTAGGGAATTAGTGAATATATATATGTTGTGCTATAATGGACCAATTTTATACCACCATCCTCTGCCAAATCTTGTAAAAAGTTATGTCTTAACATGGATATCTTTGGTCATTCCATAAATAAAAATGATCCTTTGAAAGTTTAATGGCTAAAGAATATACATTAGTTTTACTTCTTTCTACTTCATTCCCAACTCCGTGACTACTTTTCTCATCCATGTCATTTGGTAAGAATCAAAAGTGTCAATCACGTATTCTGCTTTTATTAGTGAAAGTGTCACTGTAGGTTACTTTTTTGAACTCCAAGGAACTTTCTTTAATCATAGATTGAAATATAATCTTAAGTATTCTTTATGACATCCAAATTTCCTACGAATTCACTATATATATCTAATCAACATGACTTTATCACCTTTCTTGTAGAGTAAACCATAACTAATGCAATATCTTATAATGTGCATGTGAGTATGAAGTTAATGCCTTTATCATCTTTGTATTTATCCTCTAATTGATCAACCTAACTTACTTGGACATTTTACCAGATTCAAAGTTTGGACATTCTTTGATTTTCTTGAAAATTTTGTTTTCTATGGAATATTTTAACTAGAATGTAGGCAAGGTAATGTGATTAAGAAAGTGACATTTCCTAATACTTTCTTATTTCTAACCTCAAGTATTTATATGTTTTTTGTCAAATGGATGAGAATATTCCTTCAGTTGAGAGTTCTAAGCCAATACCAGAGGTAGAAGTAGAAACTTCTATTCCGACGCCAAGTGAGGATAGAAGTTCAATTAGAACTCAAGTTTTTCAATATAAAAGTGAAGTTTGGAATCACTTTAAGAAGACTATATCAACCAACAAAATTGGAAAAGTAGACTGCAATTATTGTCAAAAGTTGTATTCAAGTGGTTTGAAAGGTGGAACGTCTCACTTAAAGAGACATATGGAATCATATACTAGAAGGAAGATGGTTTTAGGAGGTCAAACATTTTTGACCCCTAACCTTATGAAAGGAAAGAATGAAATAACCGTAACTTTTGACAACCATAGATCAAGAATTTTGATGGCTAATATGATTATTGGAGATGAACAACCATTGTCTATGGTTGAAAGAGAAAGATTTACGATATTTTTTAATTCACTCCAATCGACTTTTAAGGTTCCAAGTCGAAATACATTGAGCAATGATATTTTCAAAATTTATGAGGACAAGAAGAGAGAAATATTAAGAGCATTGTCGAGTGTTCAAGGACAAATTGCCATAACAACAAACATGTAGACAGCCGATAACCAAAAGAAGGGTTACATGGCGGTGACGTCACATTATATTGATAATGATTGGAAGTTGTGCAACAGACTTTTGACGTAATTTGTATTCTTTAATATTGTTATCATTTAATTTTTTCATTATTTTATCAATTTATGGTTCATGTTGGTATGCTTTTTCATGATAGGTTCATTTATGTGCCGACACCACATACAAGTGAAAAATTGGCAAATGCGTTGAAAGACTGTTTGCTAAATTTGAACATCAACAACAAAGTATCCTCTATCATAGTCGATAATTGTAGCATAAATGATGCTATGATTGAGAAGTTGAAGGGAAAGATGCAGGTTGGGAGCTTATTGGCTGGAGGTAAGTTATTTCATGTGTGTTGTTTTGAGCATATTCTTACCTTGATTGTGAAGGTTGGGTTGGAGATGATAAAGGAAGTAATAGAGTGTATTCAGAATAGTGTTTTATATTGTAGTGCAACTCCTAAAAGAGTTGAAACTTTTGGAGATGGTGCACAAATTTTATGCATTCCAAATTCAAATAAGTTAGTTTTGGATTATCCTACTAGATGGAACTCAACCTTTAAGATGTTGGAGTCGGTAATCTTATATGCTTAGCTATTTATTAGACTAGCCAAAAGAGATTCTCAGTATACCTGCGTACCATCAAAGGATCAATGGGACTTGACTAGATAACTTTGTATGAAGTTAAAATTATTCAATAATTGGACTGAATTATTCTCAGGAATAAAATATCCAACTTCACATCGTATCTTTAGCATTATGT
>JANITX010000212.1:20012787-20028680 GCA_027564395.1 Erythroxylum ulei | reverse complement strand
AGTTGCGTAAAGAGAGAAAAATTCAGATACACGGAGAGAAAAGATAGAGGAGTTCAGATCTAGTAGAGACCTTCACTTTGGTCAGTCTCGTTGAACTCCTTCTCCAGAGCGCGATCGATCATGTCGGCGAAGCTATCCTCTCTGGATCTAGTCACATTCAAATCTATGGTTGCATTGTCCGCCAAGTAGTCGGCAGACACGATACAGCGAAGAAAGGCAAAAATGAAAGCCACAGTTAGAACCAATCTCATCGTCAGAGCTTCCACTTAGAGAATGGATGAAACAGGAAAACAAGAATATTAAGCGATAGAAGATATGCATGGTGGTCAAAGCTCCACCCACGAAGGTAAGCCAACCATAGTGCGACGATTTCTGGGGTGTGGGGCCAACACAGTACTGTTGCTTCCAGGTGGTGAGGAAGAAAAAGAAAAGTGTATTAACTGATATGTGACTGCAATCGTGAGGCGAAGGAGGTTGTGGTGGTCGCGATCCGTGGCAATGACGAGGAGGAGTCGGGGACGAAGACAGCAAGGAGTCGGGGAAGAATAGGGTGAAGGAGTCGGGGTCAGATGTGTAAAAATGGGTTGTGGTATGTGCCGGAGACAGGGACAACCTGTCCCTGTCCTCCTTTTTTGGGAGGGACAAAAATTCTTATCCCTGTCCACCGAAGACGGTAGATAAAAATTCGGAGACAGAAACCAAACATGTCCGGAGACAAGATTTTTCTGTCCCCGTTCCTGTCCCCACAACAGGGACAGGAACCAAACACAGGGTTACGGGATATGGTTATATTTTTTCCATGCAAGTAAAATTTTGGTGCTTCATGTTTTTAACCTGTATTCCAAAGGTCTTAATGTTTGGTGTTTTGAGAAATTGGGACTGGATTGATACTTATCACAGAAGAATAATTACAATTTTTTTTGCTTAATTTTTCAAAACTTAAGATTACTAAAATTGTATAAAATAATTAATGCATAAATGATTATAAAAGCAAGAATCATATTTCATATTTTATTCTAAAACTTAATCCTTTTCTTGTCGTATCTTTCAAATTGTTTTCAAAACTAACTCATTTTAACCACCATAATTATATAAGTGTCTGACCTCTAACGGTATTTATAAAATGAGTTGAAAAAACTCTACAACTTTTGTAAAGAGGGTTAAGTAAGGAGTAAGGTACGAATTATGATTGTTGCTTTATTATAATTTATGCATTAATCATTCTATAAAATTTTAGTGATCTTAACTTTCAAGAAATCAAACGAAAAAATTTTGTAATTATTATACTGCAGACAGGATTAGATCCCGTCCTGATTTTCTAATAACGGTATCAAAGCTAAGTTGGCGAAGTTTGATGAATAGAGATTTAAGAATTTGAGTCAAATGAATAAGTCATTCATAAAGTGACTCGAAGGGCTTCATGTAAGTCATATGGTTGAAGAAGAGATAGTCTTATATAGAAGGATCCACTCGTGTGGGGGAGTTGGTGGAAATTCACAAGTAAAGTAATTTCACATCGAAAAGAGACATAAGAATAAAATAGGTTATATGCATATATAAGAATCATAATTTATTGGCTTAAAATTTTAGGTTGAGATACAATATCTTAATTATATATGAGGTCACTTAAATTAGGTTTAATTTTTAGGTTGAGATACAATGTCTTCGTTGTATAGCCCGGATCACGTAGATCTGGTTCAATTTTGTCTCAAACTCCCTTAAAACCTTTTACAATAAGGTATTACCTTAAGCTACATTTTCTATATTTACGCATTTCGATCACAATTCTCTAAGGCTTGTCAGTTCATTTATTAGCGTCATGGTCCAGAATAGTTGTGCTTGATAAATTCATTGTTCTTGTGCAGTTTTGACTTTAGATATATGGTCCACTGCATTGAGTAATAGATTAACTGCAAGAATGTAGTGTCCATCTCTCCTCCCTAGTAAGCAAGAGTTCAGATTCTCTGTCTAATATTATGGTGTTTTATCGTGTCCAATAAATCTCAGCCATTTATTTATGTAGGTTCCGCATAGATCTTGCGTGGGTCCCGCAAAATAAATGGCTGAGATTTCATGAGACAGAATAAGACAAAGTAATATTGGACAGAAGATCTGACTCCAGTAAGCAAGTGAAAATTCTGACATGATGATCTGCAAAAGTCGTGAAATGCACGTGAATTCAGTGTTTGTTATGCTTCCTTAAAGATGGTGATTGGATGGCTTCAAATAAATACACATGTGCAATTATTGTCTCGATCATGGTTATATGATGAGTGCAGAATTTTTAGTCATGGTCACATTTAACGGAATACCATTCAAGTCTTCAAGACATCTTGTGGTCCCTGCGTATCGTCTGTTCGTAGTAAGGCAAAGCAAAGCATCAATTCCTAGTGGCCATCTCTTGGCCCATATCTAGTTTTTAAGCTCCATTTAGTATGTTAAATGAGAAGAACAGACACATGTAGATCTAGTAACACTTAAGGCCTTCCACCGGCAAAAGTCAAAACAATTCACCTGTGACTTGTAAAGAATGCAAGAAAAGTGCGAGTTCGACAATTTATTCCCTCTTAGTCCAAACCAACCGTGGACATTTATCACGTCACCTTGGGCAAAACATGTAGAGTATGTAAGTGTCGTTCAGTCTTTTCAAGGGAGTAATCCCGTGCATATTATAAAAATTCTTTTAATTATGAATAACTTACAATTCAACGTATCCCTATCAAATAGTAATTAGACCTCAATTTCTCGCTTTTAATATTTGAATATCTTAATTTTTAAAATTTAATCGATATCGTTAAAGACCTTAAATATTTAATAGAAATCATTTTTTACTGTAAACTTATAGTCACTATTTTTCAGATACACGTCAATTAAATTTTCAAATGACACTCAATGAATATTGGCTTATTCTTCGTATTTGGAAGGTCCATAATCTGAGTTCTCCAACAACCTGTTAGTGATAGGAGAGAGACTTGTGCTCTAAACTTTCTCTAATGTCTCATTTCTAACATAACAATCCCATTTGTTTCATTTATTACAATACTTCATTTATCACTTCGCTCTCATTTAGACTCTCATACCTGAATTCTAAAGTTTGAGCACATGTGAGAGTAGTTATGCATTTTTACTCACCGCACATCATGTAAGTTAGAAATAAAAGGAAAGACAAGAGAAAGATGTATGATATTTAAATCATTAATTCTCACTTTTCTCTAAACTCCCTAAATAAGAATATGATCATTCTAGAGCCATCTTCAACAATGTTTTATAAGAACTCGTTCACCAATCTTGTAAGTCTGTATTTGACACTTAAGTAGGAGAGAAAATAGGTATGCAATCTATCAATTAATGTCGTTTATGAGAAATCTGATTAAGAAGCTAAAATCAAGATGAGGATTCCTAAAGATTCCATGATGGCAGGATTAATAACAATAGGAGTTCCCCCAATAAGAGAGTGAGTAGAATCCTTCTAGAGGTTCAATATGAGCCATGTTCTTTAAACTAAAAGAGCATATCAATGGACTAAAGAACATGGCTTAATAGCAATAAGAAGACCCTAGGCTGACAGAGGAACCAACAACATCTTTGAGCCTAAAAAAATTGTCAATAACAAAATATATTTGGGTTGAAGGGGGACCAACAACACCATTACGTTTTGAAAACTATAGACACGAGACACATTCGTCATCATAAGATCCCTAGATTAAAGACATAAGGATATCATTGTCCCTTTTGGTATTCACAAGAAAGGACCCATTTGTTCTTACACAGTCCCTTCATCCATGAAATCACAAGTAAGTTAACCCCACCCAAGTTGAGTTTATCTAACTTGGAAGCTTAATGACACTATAAACCCTAAATATTATATCGCCTAATAATAAGAGAAATGGACTTACAAGGAGATTCAAATGCCTTGAAATGCAAAACCTTCTCTTTAACCCTAATGGAGGCTATAAAGGAATAGTACCAAACCATCCTTAAAGGGTGTATCTCAAGTTTCAAGTATATTAAGTCCATATTTAAAGCTCACTGTTCCAATAACAAAAGGAGGCCTAAAGCTTCCTCTGTCCTTTTTGACATGGTATAGGCATAAAGAGAGAGTCTTATACAGTACACTCAAAAGTTCAACCTGAAAGCTACTTAGGTGACAAATTTAAATTATGTCATAATAGATATAACTTTAAGAAAGGTTTGCATCAAAATCAACCCTTATAGAGATCCCTTTTAATGGACAAGGTGTACAATTTGGATGAGGTATAGTATAAACATAAACACCGAAAGGCTTTGTCCCTTTCGGCTAGGAAGAATTTGTATTCCATTCCCATCTCAAAAGAGTGAAAATCAATCTCCTTTCGTAACAACTTCCTTGGTATAACCTTACTGAAGAATAGAATCCTAATCGTTTGAATCGAAACCTAAATTGGGAAACCTTTGATAAGCTTTGTGATTCCTACATAAAGGGATGGATTCGAGTAGCTTATATGTTGATTTAGTTGTAAAACGACCATTATAGGTTATGACCTAAACAAAAGCATCCCTATGAGCCAAATGGATCTAACTCGACGCGAGAGGGACAATAGTTCAAAGTTTTGAGTCTCTTTCAACATCAATAACAACTTGCCACTATTCTACCTCTGCTATTAAAATAACTAGGGTCTTATCCTGGCCTGGAAGGTCTAACACGCTAATCTATTTCTTCCCTTATGGGAGCGCAATATGTTTCAAATTCCTCCATCCTTACCTTTGCTTAGTCAATTCCCCTATTCATGTTTGGTAGGTGAAACCTTGAAGTAAATGGAACATTATTAAAAAAAGACTAAGTGATCTTCCTAAGGGACTAGGGAGTAGAGGACAAAGAGGGAATATGTAGGAGTTGTTCAGTAAGAGAGAACTCAAGGAAAGGAACCTACAAAAGAGGGTAAGATGCCCTTAGATTTGAAGGCAATTCCTTATTTTAGCTGAATATCCCTCAAACACATTTTTAACTACACCCAAAGAAAAAACCTCATTTTCATCAAAGCTACTAGTAAGCAAACTTAAAACTAGACATTAAGATCAGTTTTGCCACTTCCGTTGAGACTATAAGCATAAGAAAAATGAATGGGGACCTATAGAAGTCCATAAATTTCTTATTAAAGAAAGAAAAACTGAAGCAGTTTGTCATTGACAATTCCAAGTTTAGAAGTGGGGGAAGGCACCACATCCAATCCTATTCCTAAGATTATGGTGGCAAATCTATTAATGCCTCATTTAAAGAAATGTTCATCAACACTTTTAAAAGTAGAGATTAAAATATAAGAAAACCTAGTTAAAAAAATTTATAGGTAGGTTTAAGACTTCTATCAACATTGTTATTAAATTAAAAGAAAGAATAAATCGATAGATTGCAAATTAACTTTTAAGGAGAATGATCCCAAGTTGGTGAATCTTAATGATGATGTGATAGTCATAAGAATATCTTTGGCTAACTTTAACGTGAGAAGGATTCTAATAATGGCAGCTTTATCAAAATCGTATTTTATGATACCTTCACCATCTTGGAAGACACCAAAGTAAAGCTTAAACTTGCAATGGAATTGTTGGTACACCCATGTCTTAGGAAAAATAATATTGTTGAGAAATTAAAGACTCAATCTAAACAAGCCACAAGTTCTATGGAATTACAAGTAATTGATAGACATTTATCTTATAATGTTATCTTGGGGAGACCATCCCCATGCTCCTTTAAGGTTGTGTTATCACCTTATTAGTTGCTGAAGATGTTTCATGTTAAAAATGGCATATGTGGGTAGATCTAAAGGCAGTCAGACAATATTACTTAACATTCTTAAAAACTAATAGAAGCTCTTATGTCCAAAAAATTGATTTGCATAAGTTAAGAAGAGAGTATATGGGAGAGCCTGTGAATTTATAAGACTTTGAGGATGTTAAGATTGTAAAGGTAGGGGCTAACATTAAGACAGTTTATATAAGGAGTATCTAGACATCTTTGTCTGATGAGCTAAAGAGATAAGAGTAATTAACTATGAGATAATAGTTCATAAATTGAATATCGATCTTAGATTCAAACTTATTTGTAAAAGAAATAGCCTTTCACCCTAGTAAGACAAATTGTTATAGAAGAAGTGGAAAAATTATTACAATTTGGATTCATATGTGATGTAAAATATCTAGAATGGCTTGCCAACATAGTAAAGGTCAAGAATTCCATTGAGAAATGACGTATGTATGTGAATTTAACTTACCTGAATAAGTTTTGCTCTAAAGAAAATTACATTTTACCTAAAATTGACTAGTTAGTAGATGTTATCATGAGCGATTGAGTTTCATGGATGCATACTCTAGATAAAATTAGGTCCACATGTATGGTTTATATATGGAGAAAAACTATTTTTCACCCATGATGGAACCTATTATTAGTAGGCCATACCATTCAGATTGAAAAACACAAGGGTTGGAAAAGAGGATAGAGACATATATAGGCGAAATGGTAGTGAAGACCAAGAGGATTACTTTAAATTTTGAAAAACAAAAGGGTTGGAAAAGAGGATAGAAACATATATAGATGAAATGGTAGTGAAGACCAAGAGGATTGCTTTAAATTCATGTATAAATTTAAAAATGAAACTCAATCCTAAAAAATGTATGTTTGGAATATTAATGACAAATTTCTTAGGTTTCATGGTGACTCAATAACGTATAAAGGCTAACATGGTGAAGTTAGAGCCAATATAACCTATTAAACCTCCACAAAATCCAAAAGCAAACAAGAAGATTGGCAAGTCTCTTTAGGTCAGCTAATCATTACTTAACCTTCTTATATGCACTCAGAAAGGTAAAGAGCTTTAATGGAGGTTTAGAGTGTCAGTGACTCAACATACCTTTAATCAACTAAAACCTTATTTGTTACAACCCCTTCCACTTTTTACACCACATATGAGAGAATCCATATTTCTACACCTGGTTGTTTCTATACTATATTAGTAAGATCCTTAAAGAACTTTAAGAGAGATACACAAAGTTAGAAAAGGTAACCTTAGCTCTTACGGTCTCTAAGAAAGCTCATACCCTATTTTCAATCCCACGTTATCAAGGTGGTTATAAACCTACCTTTGTTTGAAACTTTACATAACTCAATTCTTCTGGGTGATTGATCAAATAATTTATGGTACTAAGAAAATATGATATTTATTATATGTCAAGATCCCTCAAGTCACAAGTCATCTTCAATCTTTTAATAGAATGTGTAGGTCAATTAGTGAAGCATGCTAAGAATGTAAAGCTAGTGATAAAAAAGTATATATGGTAGTACTAGCCCCTTACTTATAATTGAGGGTAATAAAGATATGTTTGGAGTCTTAGTTTATAGTAAACCATATACTTGAAACTTTTAAAAACAAGGAGAAAAGTATGCAGATGTATAAGGAAAAATATCTCTAAATGAACTAAATCATATTGATAGACTTGCAGTTGATTCCTTAAGAAGAGAATGCCATGAACTCCTAAGTGGAAGGTGCAAGGAATTTGAAAAGAGGGAGTTCTTTAGGAAAATAAGGTGGGATCTACAAACTTAGAAGTCCAGGTGAATAATGTTTAATAATTAAAGGCTGAATGATTGAAAGAGATCATATAATATATACAAAAAGGAGAGCTTATCAAGGAAGTCAATGAGATTATGAGGATTAAGTTCCAAGTTTCAAGATATATATTAATAAGTGAGAAACTATATTATAGGTCTTTTACTTTACCTTATCTTAAGCATGTATATTATTAGTCAATGATAAGGAGGGATATTCAAGACTATGTGAAAAAATGTGATAAGTGCCAATGAAACTCTAACTTGCACCATAAACATGTGTTTGACTATGTACCTATATCTAACTCTTTAATGTTCACTTAATGAGGGATGATATCTTGAGTCCCTTCTCTTCAATGGTAAGCTAAATTGTCCCTTCTCTTTAATGGTATGCTAAATTTTCTTTTAGTGATAGTAAATTAATTTACTAAATGGGTAGAAGTTGAAGCATACGCCATCATCGCTTCTATAACTATATAATATTTTTTGAAGGCTAATATAATAAGCTAATATAAAGTCCTTTTATTTATTGCTACAAATAATGAATTTAATTCAATAGCAAAGGAATCTCAGTTTCGAAATAAGATGAAGATCAAGTAGTGTTTGTATATGCTACATAGCCACAAACTAATAGTCTAGCAAAGGTAGCAAAATAATATTATTCTTCAAATTCTTCCAACAAAGATGGAAAAATTTGAATGAAACTAAGTGCATCAAATACGCTATATCCTTTGTCCTTACCACACCACACCCAAGACCGCAATATAGGAATTACCTTTCGCTTTTGCTTTTAAAGTGGAAGGATTTTTTGTAATGTAGTTAAATATGGAAAACTTAGGGGTGATTAATTATGAGTGGCAGACTAATGAGGAAGGACTAAGGAATGAGTTAAATCTCTTATAAAAGCTAAAGAATAATGCTCTCATAAAGAATGTTTCCTAATAATAAAGGATTATAGAATATAAGGTTAAGAGAAATTGTCGCAAGATCTAAAGGAAGGAGACCCGTCTTAAGGAAAACAATTATATGTGAAAAAGTTGAAGTGACGAAAAAAGCTCACCCCTAAATGATATGGATTGTTCATTATAAGAAAGGTCATAAGTCAAAAATATATATGTTGTCCGGTGTTAAGAAAAGAGAATTTCCCTACACTTTGAATAGGTAATACTTGCACCTTTATTATCAATAAAGGCCCATTCTCTAAACTCATATTTATATCATATAAAGTGGTAAACTACACAAATAAGACATTTTTTTTTTAAAGCAATCATTCACTCACAAGAGGACATCTACCTAAACAGTGATCATATACGTAAGACATTTCACTTTAAAGCAAAAATACTCTCATAAGAAACATATATGAATTTATAAAGGTTGTGCAAAAAGATGTTTTTGTTCTAAGGTAAAATATACTCACAAGATTCATATATACCTATATGATGATCATACAAATAAGATTTTTTTTGCTATAATGTAAAATGCCTTTGTAAGGTGTAAATCTGCTTATCTGAAAATCATGTAACAAAAAATTTTAAATAATAAAAAAAACAAAAGGCACTTAAAAGATATAGATTAGTATATACATTATCATAAATTAAGACATTTTCTATCTAAGGAAAAACATAATTGAAAGATTTATATTTGCTTATATGATGATTACTTAGATATGATGTTTTTGTTTAAAGGGAAAACACATTTGTAAGATGTAAATTTGCCTATATGAAAATCTCACAAATGAAAAAATCCCTTTAGAGCAACAAACTCTCAACTTTGAACAACTATCGCAAACTTTATTTAATTTACAATGACATCTTCCTTGTTCTCTTTTATAGTTAAATGCTTGCTTTGGTTATGAGTCTCATAATATAACCTTTTATAGTTTGCAGTCAGACTACAAACCTTCCCATTAAGAAACTTTAAGTCCTTGTCACAAGCCCCCATATCATACTTCAACACCTTTTTAGTATTATCATAAGAGTTGGTCATCTCAGATTTAGTCCAACAAAGTCTTTCCCTTTCTATCTCAAACTTATCACTAAAAATCTTTATAGCTATGAGGGCTTTTATAATAAATTAGAAGTCCCACAAAGTCTACGTGTGTGTGTGTGTGTATGTGTGTGTGTGTGAGTGTATATGTGTGTGTGTGTGTGTGTGTGTGTGTGTGTGTGTGTGTGTGGATAACAGACTAGGGGAAGGAGGGGGAAGAGTATTCACCTTTACAATATTAACCTTAAGTTGTCAACATAACACTTCCCATTAAATCTTCTTTAAGGATTTCTTGCCCCTAAGTAGGATTAATCTTTGCCAAATTTGTCTTTTAACCATAAACTTCTCAAAAATAAAGCATTTGGAACTAATGTCCCATTTAGGTATAAAGATCTCCAAGTTATACCTCTTACACTTTTCTCTAAAAACTGCATTATTGGAGGTGATTGACTTACTGCATTATTGGAGGTGATTGACTTATTGCATTCTTGGAGTTGATTGACTTAGTGCAGCTATTAGAGATAAAACTTAATAATATGACAGTTGATGACAATAAGTTAAAAGTGCTATCTTTTATATTACAAATCTTACTAAAGACCCTTTTCTTATCCTCTTCAATGACTAACCATTTACTCATGAACAACTTGTATCTATAAAGTTCCATTAATAAGATCTATCGATGAACTTGGGGTAATTGATACTCTTAAATGTTATCCCATTCGCTAAGCTCAGTAATAACTTGCTAAAAATGGGAGAGAGATCTCCACATTGAAAATTTCCTCATATCACATCTATATCATGATATTCCGTCTAGTTCATTCTTTGGAACACATCTTCTTCATCTATCAAATCTTTTTTATTCAAAATCATATATTTGAGGTTTGAGGGGGGATATATGAGAGTAGTTCTGAGTTTCCACTCATCGTCCTATGTAAGTTATAAATGAAAAAAAAAAACTAAAGGGAAGAAAGAGATATGATTAAATCACTATTTCTCACTTTTTACCCCTAAACTCCTTATAAACTAACTTAGGCATCAAAGTGCTAACCCCAAAGCCAACTTGGACCTTATTTTATAGGAACTTCTACATCAATCTTAAAAGACTGCAGTTACCACTTAACTAAAAGAAGGACACTATCTACATTTATCTCCTAGGGTATGCAGTAGCTTGAAAAACCATACGCTCTAGTAATTCACTTGACAAAATAATAATTTAGAGCCAAGTTATGGGCTCGATTTAACTTACATTTACAAGTCCTAGCATTTCTCCAATTTTTTCCAAAACATTTACACATGTAAATAATGTGACATTTGATCACATCCTATTAAAATTTGAAAAGGCTACTCTTTTGTACAGTATAGCTCTTACTAAATGCTCTTTAATTATCCTTTTAAATGATCAACTGTTTACCCATGCATACTTTAGGTTTATAAAGTTTTATTAGTAAAGTTTATATATAAAATTTTAAGGGTAATTGATACTTATGAACATTAGCTTACTCCTTGTAGTGTAAAAGCCAATGATCTGAACTCTTTGATGACCTATATCGATGGTCGGTGAGCGACTTAAGCCTAACCTTTCCTTAACCTCACAATTTTACCTTGACATCCCATATGCATTTCATTCCCTATGACACTCTTCTTTATCTATCACATCTTTGTCATTCAAACTAGCATACTTAAGGTTCAAGTTTGATATGTGTAACAACAATTTTGAATTTACAACTACCATATATCTCATGTAAGTTAGAATAAAAAAGAAGTCAAAGGAAAGAAGGAGATATGACCTTCAAATTGCTAATTCTCACTTTCCTTTTAATGCCTTAAAATTTAAAACTATACTAAAGCGTTAGATTACTAATTATAAAACCGCCTTTGACCTTATTTTTTAGGAACTCATTCACTAATCTTGTAAGTTTACAACTAAAATTCACTCAAGAGAAGAATACAGATCTACATTATATCATATGGGATATGCAATAACCCACAATCACTTCGATGATCCACTTGGCAAGCTAACAACTTATAGCTAAATAGCATGCTCAATCTAATTGGCACTTACAAATTCTATTGTGTCTCTATTCTCCTCGAAATTTCTTACATGCATTAACAATGTGATATTTGATGACAACCAATTAGATACTAGAAAAGCTACTCTTTTATACATTGTGGCTCCCATTAATGCCCCTCTACTTATCCTTTTAAATGATGGGCCATTTTGTCATTCACATTTTAGGTTTATAAAGTTTTATCAATAAGGTTTATAGATGAAACTTAAGGGTGCGGGGCAATTTATTGTCATGAATATTAGTTCATTCATTATGGCAAGAAGGCCTATAAGTTGAGTTCTCTAACAACTTGTCAGTGGTGGGTGAGAGGCCCACACTCTAAACTTTCCCTGGCATGATATTTACTCTTATGTAGGTTAGAAACAAAAATGGGTAGATGGGGGGGAAAAAAAGAGTTATGATCTTTAAATCACCAATTCTCCCTTTTTTTTTAATAAAACTTACAGAAAGTAATAAACTAACTTAGGCATCATAGTGCTAACGTCAAAGCCACCTCTCACCTTATTTTGTAGGAACTCGTCCACTGATCTTGTAAGTATCCAACTGATAATTAACTAAGATAAGAACATAAATATATATTCTATCACCTAGGATAGATATTAGCTTGCATCCACACACTCCGGTGATTTATTTGATGAGTTAGCAACTTAAGGAAGTGAAAAACTCCATCCATGCGGTATTTGCAAGTCTTAGCTTGTCTTCCACTCGTGGCCAATCATTCTTTCAATTCATCAGAACTGTAAAGTTCCATCGACAGCGTCTATAGATGAAAGTTAGGGGGGTAATTGATACTCATGAACATTGGTCCATTCCTTGTAATATAAAGGCTTATTATTGAGCTCTTTAGTAGCTCGTCAATGATAGTGAGAATTCACACTTTGAACTTTCTATGACATCATATTTGTACTTTAACTTCTAGTCTGCTTTGTTGCTTACAGTAAATCTCATTTATCTATCAAAACTTTATTGTTAAAACTCCTGTAGCTGAGATTTGAGGTTGGAGAGTAGTTATGAGTTTTCACCTACCATATATCCCAATTAAGTTAAAAACAGAAAGGGGTATAAGGAAATGAGATGTATGACTTTCAAAATGTTATTTCTCACTTTCTTTCAACTTTTGAAATCCCGTTAACTAATTTAAACATCAAATTGCTAACGTTAAAGCGATGTCTGACCTTATTATACGGACTCATATATTGATCTTGTTAGTTTGTAGTTGACACTTAGCTAACAAAAGAACATATACCTACATTTTATCATCTAGTGTGAACATTAGCTTGCAACCTACATGTTTCAGTTATTCACTCGCAAGTTAGCGACTTAAAACCAAGTGAGGAATTCGATTTAATTGACATTGGCTATTGTAACATGTCTCCACTATTGGTCGACAAGTTTTTTAAGTCATAAATTGGATTGTAGCATCAACTCAAACTTTTAAGTTGGTAAGGATATGATGGTCTTACTTTTCCAATTGAATCACTTCTTAGGGAGCAGGCAAATTAACATTTTTACAAAGTTGCTTTTGAGAGAGAGTTTAATTGATAGATGTACCAATGGGTGGGTTGCTGGATCCCAAAGCCAGTTCACATGCCATCCCATTTATCCTCTGCAAATTGGCCACCAATTTTGTACACCTGATGGGCCACCCTCTTATCACAAATTGCATTCAGTAGCTAATGTTCAGTCAATTGGTTGCCCACTTACAACATGGATGAAATTTTCAGTTTTCATTTGACAGAGATAGGGAAAGCGAGTAGGCAAGAAATAACTTGTACATTTGATTTGATTAAAGTCATGAAATAACAAGTTAGTACCATATATTTAGTCCGTCTCACAAAGTTATTCGATGAAATTCAATTCTTATATTACAATTAAAGAAATTTGCTTTTCAAATAAATAAAAGAAGAAATGATCTCTTAACGTATAAAAAATCAACAAATTAATATTCGATTATATTCTCATATATCTCTTACTAATAATAAAATTAATTCTTAATATAATATCCAAAATGCCGACTAAAATTCCTAAACCAGAAGATCTTTGATTTTGATTTGGTTGGTTATGGTACTTCCTATGAAGATGTGAAAAAAAATAATCTTCAAAAAAAGAAAAAGGAACAAAGAATTAGAAAAGTTCCAATCCTCAGATCTAATTATAGAGAAACATAAAAATGTGAAGTGAAATCCCAAAGAAAAAGCCGATCATTAGTTCCTGTAACTCACTGGTTCAGAGTGTTAATTATATATATATCATACTTTTGGAAGAGTATATGATAATGATACTGATATAGCTACAAGAAGTGAAAGATACATGGGGATTTGGTAAGAGTAAATATATACCATCTTATATGGATTCGAAAAGATACAGAGATCGAGAGAGATGATGCCAGCGCGATCTTGGTTAGAAGTTGGGACTCCATATCAAGTGTGTGACTTTTGCTTCTCAGACCAGTATCTTGTTGATCAATATTGGAACCTGTAATTAGGAATATATACTTATAATGAAAGATAACTCAGAACAAATATTGAATTTTTTTTAATGAATATTCTTTCACATATCAAATTAATCTCTTGAGATATCCACAAAATTAAAAGGAAAATCTCCGAAATGTTGCCTATGCCAACTCTGTGATCATAAATTAATTCTCACCAACCGCATTGGTTTGACTATAAATATAATGCAACTGTAACTTTCATTCATTGATTCATACATCTCATGTGACTTTGTTTTGCTTAACGTCGGAGGAAAGTGCTTTTGTGTCAGAGGCATAGTGTTTGTACAAATGTAAAGAGAAGTGTTGCTGTAGAGGAACTTTCAACAGACATTCTTTCTTCTCTTCCATATAACGTCAATGGATGGTGTCGGTGGTGTGGGATGGTGCTCTTCCAGCGTCAGAAACAGCAGCAGGATGGACATCAACAAAATGAAGATTAATGAAGATTGTGGGGTTGATGAGGAACTCCATGTTTTAGCTGTGGATGACAATCTTACTGATCGAAAACTCCTCGAGAAACTCCTCAAAAACTCCTCTTTTCAAGGTTCCTGCCAACATACTCACCTAATGGCTCAAGCTTTCTCTCATTCTCGTTCTCATTGTCATCACTTAGATGTATAAGTAGTGATAATATGTATCACTTTTGTTTTGCTGTAGTGACTACTGCTGAGAATGGGTTGAGGGCTCTGGAATATCTGGGTTTGGGAGATGATACTAACACTAACCCCTTCCACAAAGATGTATGTTTTCTTTACTTTCTTTTATGTTTGTTTCTATATTCCATGTTTTTTCTTCTCTTTTCTGTTCTCTTTTTGCAAGGGAAACTAGCTTCTCAAATGTCTCTTTTGTGTTGCAGCAGATCTCAAAGGTAAGCTTGATTATCACTGATTATTGTATGCCAGGAATGACAGGCTTTGAGCTACTTAAGAAAATTAAGGTATTAACCCTTTAATTTCTCTCGTCCAATTATTGTGCTTATTCAGAAACAACTGAATATTATATATATATCTTTCCTGATTGTTGACCATTCTTGGAATTATATTGCAGGAATCATCAAACATGAAGGAGGTGCCTGTTGTGATTATGTCGTCTGAGAACATTCCTACTCGCATTGCCAAGTACGAGTCTTTTCTAGTCTTTTCATACATGCATTATTTCCATCACATCGTGAGATGTTTTCCAGATCACTACAATTAATTAATGAAGCCTCCATAACTCTTTACAAGTTACAGGTGCTTAGAGGAAGGTGCTCAAATGTTCATGATAAAGCCCCTCAAACAATCAGATGTCAAAAAGTTGAGACGCAATTTGATAAACTCTCGAGGCAGGGGCTGATCAAATCAGAAGAGAATGGTGATGAATCTTGGAACTTCGTTTTTTAATCGTTGTAACAGGCTGTTGAAGAAACTAATCAATTCAGTCCGTAATACCATAAGCTGCTGTTCGGTGACTTAAACTTTCTCTTTTGTCAATTCAATTACGAGTTCAAAGCTTTGTGAGTTAGACCCATCAAGAAAAATTGTAATGTCAATATAATATCCTCTACCCAAAATGACGCAGAACGGAAGTTACGAATGGAACAAGAACGTTTAGACTCCGTTCAAGAGTTTAATCAATGTCGTTTGATTGGACTAAAAGATGAACAAGAGCGACAAGCGATCTTGAAAGAAAGGCAAAGCCAAATTCTGGATATGAAAATAAGATAATCGTCCGCAGAAAACATCAATAAGGCCTATTTATAGTGGCCAACAACCCTAATCCGAAACCT
>JANITX010000212.1:19980711-19997855 GCA_027564395.1 Erythroxylum ulei | reverse complement strand
AAAATTTTGAAAATTTTACAAAAAAGTCTTCCAATTTTTAAAAATTTTTAGTACCGGCTAGTATTTGACCGGTATTTTGAATACCAGCTAGTATAGTCAAAATGGATCGGTACTAATTGGTATTCAAACTTAGTATCAAACTCAAAATATCGGTACTGATTTTGAGCCTCTACGGTACGTTTCGGATAGTATCAACCAGAACAAAACAGTATTCAAAACAGTGGCTTTTACGGTCGAAATAGTTATATAGATTGCATATTTAAAAAAAAATAAATAGAAAATTTTCATTAATGTAGAAAATGAAATACAGGTTAATAAGATCCTGGGAGGTACCCTTACACAGACAAGTGTTTTTTACTACCTACACTAGTCAAATAGATGATAAAAATACAACATGCAAGGATAGGCACTGAGAATTACGGTTGAGTTTACAAAACACCCCTCATACATAGATTGCTTATTATTATTATTGGGGTCAATTATAAAAGAATCTTAAATTTTATTCAATTTTATAATTATACTCTTGAGTTCCAAAAAGTGGTAATAAAATGTTTAAAATTTTAAATTCTAGCTGGATTTTTTAAAAGTGGTAATAAAATGCTTAAATTTTTAATTTTTTTAAATTCTAGCCTATGTTAGCGTCTACGTTAAGTTTGTTGATGTGATTATTAAATAGAATTTAATTTTAAAATGTATAATTTTAAATAATTTAATAGTTAAAAAATAATTTTTTTAATTTATAAATAAAATAATTATTTTTACATTTTTATAATTTATTCTCTTTATTTTAATTTTATAAAATAAAATTATGATTTAAATTAAGAGTTAATAATAAAAGGTCTGTTTCTGTTGCTGTTTTTTTGTTACTTCTAGGTTAGTGCAAATTATGTATAAGTATTTGTTGACTTGATCATAAAAATAGAAAGGTGAAAACTGTAAAAAAACTTATTAGAGGAATGAAATATGTACATGTTTTATTGTCTCACATATTGTTTATATACATTTGATGTACATTCAAGAATTATAACAGAAAGTAGAATAATATTGTTATTTGTTACAAATGAGTATCAGCTAGCTGTTGTGCATTTGTTGTAGTAGAAGTGTCTAATGACTGGCAATGGAAATGAATTGTGTGCCCTTAATGTGTTCTTCATTTTACAGCTCCACTGAAACTAAATCGAGGGATTGAAACTAGGTTTAATTTGGAGAGCTAGAGATTAAACCATGTGGAAGTGAGTGGTTTTGTGAGGATGACAGCAATCTGATCTGTGGTACTCACATATCTTATCTCTAAACACTCAACTTCGATTTTGTCCCTGATAAAATGTACATCCACCTCTATGTGTTTGGTCCGTGAGTGAAAGATAGGATTTTAGGCTAGCGATCGAGCTCTATTGATGTCACACTACAGAGTTGGTTTGTAAGGAGGAAAGAACCTTAGCTCAGAGAGTAACGACATGAGCCATAGGAATTTGGTAGATACTTCTGAGAGAGCTCGATATTTGATTTCGGTGTTGGATTGAGCTACGGTGAATTGATTTTTGGAGGTCCATAAGACAAGGTTGCCCTCGAGGAAGGCACAACCACCGGTATTAGATTTCCGATCGTCTGGAGAGATGGCGCAGTCATAATCACTATAGGCATGAAGGACTACAGGTTTAGACGACGATCAAAAAAGTGAGCTCAAATTTGAAGTGAATTCAGGTAACGTAGAACACGTTTAGAAACAAGTGTATATTTAGTGAATTTGTTGAAAACTGACTTAATTTGTTGACAACAAAACTATCATTTGGTATTGTGTTACACGGATACTGAAGTGCACCAACATGCTCCTTTAGAGAGTTGGATGCTCAAATGATGCGCTGTGATGAAAAGATAATTTTGTTACTGTGCTGATGGGAGTTGAGCAAGGCTTGCATGAGGACATATTTGCTTGGCAAAAAAGATCGTGGATATAATGACTTTGTGAAAGATATAACTCACTGTTATTTCGGTAGGCCTCAAAACCAAAAAAGTGATTTATGCTTCCAAGTGTTTTTAATGCAAACTGAGATTGTAATTGATTTATGACTGTATGGATTGCTTGAGATGAGTTTCTTATTATTAGGATGTCATCCACGTAGACTAGTAATATTATAGTGACATCTTGCTTGTGAGAGTAAAACACAAAAGTATCTGACCTTGAATTGATGAAGCCCTACTGGAATAATGCATGTTTAAGTTTATGGAACCAAACCCTAGGAGCTTGTTTTAAACCATGGAGAGCCTTAGTTAACTTACAAACATGATGTGGCTTTGTTGAGCTTTCAAATGCTTATGGTTGATGAATGTAGACTGTTTCCTATAGTTCACCATTCAAAAATGCATTATTAATGCCAAATTGCTATATATCCTAACGATGGGAAACAACAAGTGACATATGAATTTAATTGTTGAGGCTTCAACAACTAGATTAAAGGTCTCCGAAAAATCAACACCAAGGGTTTGATTGAACCATTTGGCAATAAAACGAGCTTTATCCTTAGAAATGGTCTTATTAGCATTATATTTAGTTCTGAACACCCATTTGGTACCAAGAATGTGCATAGTGAGTTAATAGAGAACAAGTGTCCAAGTATTGTTTTGTTATAAAGCAAGAAGCTCAACTTACATAGCTTGAAACCATAGAGGGTCATTTAAGGCTTCTGAAACAATTGTAGGCTTAGTAAGTGGGGTAGAGGCAAGAGTGGTAGAATAGATTTTGGGTTTAAAGATACCAATTTTGGAGCAAGTTTGCATAGGATGAGTGTTCTATGGTAATGGTAAGATGAAATCATTGATTGTAGTGTTAGATGTGGTAATATGGCTAGGTGAGCAAGGAGTTGGAGAGCTTACCTATCGATTAACAAAGGACTTTGGCGATTGGGAGTGTTTTCCTGTTGAGGAGTGATCCGAGATTGCCTTTGGATAGAATGAGGCTAAAGATAGAGTGGATATAGGAAGACTTGGTGAAGCTGCATTTTTGTTTGAGTGTGAAGGAAAAAGTTGAGGAAATGGAAACTCTTCTTTGTTGAATTCTACATGGCGAGATATGAAAATCGTACCTTGATTGTTTAGGCATTTATAGCCTTTGTGCATTGGGCTATATCCAAGAAAAACACATTTTGTGGTGTGGAAATCAAATTTATTATGAGAATAGTATCTAAGATAACAAAAACAGTTGCAACCAAAGGTTTTGAGGTAGAGATAATTTTGTGGTTTGTTGTACGGCTTCTTAAATGGTGAGATGTTGTTGAGTCTTAGAAATGGAAGATTATTAATGAGAAATGTAGCTGTAGAAAAGACTTCAAGCCAGTAGGTAAGAGGTATATGAGTATGGGATAAGAAAGCTAGGCCTGTTTTAGTGATATGTCTATGTTTTCTTTCGGAAATACCATTTTGTTGGTGAGTATAAAGATAACTCAAACGTGGTTTTATCCCATGTTGTGTAAGGTAAGGTAATAGGGCCTTAAATTCTCCTCCTATGTCAGTGTGAAAGGCTTTGATTTTTCTATTCAAATGAAGTTCAATATTGGTTTTGTATTTAATGAAAACAGATAATGTGTCTGATTTTAGCTTTAGGGGATAAAACCATGTAAACCTAGTGCAAACATTAACAAAAATGAGATAATATTTGTGTCCTTCTGTTGAGAGATATGGAGAGGGTCCCTAAATGTCAGAATAAATGATATCTAATGGATTTTAGGCTGTAATGTCATGTGTTTGAAATGACAACTTATGCAATTTTCCTTGTTTACACACATCACAAAAGGACAAGTTTTTTAGGTTTATGTTGAACTTCATTGAACTTAGAACTTGTTTCAATATTTTGTTGGAAGGATGTCCTAGTTTGGCATGCCAAATATTTGCATTCTTTTGTGCTAAATTTGCCTCACAATGACTTTTGTTTGAAGAAAGAAAATTTGTGTAGTGTGGAGAATCGAAAACATTATAACTAGGAGCAAAATGTGATTGTTTGACTGGCCTGATTTGGTTTTATAGCTTGGTGGCTTCAAGATTATATAGGTCATCTCAAAGCACTCCCTTGAGTAGAACCTTCCTTGTTGCCTTGTCCTTAAACAAACAATTAACATCAGTAAACTCAACAGTAATCTTGTTATCTTTGGTGAGTTTAGATATGCTCAATAGGTTTTTGGTTATGTTTGGAACATATAGAATTTGTTTCAATGCAAAAGGTGTTTGTATGTTGTCTTGGAAGTAAATATGAGATGAACCCATATTAGCAATAGGATGAGAAGTACCATTTCCAACAGTGAGTTGATCTTTGCCACCATATTCTGAATTGATTGAAAGGTTGTTAAGGTCTGCTGTTACATGATTTGTAGCTCCACTATCTACAAACCATGTGCTGTCACTAAGTGTTTCAGAAGAGGGATTACCTTGTTGATTTAAGACCAAATAGGATTGAAGATAGCATTGTTTTGTGTAGATTTTCCATTGCTGTTAGATTTCAAAGGTTGGTTAGTGCTTCTTGGCCACGATATGTCGAACCTTTTGTGACATTTAGTGCCTCATGGCTAGGTTTATGGCATAGCTATCAAGATATTCGATTTCCATTCCATCAGCTTGCTCTTCCATATCCTCCTCTGCCTTTAAAGCTACTCCTTCCAGCTTGATTGTTACAATGTTGATTATTGTTGTTAAACGTTGCATAGTTGGCAGTAGGTGATGAGATGCCTGTCTGGGTAATAGTATTCAACTATTCTATTCTTGTTTCATGCATCATGAGAGAGTATTGTTGAGGTTTTCATAGAGTGTATTAGATAAACCACAACAGGATCATATCCATGAGTAAGACTATTGAGAGCACTTAATATTAGTTCATATTTTGTGATGGCATATCCTACAACTTGAAGTAAGTCTCCTTTAGTTTTAACTTTCTGTATGTATTCGGATATAGCGTGTGATCCCTTTTTAATTATTGAGAGTTGATGTTTGAGCTACAGAACTATAACCATGAAGGTTTAAGCATAAAGATTTTCGAAGATTTGCCATACTTGGTGGGAGGAGTTGGCATGGTTTACCTCATCAATCACTTATTCCCCAATGGTTGAAAGCAACCAACATTGTAGCAACTGATCTGTTTTGCGCCAGGTTTTGTAGTCTGTGTGTCAATGGCTTGATTTGCATCTGCATTGAAAATTTTAGCAGGAGGTGTAGTGGTAATGAAGTGTTCAAGTTCAAGGGTTCTTATGGCTGTAAGTACTTGTGCTCATCAGGTGATGAAATTCTACCTGTCAAGCTTAACGAGAAGGTTGAAGTTTAGGGTTTTTGCTAGAATGAAAAATCAAGAGGAGTGAAATGTTGTACGACATTATGGCTAGTAATTGATGAGCTAGAGTTGGGATCTATGACGTTGGTAAAAAAAAAAGCTCTGATACTATGAAAAAACTTATTAGTGAAATGAAATATGTATATATTTTATTGTCTCACGGACTATTTATATACACTTAATTTACATCCGAGAATTACGACATAAAGTAAAACAATATTGTTACTTGCTACGGATGAGCCACAATTATCAACCCAACTGTTGTGCGTTTGTTGTTATAGAAGTGTCTAACAGCTAGTAAAGGAAATGACTTGTGTGCCCTTTACGTCTTCTTCATTTTACAAAAACCTTTCCGTTCAAAAAGCCGTAAACGGACACCGGTTAGTCCCTAGTTTAGAGGAAGAGGAGTAATCTAGTTCTATTCCAGGGAGGAAGATGAAGAAGAAGATGATGATGACGAAGAAGAAGAAAATTGGAGAAGAAGAAGAAAAAGGGAGAAATAAAAATACAGAGTTATTCGCGTCATGCAGCTTCTCAAGTCTGGGTCTTCATCCCAATCTTTGTCAACAGCTTCTAGGTTTCCTACTCTCACTCTCTTCTTCTTCTTCTTCTTCTATTCTTCAAATTCATACTGTTGTTTAATATGTTAAAACACATCTTCTCAGAGCGGATGGGCTTTGAAGCTCCAACATTAGTTCAGGCTCAAGCTATTCCCGTTATTCTTTCCGGTCGTCATGTGTATGCTTTCTTCGTTTCCCTATTTTTTTAATTACTATTTTATTTTTTTCTCCCTTAAGAGAGATGTATTTGTAACATACAGGCTTGTCAATGCGGCTACTGGCACTGGAAAAACTGTGGCCTATTTAGCTCCTATTATCCATCTCTTGCAGTCTTACTCCCCTAAAATCGATCGCTTTCATGGTTCTTTTGGTATGAACCCCTTCTTAAGTTTTTAATTTGCTCCGCAATTTTTAATTTTATATCTTTATAGGCTTACTTCAAGTTAAACTGGTGTTGGCCATAGCGTTGGTCCTCGTGCCAACCCGTGAATTGTGCTTGCAGGTTTACGAGATTCTGCAAAAATTGTTGCACCGCTTTCATTGGATTGTCCCAGGCTATGTTATGGGTGGTGAAAATAGATCAAAAGAGAAAGCTAGGCTGCGCAGAGGTAGAGAATTTTGATTCCATTTGTGGTGCTTGCCTTTCTTACTGAGAGACTATTTTACAAAAACTTTGATTCTCAAAGCATCTAGTTTGTATAGTTGTATATGATGTATACTTAGTGTTGAGTCAACAAGTTTGGTTTATTCTGCCTTCTCTATCTGTTGACTAACTTTACATATTGTTTTCATTAGGGATATCAATTCTTGTCGCGACCCCTGGGCGCCTTTTGGATCACTTAAATAACACTTCATCATTCATGCACCGAAATCTGCAATGGATAATCTTTGATGAAGCAGATAGGTAGAGGTTACAATATAATCTTCATCACTTTGTTACGCATGCTGTGTTTTTATATTGTCCTGAACTTATTCTGGCCGATCACTTTGGCAGAATTTTGGAATTGGGATTTGGTAAGGAAATAGAGGAGATTCTAGAATTTTTGGGCTCTAGGAAAGTTGGAAATCTTGGCAAGGAAGATCAAGTTACTTATTTCTCTAATTCCCGGAGGCAGAATTTGTTACTGTCAGCTACATTAAATGAAAAAGTGAATCATCTTGCTAAAATTAGTTTGGAGAATCCAGTCATGATTGGACTTGATGATAAGAAGATACAAGTAGATCCGTCAGTTGAATGTATTGGATCTATCCAATCTGATATCGATGATAAACTGGAACATTCTAGCAAAGCAACAATTGTTTCAGCTGGAGATTATAAACTTCCAGCTCAGTTGGTTCAACAATATGTCAAAGGTAGATGAAGATAGAACCTCATTCTTGCATACCTATTATAGATCCTATTTTTGTATGGAATTCCTGATAAGAATATAATGCAGTGCCCTGTGGTTCACGACTTGTGGTTCTCCTTTCAATCCTAAAGCATCTTTTTGAGAGAGTAACTTCCCAAAAGGTAAAATTATCTTTCCCAAAAGGTAAAATTATTGTTCATGTATGTAGTTGCTACCTATTTGGTTGTTGTTTTCACATATGTTCTTGAGATTATTTCATTCTCGACTCTTTTTATTGTTAATTTCTCGTGTTAATTATCTGCTTATCCCTCTTCTGCCAGTCACGTTTACCCACTTGTGCATATTACAGGTTGTGGTATTCTTTTCAACGTGTGATGCAGTGGATTTTCACTATTATTTGATGAGTAACTTTCGCTGGACATCTTCCCCTCATTCAGAAACAGAACTAAAAGATATGTTCTTGAGAACCAAAAATTTTCGGTTGCATGGAAACATGAAACAGGAGGACAGGAAAGCCACATTTCAAGCCTTCAAAACTGAGAAGAATGCTCTTCTTTTGTCTACAGATATTGCTGCTAGAGGTTTGGATTTCCCAAAAGTTAGGTGTATTATACAGTATGATTCTCCGGGAGAGGCTACAGAATATGTTCACAGGTCTGTTGAGGACTTCTTGCATGTTTTTTATGGCAGATCAATGAATATTTTTGTAAGATGAAATGGAGAATCTTTTGGAACATAATTAAACATGAAGAGTTCATGATGCAGGGTTGGTAGGACAGCTCGATTGGGCGAGAAAGGAGATTCGTTGTTATTTCTGCAACCCATTGAAGTAGATTATCTTCGAGAACTAGAGAAGCATGGTGTATCACTCTCAGAGTATCCCATCCTCAAGGTGTTGGATTCTCTTATTACACTTAATGGTCAGGTGCAGGGAGGCAGAAAGTTTGCCGCCTTAGAGTTACATCCTTGGCTTCTGTCTCTGCAGAAAGCCCTTGAATCATGTATGGCTGAGGTGAGACTTTAATACATTATGGTTGTCAGGAATGTTCCCCCTGTGTCATTTAAACTTCTTTATGTTATGGTGGGCCTTAGGTGGTTATCTCTTATATATGAGCTGCACATTTAATATGGTTACATTTTAATAGTGAATTTGCTGATTGCTTACTTGTTTTGGTTACATGTACTTACATATTGATCTACTATACTATTTGTAGCCAAAGATGAATGAGCTGGCACAGACTGCATTTTGTTCATGGGTCCGCGCATACACAGCGCACAGGGGAGAGTTAAAAAGAATTTTTATGGTGAAGAAACTTCATTTGGGGCACGTTGCCAAGAGTTTTGCATTGAAGCAACAACCATCTTTGGTTGGGAAATCATTTCAAAGGCAATCAAAGAAGCGGAAGATGGATGAGAAGCGAAGAGGATTGTCGAAAAGGAGGAAGGTTTTGAGATGAGACAGTGTATACAGAATTGCTTGCAGAATTAGAAATGCAGGCATTCAGCAATTTTGGAAGTGGTCAACATTTTTGGTTAAGAACGAAGCGTTGCTATCCTTGAGGCCGAGGGGTAAATGCCACCGTACAAGTAAATTATTATGTAGCCTCCTCTTCCATCATGCTTATTTTAGACTCTCACTAAACTATTATATATCCTTTTGAATTGAGAGCATTATTTATTAAATCAGTTTTAATAAAACACACGATTGATGTGTGTATGTGTGTGAACAACCAGCCTATGCAAATGCACTGATGGTATATTTAAAATTCTTCCAATAATCTTTTTTATATATTAAAGAACTTCGTTATCATCATAATTAATCAATTTAATATATTTGAAGTTTTTATTATGTTAGAGTTAAATTGTAATTAGTTTAAATTGATTATAAACATGCTAAACTAAATGAAGAAGAACACATGTACAAGTTAGTATGTAACAAAGCTAGTGTACTCTCATTTAGTCGGCGCGGGCAATGCGACACTTGAGTTGTCCTAAACGCTCAAGGAACTTGACAAGAACATTCTCTTCTTCTTCTTTTTCCAATCATAAGATCAAAGCTTGTGTTCGCGAAGGACAACATTTAGAAGCTCTATACCTGTATTCTAGGAATCCTCAAGCCGCCACCAACTTCACCTACCCATCTCTACTCAAGGCCTGCGCTTCTCTCTCTATTATCCACTATGGCAAAGCCCTCCATTCCACACTCCTCACCTATGGTTTGTACTCCGATCCTTTCATCACCTCTTCGCTTATTAATATGTATGTCAAATGTGGGTCTCTTAATGACGCAGCCAACTTGTTTGATAAATTTCCTGCGTGTCATGTTTCCCTCCATGATGTCACTGTTTGGAATTCCATTATTGGTGGGTTCTTTCGTTTTGGTCACATTAGCCAGGGTATTCTTGAGTTCCGTCGAATGCAGTCATTAGGTGTTAGGCCTGACGCTTACTCTTTGTGTACTCTGCTTGGTGAATGTGATTCGATTTTGGAAGGGAAACAGATTCATGGATTTATTGTTAGAAGTATGCCTTCAGTTGACCCATTCTTGGAGACTGCGGTCATTAGCATGTACTTTGATTGTGGAAGACCAATGGATGCTTGGCGTTTCTTTGTGAAGTTGAAACAGAAGAACAACGTTGTCGCATGGAATATTATGATTCGAGGCTTTTGTGAGATTTCTTTGTGGGAACATAGCTTGGGGTTGTATGTCTGGGCTAAGAATGAGAATGTCAAACTTGTATCAGGATCTTTTAGCAGTACTTTGTTTGCCTGTTGTCAAGGTGAACTTTTGGCTCTTGGCCATCAGGTTCATTCTGATGTCGTGAAGATGGGCTTTGAAAATGACCCTTTTGTTAGTAATTCTCTTTTGTCGATGTATGGCAGGTGCACTTTGGTTGAAGATGCTGAAAAAGTTTTCCATCAAGCATCTGACAAAGAAATTGGTTCATGGAACGCTATGGTTTCGGCCTATGTTTATAATGGACTTGTTTGTGACGCGTTTAAAATTTACAAACACATGAGATCATGCGAAATTCTCCCTGATTCTTTCACACTGTCAAATATTTTGCCTTGCTGCAGTGGGGTTGGACTATATGATTTTGGGAGGTTGATTCACACGGACTTGGTCAAGAGACCTGTTCCAATTGATATTGCCGCAGTTACTGCATTGCTGATCATGTACTCCAAAAATGGTAGTATTGATGAAGCTATTTCAATTTTCAATACAATGGAGGACAGAGATGTGGTTGCATGGGGCTCCATCATATCTGGTTTTTGCCAAAATGGGAAGTATGAGGAGGCTATACATTTTTTCAAAGAAATGGAGGCTGAAGGACTGAAACCAGATTCAAGTATTATTGCAAGCATGATTAGCGCATTTACAGGAACGGAAAATGTAGATTTAGGCTGCATAATACATGGATTTGTTATCAAATCTGGGTTGAGCTTGGATGTTTTTGTTGCAAGTTCATTGATAGACATGTACTCCAAAAGTGGTTTCCAGGAGAATGCTCAAAATGTATTTTCTGACATGCCATATAAGAATCTTGTCGCCTGGAATTCTATCATTTCTTGCCATTGCCGAAATGGCCTCCCAGAACTGTCCATTAGTCTTTTCTCTCAGATTATGGAGCATGGTCTACATCCAGACTCTGTCTCCATTACCACCATCCTTGTTGCCATTTCATCAGTAGCAGCATTGATTAAAGGGAAGGCTGTGCACGCTTACCTGATAAGGCTGAGGATTTCTCTAGATCTTCAAACGGAGAACAAATTAATAGATATGTACCTCAAATGTGGGTTCATGAAGTATGCACAGCGTATATTTCAAACTGTGGCAAAGAAAGACTTGGTAACATGGAATTCAATAATTGCTGGTCATGGATCTCATGGGGAGTGCTTGAAAGCAATGAGAAAATTTGAGGAGATGAAAAGTTGTGGAATCCGACCTGATGATGTTACATTCATTTCTCTGCTCTCATCTTGTAATCACTCTGGTTTTGTTGAAGAAGGCCTATTCCTGTTTCAATCAATGATAACAGATTACGGGATTGAACCAAGGATGGAGCATTATGCAAATGTTGTTGATCTCTTGGGCCGCGCTGGACGCCTGGATGATGCCTACAGCTTTGTAGAAAAGATGCCTTTTGAACCAGACAGCAGTATTTGGTTATCTTTGCTGTGTTCCAGTAGAGTGCATCGTGATGTGGAGCTTGGGGAACTGGCAGCTGGTAAGCTATTAAAGATAGAACCAAGCAGGAGCAGCAATTATATTCAACTTCTAAATATTTATGGAGAAGCTGAATTGTGGGATAGGACAGTAAATCTGTTGGCATCAATGAGAGAAAAACGGCTGAAAAAGATTCCTGGATGCAGTTGGATCGAATTGAGGAATAGTATGCATGTCTTCTTCTCCGGCGATTGTTCATCTAGGAGTGAAGATGAGATATTTGAGGTGGTGATTAGTCTCAAGATGAATATGGTGATGAGGAGTGATAATTTTGAAACTGTTGAGGCGTTCTAAGGATGAGAAATATCTGAAAAGTTTTTGCTTTTACCCTTTTTAAAGTGATTGGATTGTCCTTCGGCCTTCTGAGCTGCCTGGTCAAGGAGCTTTGGTCACACGTGATTAGAGAATGGACGTATTGGGAAAAATATCTTTCGATGTTGAGGTTGGTCACTCATGTGGCAGGATCACTCCTGTTGAACTTGAGAATAGCGTCAAGGTATTCACACCAATGACGGTTATGATTCGTTTGCTGATACTAATGCATCACCTCTGTTGTACATACTCCAGGTGCAAATTCAGATAGCAAATGGCAGGGATAATACTAGCTCTGATCTGAACTGACGAACTATGACCTCCGATTTTCCTTTGGGAGGATTGATAAGGCGTTATAGAATAAATGAATTGTTAAAAACAATCAACTGATTATGTTCCGAGAATGAAATTTAAGGCAGTTATTGTTGGGTAGTTGATTTACTAGGGAAACAAGTTAAGGGTTGATGATACATTGGATGCTCATGTAACCCGGCAAAACAAAAACTTGTAAATAGCGTATGCTTATGACACTTCGTCTTACTTTTTAACTTGCATGTATCAAATTATCACAGAGTATGGTGTTAAGGTTTCATCAATATCTGATAATAATTTTCTTTTTAAGTTTTAGCTTTATGAGGACTAATTATTGTTAACGTAGAGTTTAGTTGGCAGTGATGAGTTTCTCTGCCAAAAAACAAGCTCATTTTGAGCAAGCTTGAAACAGCGTATATTGTTTCAATGACATTCTGATACATACTTCAGATTTGAAAAGCCTGTTCAAAGAAATGTTGACAATAAGATGAGTTAAGCCACTCAAATTCATTCGCATTTCAACGTGGAGAGTCGCTCTTCCAGAAATATTACATTCCTGACAACGTCCGGTTGATTCTTTGAGCACCCAGTTTTGGTGCTGCAGTTTTGGCTCCACTGCCAACTGATGACGGTTTTACTCTTTTAGTTGGTAGGGAAGCATCAATGGCAGCCCAAAGGTCATCATCATCAAGCTTGGTGGTTCTTTTCAAAGATCTTGATGTTGTTTTTGGAGCAGGGCAGCTATAGAGCCCCAAAAATCATCATCTTCATCTTTTGTAACCTTCACCGCACGTTTTGATCGCGAACTTGTAACTGAAGAAGGGAGGTCAATTAATTACTAGGTGAACATTTTGAATGGCATAAAAATACTTGGTAAAATATGAGAGCTAAATTGTAAGTAAATAGCATTCACTTCTGTTCAGAACATGTATGTGTGCACTCAGTTTATAATACATTAATCTCCCCACTTAATGTTACCCGCAGGATTGATTTTTAAGAACTTCGATTGCAATGTTATGTAGCTACAAGTTACCAGCAACTTCGATCAAAGCAACAATGAGAGCATCCCATAATATCAAGCAGAGAGCTGTAAGAGGAGTAGCTTTCATTTACTTCAAAAAGATGAGTCGCTTTAAACTCTATAGAATGTATAATAATTCTGGAGCTTGATATGTTAACATCACTCAAAGCTCGAAACAGACCTTAAAAACTTCACAGCATCAAAAGCAGAGAGCATCACAAAAGACCAGGGATTCCTCGATAGTCCTATTATATAAGAGGGATCCCGATTATCATAAGAAAGCTAAACTCTAGACAATAAGTCCGTAGCTAATAAAAACGGTTCATCAATGACATTCTACATAAACAAGAAGGTAATTGAGATTGTTGGCAAGAATCTTGTGAGTCATCAGTTGCTATGGACAAAAATGTTAAAGGTCCCTTCTGTTAGCTAAGTTCAAATGGTATAATCATGTAAGTATTGATGAGTTTTGACTGATATTTGACACGTAAGTTGATATGAAGATAACATGTTAATGATGGAATAAGGTAAGAACTATAAGCAGGTTAAACAAATTTGGCAATGTCGATGAAAGTACGAAAGTAGTTAAATGTTAGTATGCACTAATGCGCATTGGCACAAATCTTCAATAATGAGAGAGATTCAGATGCAAGACCAAAGATAATAGTGCAACTAAATTGTGTTAATTTAGATCATGGAGCAATATGACTACACCACAGGTGTGCTTGGATAAATAATGCAAAAAGATGGCTTGGGATGACTAAATCAAAGGTTTTTAAGGCACCTATTTTCTAGAGACGATGATGTGGTAACATATAATATGAACATATAATAGTAAGTTAAGAAAGTGGGAGCACTACAACAATTCTTCAAGTAGTGGAAAGCTAATTCCAATGATGTGGCAATAAAGTGGGTACGGTCTAATACCATGTTTTCCATGATCTTATTGTTGTTAGTGGCTTAAAGGGGATAACTTCTCACTAACTTGATATAGTTAATGGAAAAAGTGACAATTCCCAATAACTTGGTGGATTAATGAAGAAAGTGTTTAGTTTAGCTCACCTAGTCCTTAAATTTTTGTAAATCATTTGTAGTTTATTTAAAACATTGAGCTTATTCAATCATTTGTAAGAGGGTTGAGAATTCTAAGAAAGTTATTTTTACTAGTTTTGAATAGTTGTGCAATCATTTATAGAGAACTTCATGTTAGAAGTATCTTAAGTCCTTATACTATTTCTTTGTGAATAGATTAATAAAAAGTTGGCTTTATCGTAACTCTCTTGTTTATTTCATTTGGTTGAGTTGTACTAGATATTTGAGTATTGAGAGTGTTAGTGAAACACTTAAAAATGACTGATGTGAGATATTAAAAAACAAAGGGATTTATTGGTTGATGATCATGAAAGAAGGCTAAGTTAGATTTTGGAGGACTAAAGCTTAACTATCACGGGAAGATTTTGACAATCTTAATTCAATTTCATTATGTCCAAAAAAATCAAGTGATAACTAGTATAGAACTAGCTTTGTGAACAATAACTGATGGAAGCAATCTTATGGAAGAAGTTGCTAGAATAGAGGCAATCATTGGTCTTTTAAATGATGGTACAATTCCTTAGTGAGAACATTTTAAAGCTTTGGTGATTGAACTTCAATAAACAAAGAAAGCACTTAAAGAACAAATGAAAGCTCCAGAGAAGATGAGCTACAACTTGTTTATACTCAAATGTGCTATTTCTAGATACAAATTGGGAGTCTAATAAAAAAACACAATGGTGAAGTTGCAGGAGCTACAAGTTTTCGTTAGCAAACAAAGTTTAAAAGAGCTAGAAAACTTTTTATAGAATACGGAGCAATATTTTACGATAAAAAGGGTAGCCAATGTGAAAAAGGTGTCAATCACAATAATGTATATAGTGGAGCTGTGGCGGAGGGAAATGACCTGAAATAACATTAGTACAAGCAAACTTCTCATTAACACTTGAAAGAAAATAAAAAGGAGCTCAAAAATCAGTTTCTTTTTTATAATACTTTTTGTTTTACAAGGGAAACTTTGAAATGGTTGAGGCAAGACAGTTTGGTAAGGGAGTATGTAATGTGATTTACATCTTTGATATTGGATGTGCAAAACATGTTAGAGGAGGATAAGTTATTCAACTTCATAAGCGACTTGCAGGGACATAGATTGAGCTTTAAAGGCAAAATGTGAAGAACCTCTCTAGCATAATAGTGGTTGCAGACACTTTAATGGATCTCTAAATGACATCACTCATTCAAACTAGTAGTAAGGACTAGAAGAATGGTAGAAATCAAAATAGAGAAGGCACTGGGAACTTTTCATCGTAAGTCGAAGAAATATTTAAAACAACATACTGCTTATTTCATTTGTGAAAGGTCAAACTTTGTTTGAGAGTACTTAAAAATGAAAGATGGTTTAGGAGAAAATGAAAATGGGAGAGGACCCAACAAAAGTAGCTTACACTTTGCTCATCTTTAAAATTTAAATAAATAGTCTTTAAGGGAATCGCTTGTATGAGAGTGCTCACAGATTATTTTAAAAAGGGCATTAATTTTTTTATGGATAGTTTGTTAAACTCTTAAGATTTAATGACAAAATTATGTAAATATTGACGAGTCTTGACTGATTCTTAATATTCAGGTTAACATGAAGATGGTATTTCATAATGGAACAAGGTAAAGGGCTTAAGTAGGCGAGACTAAATGATAATATTAACAAAAGCTCAAGAGTAGGCAAGTATTAATATGCATTGGTGTGCATTTACATTTTTTTTTACGACAGATGAGATTCAAATATGGATCAAAGATGATGGCATAACTAAGTTGTACTAAGTTCAAGGATCCCCGAAGGCTCTTAACTTCTACAAAAAGGTTGAAACATGTGTAAATATGCGAGTTTATTATATAATGATTCAGATTATTGCTAACTTAAGCTAGGAAGAATGTGGTTATATTATGGATGAGCTTAAGTGGACCATGTACAAAGATGACCAAGAATAGCTAAGCCAATGGTTAAGGCATTTACCTTTAGGAGATGATAATGTGACAACATATAAAAAAACATAGAGTTATAAGTTAAGAAAGTGAGAGAACTATCTTATAAAGTAAGAGAACTTCTTCAAATAGCGAAAAAGTGGTTCAAATGATGTGATAATGTTCTTCATGATCTTAGTGGAGTTAGTCCTTAAGTTCTTATAAACATATATAAAATTACCCTTATAGTTCATTTGAAATATTGAGTATTCAATTATCTATAAGAAAGTTGGGAACTCTGAAACAAAGTTCCTGTTAAGAACTTTAAGAGCAAGATTTTATTAAAAGTTTCGAGTAAGAAGATCTCGAGCAATTGTTTTAAGAAAACTTCAATTTAGAAGTATCTTGAATATTTATATTTTTTTTTGTAAATACATCAATAAAAGATTAGTTTTACTATAATTTTTTATTTTTATTTATTTCATTTGATTGACTTGTACTAAATATTTGTATATTGAGGATATGGGTAAAAAATGGTGTGAGGTTTTCGAAAACAAATAGACTTATTAGTCGGTGATAACTAAAGCTTAATAGCTATATGAAAATTTCAACAATCTTAATTCTATTGTGACACCAACATGGATAATGTTAGCAGCTACAATCTAGTTCTTGTAGCATTAAGGCATTGGTTAATGGCTATAAATACGGGTAATCTTGTTGAAGCAGTGTCCTTTAAGTAGTAGCCTCGACCTAGTTTTTACAACAAAATCAATCAGAATGTCCATTAGATAAACCCTCTCACTGTTCAACTAATTGAACATCAACAGAAGCATCCATACTATAATATTTGCAATTATTTTTAACTAACCCATTTTGCCATTTATCCCTATATTTCAGTGGTTAATTAGAACTATTAATCTTGATCGTTTTACAATTTAAATACTAATCAATAATCATTAATAAGACAGCCTTACATGGTGATTTTGTGTAACATCCCACCCTCAACTAGAAGGGTAGAATTGTAAATTGGCATAGGATAAGATGGATTGGGAGTAATTAGGAC
>JANITX010000212.1:19859257-19876536 GCA_027564395.1 Erythroxylum ulei | reverse complement strand
TAAGACTTTCTTGTGCGAAAGAGGTAGATCCAAGAAAAGCATACTTCAAATGAACAGGCAAAGGTTTCAATTCTAACTCAGGGGGAAAATGTTGGCATTTGAACCCAAAGACAGACCTAGTGCTGAAGAGGTGAATGTTTATGCCTTTCCATAACATTCTTGATTTTGTGCTTTAGCTTAATGAAGCTCCTTTCTTGTTATTTGGCAGGCTCTTGCAGATCCCTACTTTAAGGGTTTGGCCAGGGTTGAGAGAGAACCTTCTTCTCAACCAGTTTCCAAGATGGAATTTGAATTTGAGAGACGAAGGATAACAAAGGAAGACGTGCGGGAACTTATATATCGAGAAATTTTAGAATACCATCCTAAAATGTTGAAAGAGTTTCTGGAGGGTTCAGAGCCAACAGGCTTCATGTATCCTAGGTATTGATTACTGAATAATAGTTTTAAATCATATCTCTAACATTTCATTATGTATACTTAATGATTCATGTTTTGCTTTACAAGAATTCTAAAGCCTTGGAGGTTGAAATGTTTACTTTGTTTATTTGTAAATGCAGTGCTGTTGACCATTTTAAGAAACAATTTGCTTACCTGGAGGAGCACTATGGAAATGGTGCAACTGTTGCTCCACCTGAGAGGCAACATGCTTCATTGCCTAGGTATCCCTGTTGAATATTTCTTCTTACAATCGTACTTTTTATTTATTGGTCTCTTTCATGTTTTCTACGTGATGAACTACTATAATAATGAATATGCTACCCATGCAGGCCATGTGTGCTATATTCAGATAACACGGTACATAAATCAGCTGAAGTTGCAAATGATCTTTCCAAGTGTTCCATTAGAGAAACAAGGCCAATTTTGGACAGGAATGATGGCATCCTGATGACAAAGCTTCCGCTTCAAGTTCCCCAAAGTCTTCAAGGTAACTTTGTCATTTTCTCATTTACTCTCTGTTTGATCTCTCTTACTATTTTCTGAAGCTGAAGAATTATTTTTACTTTGAAACATGGATTCACATATGTATTAGTATACAGAGGCCTGCCCTGCCCCATAACAAACACAAACACACACACACACACACACACAGATGACCTCATTATGACCTCCTTTTGGGATTTGTGTTTCATCTAAATTGAGTTTGATTTCAAATGGATTGTTTTTACTCAACAGAAAATAATTTTTATGGCAAGGTCAATATAGTTTTGAGTTCAGATATTAAGTTATTATGATAGTTAAAGAGTGTCTAATAAATTCTAATACCCTGGATAGATTGGTTTTATGTGATTGTCATATAGATAACATTTTTCCCGAATCTTGCTTTGCATGTGTCAACCCTGCTTTTATGTCAATCAGAACCTGCCCTGGTTGACGGAGTCCTTGCTTAACTACTGATGATTTTTGTAACCAATTACATTAATAAATTTCATTATGTGTTCAAATTCAAGATATTTTGTGTATCAACACGCCTTTCATACTTGGCTATGATTGTTCTGTGTAAGCTTTTTATCATGCAATATTACTTTGCTTGCATAAACAACGGCAAATTGGAAATGTAAGGATATCTATAACATTGATCCCTGTAACTTATTATTATCTAATCAATCGGTCATCAATCGTGTGGCTTTTTGTGTCTTTCGATGTCATTCATCCGTCTTGTTGCAAATTTTACCTCTATTGTATGGACCTGGTGCTGAGCTTCTGAACCATCGTGATATAGGTTTGACTCTAGATTGATTATCATTTTCTTTGGCAGGTGCTGCAAAACCTGGGAAAGTTGTTGGTTCTCTTTTACGGTACAATAATTGTGGGGCAGCAGCAGCAGCTGAAGCTCTTGAACAGCGCAGAATGATCAGGAATCCACCTATTTCAGCTCAATATACTGCTGCAAATGGTTCGTATGCTAGAAGAAACCCACCCTGTAAGAATGATAGGGGGGAAGATGAAGTAATTGAAGGGTCCAATGGATTGCAGCAAAAGCCACAGATTATGGCTAGGAAAGTTGCTGCCGCTCAGGTTGGATCTGGGAATCATTGGTACTGATGCCATCTTTTCTTTACGGCAGACAGATTTAACTGCGAAATCAACTCTTAAGGATGGCAGTTGGAAATCGCTCCATGTAAAGGTTAATCTGCTGCAAGAATGAAAATTTATCAGATTCTAGTGATGTTGACTGCTGGGGTGCTTTGTAAAGAATTAATGTGGGGACTAGTGTCGAAGGAAGGTAAGCTGCAAGATGTAACCCAGCTCTCTGATTAAGGTCTTTGGTGTTCACCCTTATGCTCTCTGATTTAGAGGAACAATCAAAGCTAGGAAGGATGTATGATAATCAGAAAGTTGCTACGCGGAAGTGATTAGTTGCCACGTAAAATTCTCCGGTTCTCGTGTTCCACAGATTGGAGCACAGGTTATCAGTTTCTCTGTTGGAGAAGTTAACCAGGCTGTTGACCATCTTACTGGTGCCTGACTCTGAAAATAAGGATCTTGGCTTTTCTTATGTGCATGAATACACCCATTGAAAAGGGGCCTTTCTTGTTAGGTTCCAACCCATGTTATATTCTTATGTTGTTAAGATGTTCAGAGCTTTGTACTTCTTTAGAACACTAGTTTGTCATATGTAATTAAGAACGTGACTCATATGTTACAACTTTGTTCAGTTTCGTCTAAACTTGGCTTTATTTAGAAAAAAATCACAAATTATCAGATGTTTCGGATTTCACTAAGATGTTAGAAAAAATTAAGCTGCTTATGAATGCTCAAGGACATGCGCACTTGATGTGTGCAAGTCCTTTCTTTAACATATTGGAATGATAGGTAAGTTAACTGACAAATAACAAGCACAATTAAGGGGAAGAAAGACAAATTGCATAACGCTTTGAGTTGATTGAACTCGATAACTCGTTTGACAAGTTTTTTCGAATTGGATTAATTATGAGAAATTAAGCTGAATCGGACTAACCCAAAGTCAATAGACAAAACCACATTTAACTAACTCAAACTCAAGTATTCAAACCCAATTGGGCTCAGGTCCACTTCTAGATTTACCTATCAAGCATAAATAATCAATCAATAATCATATATCATCCAATAGACAAAACAATGAAAACCAGAAAGAAAAGCATATCAAATTCCAAGTATATCAGTTATCATTTATGCAACCAACATCTCAATTAAGACGTAAAGTTGGACTATATTCAGCAAAATGAAAGTGGATTATGAAGCATTGAAATACATGATAATGCCATGCAAGATCTCTCCTTTTCCAAATCAAACTTAATAAAGAATCACAACAGCCACTTTCACGAATGAATAAACAGAGAATTCAACTAAATGAACCCAGTCTAATCATCAATACTGAGAACGTAAAAAAGTAGCCTATTTCTCTGTGATCACTAGAAAGAACCTAACTTTTTCTTCTTTAAGTTTGCATATTTTACATAGGAGGATGATCAAGACTATCTATAATTACAAAAGCATCATCTATTGCCCCGGAACAATCCGAAATCCCAACGACGCATTAAACCATCCATGACATTACCTACTGAGTTGCGCTCCACAGTCAATGTGGCTCTTGTATTACCTGACAAGTCCGTATCTGGTAAGCCCCGAGTGCTTTGAGAAGTATCACTATGACTGGATATTTTAGTGCTTTCAAGGTCTGTTGAATATGGAGTCTCAGATTGGGGCCCAGCCAAAGATATTGTATCAGGAGATGGGTATTCTGTGGCTGAATTTTGGCCAGTTGTAGTGGATGAGGAAGTGGATTCTGCCTTTGATGGCTCCTGTAGTTCTACTGATGCGGGAGTTGGTAATATCTTCAAGTGCTCACAATGTTCCGTGAACAATGCATCCAGGCCTTTGTTCCCTGAAGATTCAACATAATCAGGGCTGGAGCTGGTTGCTTGTTCTTCTGCCGGGGGTTGTCGTACCTCCACATCCTTTAACGACTCGATTATTGCTTCCATTAACATCTGAAATGCAAACAGTGAGTTGAGTCTCAGGAAATAAACCACCTTTTCGTACAATCAGCATAACTGACTTACCCTCTCTTCCTCCTCTATGTTGCATGGAAAACCTGCCAAGTCATCTAGTTGATATTCAACATACTGATCATCATCCATTGCTGTGGGAACATGTGGTACATATGGGTAGCCATTGGATAATTCAAAGCTAATCATCTTGGATGAAGATGGCAAGTTGTTGTCATCACTATCCTCATCCTGCAGGAAAACACCATACACATTAGGAATGTTTACCTCAGCCGCCAGGCGCAATCCTGCAGCTGTATCTGTTCACACACAGTATTTTCACAACCAGAAAAGGAAATAATACCTCAGCTTCAGAATCAAGTTTAGATGGAAGATCAGAAGGTACCTGAACAAAGACAAATAACTGATTAACAGCAACCCCATACACATACCAACATGAAGCTTGTTACAATAACCTTGCACATAAACTGTGGATTGCATTTGATGATTCCTCAAGTCAAACATATTGTGAACACCATTTTGTATTGATACATCCAGTTATCGTTAGTTAATTTATTTGTATCTCTTGTATTAACTCACTGTGCATACATTCCCAAAGGCAAGCAAACTCATGCCATTTGGCAAATCCCAATCAAAATAAACACTTCTCTACTTTCAGACATCTATGTTAATAATATTGTTGGTTTTAGCTTCTGATCGTAAATGCAGGCCAGACATTCTGTGATAGGAATTGATACGTATAGAAGATGAAAACAAGCTGGAGCAAAAAAAAACGTTTTTCCCTATCCTCAATGTTCAGCTATATCTCTTCTCATTCTCTCTCCCTAACTACCTTCTAACAAACTTGCCTACGTGGCAGCTGACTCTCCTCACTTTCCCGATTTGTTCCTACGAGTGTAGGTTTTAATGGGCTGATTAATAGGTGAAGTGCTAACATCCTGGAAGAAATCGAAGATGATAATTCACCTCCATCCGACTCATTGGCCTTTTTGGACGGACTTGTTTCAAGGAATCCGCACTGCTGCTTGTTGCTAATTCTGCAGCTATAATTAAATAGGAGGATAAAGAAATGGTAAGTGCCAAAAAGATTAGGTGGAAATTAGCACTGAAAATTAATATAAATGATATGAGTCATGGTCTTACCTGAAATCTTAGATTCAGAACTGTAGCCAGGTTTTTGCACATTGCACCAATTATCCTGAAGGTAAGACAATCAGTACTTGTCAAAGGTTAGAGGATGTATTGTCTGCAAAATTTTCGAACTAGAAGCTTGATCAATTGTAGTTAAGATACCTTGCCAAAGTAATCATGCATTGAGTCAAAATATGTTTCGCCCACCTCATCCTCTGGTGGTTGCAAAACATTGTGGAAAAAAATGTTTATCGAATCAAAGTAGAACTGAGGACGTGGAGAATTATGATCTCCCTCAAATTTGATAATATTCTTGTCCCCCTGCAGAATGTGTTTAGTATGCAGTACTATAACGAGACAAACAAAATTCAAGATCATCACTCTAGAAAAAGAACGCAATCTGCAATTCACTTAAAACAAGGTCTTAAATTCATATTTATGTTGAAGCATAATATCATGGAATCAAAGCTCCCTACACCAACCACCCCATGGCACCGGCAAACAATCCAACAAATAATTTCAGAAGGCCACTAATAATATGAGCTTTTTGGTAAGCATCTTCAAAAGAACAAGAAGATTTGAGTATTGGGACCAAGTTAGTTAAATGGTAAATCTCAATTTAAGAACTAGTACTTAAATTTTAATAACCAACAGGAAGAAAAATGTACCATGTAAACTTCATATATCCGGTCTGAGTGATGGGGTTGAATAAAATCATCATCTGTAGCATGCCCAAACAATGCAGGAACGAAGCAACATTTTGCCACCTAAAGTGTACAGCGGAGCAAGGTGTCAGTTTCTCAAGTAGAAGAGAACTTCCAGATCTCAAAAGCAATGATATAAAATATCATTTCATCTTCCAGTTTCATAACAGAAGCATTTCTTAGTTATCTTACCAAGTCCGACAGAGACAGCTAGATTGCTTACTGCTGCTATCTAATAAACCAATTTCCTGAACTTTATACACAACAGTGAACATAATGGTACAGAGACATTTGTATTTTAGTCAGACTGTTTCTGACACAGTTTAGCATAGATAGCAAACAGACAACAGAGCTAAACCAAAAAATATCATAAATTAGAGCCTGCAGCTCCAATAAAAACAAATTGGATTTGTGAAATGATTCAGAATCAAAACTTATAATAATATAAGATGATTTCATATGTTTCAATGTGATCTATAAGCAAAAAAGGTAGATTATTGAGTAAAATAGCCGCCAGGTCAAGTGGCACGACTACTGAGATGGCCACAGAAGTAAGCTCAAAGAAGTCAACCAGAAGCTTCACTATACAACGCAAAAGTTCTTCATAATTTGCTTTCAAAATTAACAATACGAATAAGGTGTCTGTAAATATAGAAGTCAACAAAGAACTACAAGTTCCTGAAAGAACTTGACCTTAATAGTGTTGAGGTCCATTATGTCAAACTTTGCCTTCTTCTGAATAGCTTTTCGCATATATTGAATTGCAAATTTCACCTAAAAGACAGCAACAAGAGAAAATATAAGTCCTAGGAACATAATAAAGAAAAGAACAGTACGGCTTTACTCCAATGTATTCCAGACAAATAAAAATAATACCAAATCAAGGAAAAGCGAAATGGGTAAATAGAAGATTCAAGAGGTCTGCAACAACCAACATCAAGAGATGAACGAGCCGACTTGATATTTTAGCATTATAACCACAAGGAGGAGTTTGCAGATTTTTCTTTTTACATATCTTCAGAAAAGATTGTTGAGTCATACGATTGAGAAATTTACATTCCACACACATCCGTTTCAACTAGTATTTTGGTTTTTCTGTTTGAGTTCTATGAGATGAAATTCTCATATACGGTTATTGAATGTAAGCAATGAAAATCTGAGCAGTCACCATCTCTTGAATGGCAATGACTGAGAGATAAATGGTAAAACTTGTCAACACTATATATTTCTGTATAGTGCAGAATGCAAGGTGCACCATTGCAACATATAAATAACAATCATGGCTAATATGATATTTGAAATATTAACCATGGTTTGCGAAAGAGGTTGCTCACTGGCCCATAATATGACTATTCAGCCACAAGCAAAATTTTAAACCAAGTTTCAACCAGGGGAAGATTATGCAGGGAAGAAAGCTTGCTTTTTCCAAGTCAAATTAGGAAAAAGAAAACTAAAGAAGAAAAGCGAAAATGCATGCAACACAGATCCACTTTCATATGTATGAGTGCAAGTAATTCTAAGAATTAATCTGCCAAAATGCAGCAAAAGATTTTCAAGAACATTGTCGACACAAGTCACTAACAGCCTTATTTCACAAGAAATAACGTGAATTTTGAGTTCTATTATTGTTTACATATTGTAAACATGTAGCATGGAAAACATAACTGCTTGTTAGAATAGTTACAATATGGCCAAAAGGATCCACTTACAGTGAACTTTGGTAAACGAATTTTGTAGGTATCCACTAGTTCCATCATCAGGTCAACCAAATCAGAGAATGGACTATCAAGAACAATTCCTGCTATTGATGGATCCTCAGCTCCATACAGAAGGCTGCAAGATACAACGTAATCATAAAGACAGAAAAGATGAAGAAAGCCTCAGCATTATACCAGGTCGAATCAAGCATGGACCTAGAATGACCAACAGAGTAGAAAAAAGTTGATTCTTATTGGAGTATGTAAATTGATTAAAGAAGCATAAATTGCCAGTAATGCAGAATGCAATGAAATTTGCAAAGCCAGATTGTGCAGACCATGAAAGCAAAGACTCCATGTTGAAGAATTTGCACATGCTAACAAAAAAAAGAAGAAGAAGCAGAAGAAACTTGAACAGAACCTAGTGACAGCACCCATTGAACGGCCCCACAACCCAATCAGAGAAACATTTCCATCCTCGCGCAAGTATTCAACCACTGCCTTGAGATCATCTTTCTGGACAGAACAAACAAGAATGTGAGATGACAACTAAGAAATGAAGTTGGTAATAGATAATCTAATAAATTGGAGATGTGCTGCACAGAGACTAGGTTGCCTTTTAGCTTCTCGTCAAAATATGAGCTGTAATCTTGACCCAATACCATATAAAGTTACACAATGATGGAGTAGGAACACAAAATCAGAATGACCTACTTCATTCCACCCCAGTGTGACATGATCCCCACCAGAAATTCCAGATCCCGAGAAATCAAGAGTAAAAACGGTAATATTTGAAGGCAGCAAAATAATTGCTGCTTCACTGGCATCTGCCCTGCACCCACTGCAAAAGTAAACAAACGCTTCCATTCAGCGACATATTCCACGAAAAAAGAGTCTAATAATTCCTATGGCTCTTCAATCCTTCAGAACTGTCAGTTGATTAAAGTACTTAGAGCCACTTCCCCCCACACCAGTGGGATCCTGGAACACCAATATGCCCAGTTAAATAGCTTTTCATACAAGTAAATCAGATTATCTTCAGACATAAAAGCCACAGCCTTTAAAGTTATAATTTCCAAACTAAATTACAATCTTCTTCAACTAACAAGAAAATGAAATGCCTAAACCATTGAAAGAAAGGAGAATTTATAACTAGAATAATCCATTATGCCATGTTACCTATTTCCATGGCAATATATCACACAAGGAAGCGGCTTTCCTTTGGGGCTAACAATGGGCATGTAACGGCTACACTGCAGAACTTCTCCCCGTTTGTTTTTAATCTGCACAGCAACCAAAGCTGCTTAGTATAAAAGTGGTCACCAATGGAAGACTTCATGTCTTTAAACTGGCAAGAAAAAGACATGATTAACTTATCTAGGGAACTTAGAAAGGAGAGAACAAAAAGTCGTTGGTAATGTGTACGAGTGGGCTAAAATGAAGGGTGGACAGTTAGTAGCTAGACCCTTGTAACAGAAACACACAATTTAGGAATATATGACTTCCAAAGATAAACATTTTTCTATGGAAAGGAAAACAAAAGAATCTCTTACCCTTCTCACCTATTTATTCATTTGAAGATAAAGATTGATGGAACCTACAAACTAAGACAAATCAAATCATTCATATCTCAGAGTCATCAATTGGGTTGTTTACTTCGTATGTAAAACTGAAACTCATAAAAAATTTACATTAAAACAGCACACTAATGACTTCAATGGAATGGTGTCCAGTAAATAGAATTTCCTAGACAAGAGAAGTTCACAAACCTTAGGAAATTTCTGGCTTATTAAAGCAGTTCGTAAGCCATGTACACTTATCACTTTGGTTCTCACTATGGAAAGGAGAAAATAAGTACAATTTTCAACGGTAACAAAAAAAAAAGTAACGTATTTTGCAAGTTCAACAGCCATCTTGCTTAAAAAGACTAAGCCTCAAAACCCAAGAAGATAGAACGGAAATCAATCTCCATTTCCTACACAGAAAGCAGTCAATTACCTCCAGATCTTTTCTTTGGTACCATTTCCCTCTTAGCATGAACTCTTGATCCAACAAATCATGTTTGGGATTATACTCAGCTCTGCGGTACAAAAATATGTATAGGAACCAAAAATTGAGAGTTAAAAAAGCATCAAATTAATTCACAATCTTCCCAAGAAAAAACAAGCATATATTGTCATCCAACGCCAAGGAAACAACCCATAGCCCGTAACAAATGCCCTAGAAGTGTCATGCATTAAGACTTATCACTTCAAAGTAATGTCTCAGTCTCTCTATGCAAGTAGAGTGGTCAGTCTGAAACATCTGCTAGCAAATTAAAGGAACTAATGTAACAATGGACAGGTTCAGGGCTGACATGTATTTGTTTAGTTATTCATTCTTTTTGTTTCTATGGACTATTTACTTACATCTGTAGAAAAGCATGGTTTTCTTAAACTGTTAAGCCTTTGATTACTATTACAAGATTTTAGGGCCTTTCTAAGAAACTATTTACTGCATGGTTTTCTTAAACTGTTAAGTCTTTGATTACTATTACAAGGCTTTATGGCCTTTCTAAGAAACTATTTACTAAGTATAAAGGTCATCAAACATTGTAAATTTAAATTCAACATAAAAGCTGCAGTCAAAGACTCAGTGACTAAACTCATCTTTCAAACCATAGATTGTATCAAGATCTAGACAATGTTCAGCTTTTAACATTATTCATCTCACAGTCAACCACATCCGCATTGTACCTTGAGAAATCTCTTTCTGGTCCGTGCTTATCACATGTACTACTCCAAAAGGACAAAGAACAAGGCAATAAATGCAGAGGAACTAAAAGGAGCTGTATTTCACAAGCTAGGCCTATCAAAATCTCTATCCATGTCATTACAAAACTACCTGAATAGACAAAAATGACTATTTCAAGGTTATACACTTGAACTATCATAAAAATGTAAAAAAAAATCCATCAAATCAAAAGTCATAAAATACGGGATCTTGTGCAAAAGTAATTTCTACTTTCTAAAATTAATTAGAAATCCTCTGACAAGGAGCAAATTACTGAAATACACAAATTCTCGTTTCTTGAGAACCTAACTCATACAGACATCCCAGGCCTATGTCAATCCCGAATTATGAGATTTCGATCTAGTATTCTGTTCAAATTGAACACACGAACCTTTCAGGCTGTCCAAATCCCATATCAGAAATTTACTAGCTCAATTGATATCTATGAACAGATTGAGCAAAGATCAAAACTTGAATTCCAGAATCATTATCGGTCGTAACCCAACAAACTCACCCAGAAAGCAAGGATTGGGCAGAGTAACCAAAAAGGTTTCAACTTTTGATTTGTATTCGGATATCTACCAAAGGAGATCCAAAATTCATCATCTTCCCAGTCCTCAAAATCCCCACCTCAACTTCCCAGAGACCAAAACAATCTAAATAAAAGATACCCATGTAGCAATTCAAGCACAAAAACCAAAATTAAAACAAGAAATGGCAAATCATTCACCTGGGAGGCCGTATAATAAAGTTGACAAGCTGCTCCATACTATAGATTCAAATCCACAAAACTCTTCTCTCTCTCTCTCTCTCTCTCTGTACTTCTCTCTTTGTATCACTTGTCTTCTAGCTTGTTTTTAGCCAATAAAATAGTGTAACAGAGAGGGTTGGACACAACTAGCAAGAACATATATATATTTTTAAAAAAAGGAGTAAATTACGAGACAGAGGAAGGAGAAGAAAGAGTAAAGCAACAGAAAAAACAGAGAAAACACTGACTGGACATGTACATGTGTGTGGTTTAGAGAATGATTCAATGGGACAAGAATGAGATGAGAAAAAGAAACATGCAAAAGTCTTTTCTTTCAAGTTAATACATGCCTTGCTCTTAAAGCCTAAAGGTAAAGGGATTCTAGTTTTTGATACTGCTCTCCTTGTCCTCCCACTTGGACTCTTCTTCTTTTCTTCACTCTATAAAAATTGTTTCTTTAAATTATCATAATAAAATTAGTATTAATAATTTTATAACATACATTATAAAATTATTATAATTATACAATTGCAATGCAAAATATCGTCTTTGTGCTTTGTGGTGTCATTCCTTGTTGGGTTGAATGGACTGAGTCCCATTTGACATCACCAAAATTAGAAGAACCTATACCAAACTTGAAAGAGTATTATCTTTTTCTTATTTTGTAGCTTTAAGAATAAAAAATAGTTATTATTTTAATAGGCTTTTGAATATTATAATTACTATAAGAATAATAAATAATTTATAATATATATGAATAATCACACAATATTGATCATAATAATTATAGATATCATTGAAATAATTATTTTTTGTTTTTTTAATATGAGCTTAATTTAATATATACGAGAAAGTAATTTTTAATTTAAACATGAGCTTAATTAATATAATAACAAGAGTTATACTTTTTATTATTTTTATTTTTAGTAATAAAATTAGTTATCTAATTATTATTTTAATATTCTTTATGTTCATTATAATTAATACATTTACAAAAAAAACTAAAATGATTTAGTAAAAAAAAACTAAAATGATGAATTTTTAACTTTTTTTCTTGGTACGAGCTTAATTTCATAGTTATAATATGTACGGATAAGTTGATTAGAAATACAATCATATACTAGAATTGGGCTTTCATCAACTATTACTAAAATGACTAAGGTCAATTATTGCAAAAATGATTAGAACTAGTCTTTTGGATAATTGATCCTTAACACTTAAAAACCTTTTAACATTTTAATGCTTAGTCAATATGGAATACTCTAATATTATCCCTCAAGTGCAACTGAGATTGGACATTCAGTTGTCATTTGAAATAAACATAGTAGTAACCGGACCAAACCATTGGCTTTGATACTGGTTAGGTCGGTCGTGCTAGGCCCAGGTTCAACCTTAGGATGGCATGTGGGCCGATCGACCCATTCCCAAGATGATGCGCTAAGCCCGACAGGTATTCACTATATAAGTTCCTCACTTTATCATGATGCAGGTATGACTCTAGAACCCTAATACTCGTTATTCATAGCCACAAAACTTACTACAAAAGAACTGACTTAAGCATCGGAGGGGTCTACCGGTGATCAACCCCAGGTGTGCCTTTATTGTTTTTGCAGATATTTCCTAGCGGAAGTTAACTGAACTCATGGATCTAAACAACGGCGCCCAACCTTAACAAAATCTGACTGAACCAGTGAGCATTAGAAATATTTAATTATGATTATTTTAAACAGCCTTTTTGTTAATTGAGAATAAAGTTGCGTGAATGTGCGCCTTAGAGAAACTTCTACCTGATTTAATTATCACATCCAACTTAAAACGAGTTTAAGTTAAAAATAAAGATATGATTTTGTCTTCCCTCACCTGACATATAATACCTTATAATTACTAATTTGTAATTAGTGAAGAATATGGGCTGGAAAGATAATAATATTAATAAGTGTCAAATGATTATTTTTAATTTCGTCAAAACTTAAACAAAAGCAACGAACGGCTTTGGTCGAATCATCAAATATTGCTTGATTATTTTACAAGAGAGGAGTGGACAAATACAAATTGGTTGTTAGGGTTTGATCTACAGCTTCATCTTCATCTTCAAGAACAAAATGGCAGGACAAGGGTCGATGTTGAAGTTCCTGAATCCTAGGCTTCGTCCTCAAGGTACCGACATCCAGGCCGGCGTATTCTGGGGCGTTGCCGCGGCCTCCACTGCTCTTTGGATCGTTCAGGTTCTACTTTTTCTTCCTCTTTTTTCTTCGCTTTCTCGGTGAAAGTTTGTTGTTATTGTACTTTCTGTTTTGTCTTACGTCCTCTCTATCTTTGTCAAAATACTCTCCATTGGGTGGCTGCAAGCATTTGATTTCTTGCCTGATTCCAAAATTTTTCGTTAAATTACTACTGTTCTGGATATGGACGCTTCTTTTGGATTTAGATCTGCTTTTTAGAACCCGTAATCTCTATTTTGAGAGTTGAAGATTGCATGCCAGCGATAAAAGCTGATTCAATGCAATCAATAAGAAAAGATGTACCTTTTCCACTGCAAATTGAGTGCAATAGAATAACAATAACATTTGATTCCAGATTTTGGATCATTTACTTCTCTTCGTTTGAAAGCTCCTTATTTACTTTGACTGGCTACTGCATCTAAAAGATAGGGTTTCAATTCTGATTGATTAATTGCAATATGTTTTAATGCTATCGCCCCACAAAATTGTTGATCACCTGACTTTCTTCTTTAGTTGCCTTGTTTATTCTTCACATTTTCATTACGAATTTTGTAATTTGCAACATTAGCAACAAAAACAAATGTTTTGGAATATGTTTCTTGAACTGAAGCTTCGCTATTTGCTTTTGCCAGCCTTTTGATTGGATTAGGAGGACCTTTTTTGAGAAAGGAGAATCCGAGGGGAAGTGAACAAGGATTTTGAGTTTCTAAAAGCTTTCTGATCTGCAGCCTTTTCTGATGAGAGACAACTAACAGATATAAATAATGTTGCTTTGGATTCTCGTTTATTTTTGAGGCCTTTTTGACGATGACGATTGATGCTTTGATCATTCCCATGGTTATCTTGGTTTTGCTTTATCTTTTGTTTCTCCTCTCTCTTTTGTGATTGTGCTTCTGGGCAATTTCTGACAGAACCAAGTAAATAGGGAACATAGGAACCTTATTAGCATAATAGGATTTCAGTAAGGATAATTCTTTGAGATGAATCATGCTGAATTTTGTCGTCAGCCAGTCACATCTATGGCTATTAAGGGTCAAGGTTGTCATTCATTCGAATGAGTGAATGCATGAGACCTTATTAAGTTGCAGCCTTTGTAGGGGATGGTATGTTTTGCCTTCAAGATTTAATAGATGTTTGGTGTTCAAACATTATGAATGGGAACGAATCTGATCTGTTCAGACCTTATATGGACCTCTTATAACATCAATCCACTACGTAGGCATATCAATTTTATTGCCAACGATGTTTAGCAGATAATCTAACAGCCATCTCTAAAGCAGTAGCTGAATTAGTTTTCACCATCTTGAGCTCCATCACAGCATTTCCTCAACCATTGTACTCTGGTGAGAATTGTCGCAATAACAGGGTACTTACAACCATGTACATAAGAAACATGACTAGTATTAAGCATCCCTTTCCATCAATAGACGTAGGCGGTTTGACAGTTGGAACTTTTGACATCAGAAACTTGACTTTCTATGCATGAGCGAAAGGATACAGATTGCGCATGTTATTGTCCAAATAGAACTAACTGGTGTCCACCAAGTACAAGTGAGATTTCAGAAACAATCCGCCGTGTGATACATGCATTATTTATTACCTGAATAAACCTAGCGTAACATAAGTTTAACCGCAAATGAATGCATCATTTTTCTTCAATACAAAGAGAAATCCGCTTGTGCAACAATGCGATCCATTACTAACTACAAAACGATGGCATCTATAAGTTCATCTGGAATATGAAGCGGTGAATAGCCTTCATGCCTGTGAGTCATGGGACAACTAATCAATTGGATAAGTTCATCGATATCAGATGTAGATTTATTCGACAGAAAGATGTATCTGATACCTTAATAGATACTAGTTTTTAAGGAGCCAGGATGAGTATGGCTACATAAAGAAATTACAAGAAACAAATCAGCCGCATGAACAGCGGTCCCCAATGGTCAAATTTTCTGATGTGAACAGAACGAGTTATCTAGGCTTGAGTTACCCTCTGAACATGGTATCAGATATTTACTGCTACTCGTGACAACAAATTCTAAACTATAACCGTGCATATATGAAATTGATAATTTTTGCAGGGGATGTATGGAGAAGTATAGAAAGTTATATTGTACAATAGTATTTATCACTCAATTTTTTAAAAGACTCAAATTAATCCAAGCTCACTCACTCCTATTAGAAAGAGAAACAAATATATATTCTCTCTCTTTCTCTCAAAATTTCTGCTCTCTCTCACTTCTGAAAAATCTTTTTACTCTTTCACACTAAACAACTTCTGCTCTCTTCTCACACCAGAAATCTTCTGCTCTGTCTTCTCCTCTCTTCCGATGTTGTTGCTTCTTTTTTATAGAGAATTCAATGGATGAAGGTCAAAGCCAACTGCACCAAGCCACCATTTCTGACTCAATAATGACCGAAAGTAAGTTACAATTTATGACTTTGAAAAGCTAAGATTTCTGACTTTGAGAAGCTACCATTTTTTACTTTGAGACAATATTCAACAATCTCTACCTTGGCTCAAATCCTCGAAGTGGAATTCCCAATGGTCGTCTTCTAATCCCCTACTGGGCAATCAACAAATTTTACAAATGCTAATCAAGTCTAAGCAATGCTTAAACTTGAGTAACGAAACTGGTTTTGTCAACATATCAGCAGGATTGTCGGCGGTTCCAATCTTCTGAAGAAGAATATCTCCCTCATCAATAATCTCACAAACAAAATGGAACCTCACATCAATGTGTTTTGTACGTGCGTGATGAACTCGATTCTTTGCTACATAAATAGCGCTTTGACTATCGCAATGAACATCCACATAGTCCTGGTGGACTCCTAAGTCATCAAGCAACCCTTGAAGCCAGATGACTTATTTAATAGCTTCTGTTACTGTCATGTATTCTACCTCAGTAGTTGATAAAGCAACTCTAGATTGTAAAGTTGATCTCTAACTCACTGGACCTCCAGTAAGAGTGAATACAAAACCTGTAGAGGACCTACGCTTGTCCAAATCACTTGCGTAATCAGAATCTACATATCCAATAACACATTGACCAGTAACTTAATCTTGCTGAAATAATAAACCAACATCTACAGTACCCAGAATATACCGTAGAATCCATTTCTCAGCTTGCCAATGTCCTTTTCCTGGATTATGCATATATCTACTGACAATACTAACAGCTTGTGAAATATCAGGCCTAGTATACACCATAGTATACATCAAACTATCAACAGCACTTGCATATGAAATTTTATCCATGTAATGACTCTCCTCATCTATGTTAGGAGATATAGAAGCACTAAGTTTGAAATGAGGGGCAAGAGGTATACTAACTAGTTTTGAATTTTTATTCATCTCGAAACATTATAGTACCTTCTTGAAATACTGCTTTTTGACACAGACCAATCTTGCTTTTTGTTCTATCTCTTTCAATTTTCATACCTAATATCTTCCGAGTTTCTCCCAGGTCCTTCATCCCAAATTCATTACTCAGTTGAATCTTCAATCTTTCAATCTCCACTTTGCTTTTACATGCTATAAGCATATCATCAACATATAAAAGTAGATAAATAAAGGTTCCATCTTGTAGCTTACAAAAGTATACACAATGATTATAATGACTTCTTGTGTACTTCTGCTCGATCATAAACCTATCAAATCACTTGTACCATTGTCTTGGAGATTGCTTCAAACCATACAATGATTTATGCAATTTACGAACCCAATTTTCTTTGCCAACAACCGTAAACCCTTCTAGCTGAGACATAAAAATATCTTCCTCCAAATCACCATGTAAGAACGTCGTCTTGACATCAAGTTGAGCCAACTCAAGGTCAAACTGCACAACCAAAGCCAACAAAATACGAATAGAAGAATGTTTTACTACAGGAGAGAATACCTCGTTGTAGTCAATGCCTTCCTTCTGAGCATAGCCTTTAGCTACCAATCTGGCTTTGAATCTTACATTGTCTTTTCCCAAAGATTCCATCTTCTTAGCATATACCCATTT
>JANITX010000212.1:19848880-19859157 GCA_027564395.1 Erythroxylum ulei | reverse complement strand
CTTCAAACAGATTTTGCCTATCCCTTGTGTTTTGCAGGCATTATTATTTCCCATCAAAACAACTCCACCATCCAGCTTCTGGCAACTAGAGAACCATTCCCGAATGGGACACATATGATAAGTGCAACCTGAATCTAAAATCCACTCCTTGTAGTGACCATCAGCAGATGAACTAGTCAAAGCAAACTCGAAATTATCATCTCCATATTTTGCAACATTTGCTACAGAATCCACTTTCTCCTTCTCTTTGTTCCTTAATTTGGGGCAGTCTTTCTTCCAATGACCCTTTTCGCAATAAAAAGCACATTCATCTTTAGCAGGAAACTTCCCTCGTGACTTTGAACTAGATTTTCCCTACTTCCCACGTTTTCTTTCCTCTATTCGTCCGCTTGCAGTGAGTGTCTCAATTTGTGAATTGTGAGTCTTCAGTTCCTTCTTACGATACTCATGATTCACCAATGCCGTAGAAACCTTATCAAGTTTCACCTTAGATTTTTCATACAACAAAGTAGTTGTCAAATGATCATAATTATCAGGCAATGAATTTAACAAATATAGTGCCTTATCCTTATAAGGAATTTTCACATCAAGGTTTGCTAAATCAGTAAGTATTTTATTATAATCATTTAGGTGTTTGTGCATAGAAATACTTGGACGATACTGAAATCAGAAGAGTCGCTACTTCAAGAAGAGTCGATTTTCTGCGCTCTTGATCATATACTTTTCCTTCAATTTTGTCCATAACTCCATAGCAGAAGTTTCCTTTATATAAGGATAGTTCAGCTCCTTATCAAGAAATGATCGAATAGAGGCACAAGCATGGTGATTAATTCGCGTCCACTGCTTATCATCCATATCTTCAGGTTTATCTTCCAGAACCATATCCAACTATTGCTGATACAATACATCCATAACTTCACATTGCCACATACCAAAATTATTAGAGCCATTAAATTTATCAACCTTTAACCTTGTAGTAGCGATTGGATGTCTATTGAATGTCGATGTCGACGATGATAATATCGACTCCCTCTTAACGGCCTCGTCTTTATCTCCAACCATCTACTCGTCATTATTTACAAATACGTATTGTTTGTAATCAATGTTCACACAAACTGTAGTTTCGATACTGTTCACAGCACTGTAGCACTGGCACTGTTCACGGGGACTGTAACACCGACACTGTAGCTCCAACAAATTTTCACTCCTACAACACCCCAGTTCAAAAAATTGGAGCTCTAATACCACTTGTTCTACGGAAATGTTAATAAATTCGGATTGAAAAATAAAACAGCAACAAGAACACCAAAATTTTTATATTGGTTCGACAATGCCTACATTCAGTTTGAAGATGACTGAGTAATTCACTATAATCAATGAGAGCATACAATAGTGTTTATCACTCAATTCCCAAAAGACCCAAATTAATCCAAACTCACCTACTCCTACTAGAAAGAGAAACAATATATATATATATTTTTCTCTCTCTCAAAATTTCTGTTCTCTCTCATTTCTGGAAAATCTTTCTACTTTCTCACACTAAACAACTTCTGCTCTCTCTCACACCAGAAATCTTCTGCTCTCTGCTCTCTTCTCTCTTTCGTTGTTGTTGTTTCTCTTTTATAGATAATTCAATGGATGAAGGTCAAGGCCAGCTGCACCAAGCCACCATTTCTGACTCAACAATCACCGAAAACAAGTTACAATTTATGACTTTGAGAAGCTAAAATTTTTGACTTTGAGACAATATTCAACAGAAATTGCATCAGATACAAATGAGTAGATATATAAATAAGATTTCATATCTCAATTCAAAAATTTAAGGCATTAAATTATGAACCCTATCTTTATATATAACTTACTTTATGCATTTTTATCTTTACAACGTGATTATCATCTTTGGTGGGATAAGCATATACAATCATTATTATTTCCGTTGACATCGTTGAGACAATAAACATCGTTTCCAGTAAAAAAAAAAGCATCTATAAGCATAACAAAGCACGGGTTTTGGAGTAGAACATATGTTGAATTGCATTAGCCAGTAAAACGTAAGCAAAAAGATAAACAAAGAAGCTAGAAATTTAGAACTGGAAGTGAGTGAGAGGATGGAATTGGAGTAAAGAGGAAGAAGGGCATTAGGCATTAACAGTTGAGTTTGATTGAATTGGAAACCCAAAACTCATGCATTTGTCACCTCACCCCCTTCGTCTTTGTCTCGGACGTATTTCATAGTTCAACAGCCACTTTTTTTTTTTTTTTAATATCATTTATTCTTCAAGCGAACAAAAATATAAAAAACAGATACATAAAGCCTAATATAGATCGACGAAGTATGAACTTGAGAAAAGCCCGCAAAAGGAAGGCTTGAAAGGTGAAGTGAAGTGAGTGCCCACGTGGCAGGCTGTCTTTCACCTATTCATTTATACGTAATTATAAATGTTTTACATAAATTTGTGTTCTTTCTTGTAAGACGTCAGTATTTGATGGGATCAGATCTTCTGTTCAGTTTTACTCTATCTTATTCTGTCTTATAAAATATCAGCTATTTATTTTGCGGGTCTCATACGGATCCCACATGAATCCCATACAAGATCCACATAAATGGCTAAGATTTATTGGACACAATAAGACACCATAATACTGGACAGAATATATAAACTCGTACTTGATACTCAAAATTGTGCAGTAAGAAGATAATTATTACAGTTGTGTTGATGTTTGTGTCTCTCTGGTATCTCTATGCGGAGGAGTCACTTTCTTTCTTCTTTTCATGTTTTAACGGAGGGAAGGAGTCCCCCTCTGTCCTAAAAACTCACTTTCGTCTTCTTCTTAATCCATCTGCACATCATAACTCATAATAAGAAAAAGTAGTCGACAGAAATGGCGATGAACATGACAAGTGTTTGTGCGAGGGGAAGTTGTCGCTTTCCATTTTTCCCTTCTCCTCCTCTTCAGGTTTCTCCCCCGCTCACTTTCTTCAATTTTTGGAAATTTTTTCCTTTCATTTTCTAATCTCCTTTCATTATGTCCAGTTATCGATCGCAAAATGTATAAATAGTAGTAACAATAGATGGAGAATGAAGATGGGCAATCTCGATTTTCATCGTAATCGATTTTCCCTTAATGCCCGTTACTCACAAGCACAGGATCTTTTCACTTCTCGCCTCCAAGGTCTTCTCTTTTTCCTCCCACCCCCGCTTCCTTTCTTGGCAATCACTTGCTTTCAATTACTCATTCTTCAATCTTTCGTTTCTTCTTCACTAATTTATACTTAATTATGTCTTGGCGTTGTTTTGAGGCTGGAACAGCTTGATTATTCATTGACAAACTGTATGACTTCTTCAGCGCATTTTGAACCACTTGTCACCTCTGCATACTTCTGTAAAACAAGTATTAACGTTTCTTGTGTAAAGCTGTTCATGTTATATACTCTTAGGTTGCTTTCAGGTAGTATTGAAAATTTTCCCAGACTGGTGGAGGATATTGTTCAGACATCTATTAATACCGGCCCAAGGGGAGCCCTAAGGCTATTTCAAGGTCTTCAAGCATTTGTTGGTGTTGGTTCTGAGTGGCTTGCTGATGTTTCCAGGGTAAGCCACTGGTCCTCTCTTAACTTCTTCTTTGTTCCTCTTTTCTTTTTTGCCTTTTCATCTATTCAGTTCTTTTTTCTTTTACATGTGTGGATAGATAGATAGATACGTAGACATGGGTATATGAAGGATAAGTTATCCACTCCTCTGGGAGTAATATTTGATTTGATAAGTTAGGAATGTCTCCTTGGGGAGCATTCTAGTGATTTGGTTCAAGTTCTTGTTCAATCTTCTTTTTCTGGCCTTTTCAATCTCGATTTTCTCACAATAGTTGCTCTCTATACTTCGAATCTATGCTTACAGTCAACAAGATCTTCCACTGAAATACCAACCCAACTGCAGCTTGGATTACTTTCACCCTTATATTTGAGGAGATTGTTTGAGCGCATGGGGGCAACATATATTAAACTGGGCCAGGTAACTCTTAGCTTCTTTCTATAAATTATAATGAACTGATTGCTAATTTTCTTGGTAAATTGAATTTTGATATGTATGTTTGCATTCCTCCTTCCATTTTTCCCTTATGTGGCTGTAACCACTTGATTTTCACGCTGGGTTTTTTTATGATGGAATTTTGTCCCTAATGGCTTGTTTTATGCCAGTTTATAGCATCTGCACCAACATTGTTCCCTCCTGAATACGTTGAAGAATTTCAGAACTGTTTTGATAGAACTCCTGCAGTTCCGTTTCAAGAAATTGAGGCAATTTTGCGTGAGGAATTAGGGAGACCAATAGACAGTGTATTTGAATATGTGGACCCAGCACCAATTGCCTCAGCCTCAATAGCTCAGGTCTGCTCCCAGGACCTTTCTCTTTTGTTCCCTCACTTATTTAACATTTACCCTTATTATGATCCTTGATACATATGATTAGAACATTAGAAGTTCTGTCCTAGGTTCATGCTGCAAGGCTTACAGGCTCCCAAGAAGATGTAGTAATAAAGGTTTTGAAACCTGGGATAGAAGATGTATTGGTGGCAGATCTGAACTTTGTGTACATTGTTGCTCGCTTATTGGAGTTCTTGAATCCTGAACTTAGTCGTGCATCACTGGTATAGTGTTAAATTGATCCTTTCTTTGTGAAATTGAGAACTTGCGTTTTTTTTTTATTAAAACCTTCCTCATTTTATTGGGTTACTTCTTTCTATTCCTAAGTTTGCATTCCTAATATTATACAAATAACCCAGAATTTTTTACTATTGGCTATGTGTCCCCTTCTGCAGGTTGGCATTGTGAATGACATAAGGGAATCCATGCTAGAAGAAGTTGACTTTAATAAGGAGGCAGTAAACATCCAGTCCTTTAAGAGATATTTGGAAGCTATGGGACTTACAAGACAGGCTACTGCTCCAAATGTGTATCAGCATTGCAGCACGAGACGAATTCTGACAATGGAGAGGCTCTATGGAGTTCCTCTTACTGACCTGGACTCTATTAGTTCACTTGTTTCTAGTCCTGAGACCACTCTAATAACTGCCCTTAATGTCTGGTAGAATGTTTTTAATCCACTTACTTTTGAGTTTTTCTATATTTCTTATTGATTAAAATTTAAAAAACGTAATCTGTTGACATGGAACTTAAATGCAGGTTTGGCAGTTTGCTTGCTTGTGAAACTTTTCATGCGGATGTACATGCAGGAAACTTGTGGTTATTACGTGATGGTCGCATTGGATTTCTTGATTTTGGTAACTGTTTCCTTTCCTAGATGTGCAATTTGAATCTTTGCTATATGAAGGCAATTTTAGTCCCTGCATGATTATAAACGGTTGTCTAAGTTCACAATGAACACATTGCTACTAAATTTCTGATAAGAACTATAGGCTAGAGGTCTCTACGGCTTCTTTGGGGTTGAAATGTGTCTACATCCAATATCAGTGTCTGATGTCAGATATGATCTGTAATGCAAATAAAATGCAAATCCTTCTGCAGGAATTGTTGGACGAATATCTCCTAAAACTTGGGCTGCTATGGAAGTATTTCTTGCATCTATTGCAACTGAAGAATATGAGTCAATGGCATCTGCCTTGGTTGAAATGGGTGCTACAAACAAGGATGTTGATGCTAGGGCTTTCGCGAGAGACTTGGAAAAAATATTTTCATCAATACAAGTGAGCTCTGTCACTGGGACACAGTTACTTTTGTAGCAACCTAGATATGTCGTATCTATTGATTTGGGATTATCTGGATGCTACCTAAGAACATCTTTTTTCATTGTGATGCAGGAGTTGGACGGTGAAATTGTTGTTGCAACTGCTCAAAACGAGAATACGAATGCAGCTGCTGTCTCAGCCAATATAGTTGTTGATGAGAGACAGATGAATGCTCTTTTTCTCGATGTTGTAAGTTAAATATGCTTTACTTGTTTTGATTAATTGATGATAGGTTCAAACAATTTGTGAAATAATGTTGCTTGAAAAAAATCTCAAACTACTCAACCAATAAATCACAGGCCCTCTGGGTACTATATTAGGAATGCATCTGTTTGAAAAGGTCGTCTCGCATAAATCATATTCATTGATAATGGTTATTGCTTGAACAGAATTGAAATTAGTCGATTATTGTAGAATAGAAGGGTCTGAAAAGAAACCCCTTTGAGTGTTTGACTTTCTTTTATCCAATCAAGGATATTTTTCAAGTATTAACTGTTCCTTTATTATGTTTTCTGGCTGTGCCAACAGATTCGTGTTAGTGAATCTTATGGACTCAGATTTCCAAGGGAGTTCGCACTTCTGATGAAACAGCTTCTGTATTTTGATCGCTATACTCGATTGCTGGCCCCTAACTTGAATATGCTTCGAGATCAGAGGATTTCCATTGTCTCTAATCGAAGAAACAACTACAGAGAGATTGTCCTATAAATCTTTTTCGTGTAAATCCGTGCAGATTTTAGTTTATTACATTTTTAAACGTTTCTTTTTGTCAATTAGAAGATATAGTATTGTGTATAGTACAACAGACCTACTCAAAACTAAAGTTTCACAGAATTGTAGAAGCAATAAGAAATGGGAATATACTCCTCATAATCGATGATATTAAGCTTTTTAAGGCATAGAGTTTTAAGTAGTAGTGATAATACTTGTTATATATTTCACATCAGATGTCCACATCATGTGGAGCGTGATCTTATTAAGGTGACTTCCTTTGTTCGCTAGATCAATTCATACAGGTTGATGTATGTGCAGGCATGCAGAATTCTTTTCCTTATAAGATCAATTGTCGATTTCTTATAAAACAATGTCAGATATAGAGTGTATAAGGTGGGTGGTAGTTAAAATTAAGCTCAAGGTCACTCTCCCATGTATTCAAGTCTCAGGTCTTAGGTATGGAAGACTTGTGATAAAAAAGGGGAACCATGTTACAGCAGACGAAATATGTTAGGATGGACTTCTTAATCACCACTTACGGGTTGTGACTTGTGAAGAACTCAGCACGTCGGCCTTCTAACTTTAAGATTGTTTAATTATTGTCAAAATTTTATCTATCCACATTCTCTATAGAACTTTGCTAGCTTGATATGTGCATCTGTGAACGATCAGTCATTTTGAGGATAGAGAAAGGGTTTCTATTTTGGCTGGCTATCAACGGTCGTCACGCTTTTGGCTCCGTAGTATTTCACCAGAGGGAAGGAAAGTAGATTTTTAATGGTATTGTAGACAACAAACACTAGCATTAAAAAAAGCCTATAAATACCATAGTATCATTGTGAAATCTTTACCCTTTTTTGAGCATCATACGAAAACTTTCCATCGTTCTAACTTTTTCTCCAAAGTTTAGTGCATTTCTCATGAGTGTGATTTTTTGTCAAGTTAGCATATCTCATTTCGATAGCTTGAGTTGTAATACTAGTGTCTCTGGTTGACAGTCAACTCTATCGTGTCATAATTCCTCGTGCTGGAATAGGTTAGGCAACTTTAAAAGAATAAAGATAGATTTCATGCTTCATTCTAGATTTCATACTTCATTCCTTCGTGTATTAATATTAGGAGCTCACTCCCTTCTAAGAGGGCTTACTTTGTCAAGCTCGATGATATTAATTAGTGATTACTATGATGGCATTAAGTGTAAGATGAGACTCCCACTAATTACTTTCTACCTTCAAATACTAGAAAAAATGTTTGGCAATAAATTAACTACTATCCACTCTTGGTGTCTTATCTTCTCCTTCGAAGTAGCCTGTCATTTAGAAAATATTTAATTGACAATATGTCTATTTAGGTTTACACAACAAATTGTTTCTAAGAAAAATTTCAGGTTGGCATAGTTTATATGCCATAATGGGAATGAGTCTCAAGAAACCACCAAAGTGAACATATGGAAGGTAAAATCTCCTCATGTCCCCATCTTTAGAGGATAAGAGTGGCTGGGGCTTTATTCAAGTCTAAGAGCAGGTGAATCCAAGCTTCAATGTAAGACAAAACTCTAATATTGTTTTGGCTTCTCATGCACAGTCCTACAAAGGAGTTGTTATATATTATAGGAAGATCTTTGTCAGAGGTTATTAGAGAAATATCTTTTGTTAGAGGCTGAGATTACCAATCAGCAAGCCTGTAGGCCAGTTTACCATATATTCATTAACCCGAGATAGATGACCATTACGGAATTTTCACATATTTGACATGGAAGGATCTATACAAACTCTTACCTGCTGATCACAATAAAAAGGATGCATCTAAGAAGAGGAAGAGGGTGGTGCTATAAGAGGTTTCTCAACCTAGTAGATTGCTCCCACTAGCTTCGTCAGTCAGATTGACTCAAACAGATATCATGTTAAGAAGGCAACTAAGCCTCTTCAAATCTCCAAGCCAACCATTTCCTAGATTACGACCATTAAGGATAAGGAGAAAGCCTGTCAGTCTTGGAGTTGAGCTATCCCTAAATGGGATATTAAGGTGAGAGACTATATTGACACACAAAATTTTGAAGTCTTATAAGTTGCTTTTCAGTAGGTCCTGATAACTAAAGTCATCAATGATGAGTATAGGCTAGAGGTGGAGAGACTCATATGGACCTAGGATGAGAATAGCAAAGCTAACGAGAGCACTATGACGAAGTTGAAATATGAGCTAGAGGCATGTAATAAGGACCTTAATGCCTTAGATGGCAAGCTTCATAGTCTAATTGTAGATTATGATAAACTAGCCTTTAAGGCTCAGAATCAGAGCGAGTATTTCATGAGTAAAGAATACAAGTTAGATCTGTGCCATGATTTCTTGAAAAGTAAGTCTTTTGAGATTTAGATCTATGATAATGTGGTCACTTCATTTATTTCAGGTTTCAATAAGTCTAAGAAATTAATCAAGTTAAAACATACAAACCTACGAAATAACGACTTGAGTGTTGATGATTTGCTTACTCTAGACAATACCCCTAAACTTAAATTTGCTTCTGAGTTTGCGCTGAATAATTTTGCCATTATCTAAAAGGATTTAGGTGGAGATTCTGATATGGAAAGGTCTGAAAGTTGTCTTCCTACCTCTAATGTAGATCCTTTAGTTGCTCTTTCACAACGACTCCTTGTGTAAAGTTGATTGAATTTATCAAGAGTATTTCTTCCAATAATTATATAGGTGTCATTGTTATGAAGTTAAGAAGAATAATTTCAGTGTATTGCATTTGGTGAATGAGATACAGTCATATATATATACAAGGCTATGAGAATATATGATCAACTTAAATTTAGGAAATTCTACCTTAAGCAACTAATTCACACTATTTTAGGTAAAGATAATATTTACAATATTAACAACAGTAACGTCCTATGAGATATTTAGTAAATCAGTTAGCTTGATTGTAGTCATGCTATTGGGCTTGGACTTAGTCTTTAGGATTATCTCTAACATGCCTCCATAAGTTCTAGGACATCAAAAGTTGAAAACGAGTCTGAGCAAGCGGTTTAGTGAGAGCATCAGCAAGTTGGTCATTGCTTGAGATGCGAGAAACCTGAACGATGCCATCTTGTATATGTTCCCGTACAAAGTCGTAATCTAGACCAAGGTGTTTCATTTTGGAATGAAATTTGGGTTCAATAGCAACATAAGTAGCTCCCATATTGTCACAATAGATAGCAGGAGGAGTAAGATGTTTGCGTCCCAACTCACATAGTAGATTGAGTAGCCAAAGAACTTCGACTATCGTTGCGACAACAGATCGGTATTCAACTTCGGTGAATGAAAGAGCTTGTGCGTTGCTTTTTAGAACTAAAAGAGATGGGATTCTTTCCAAGATAAACAATATAACCTGTGGTAGAAATATAGTCATCCTTATTAGGGGTGTTCATGGTAGGGTAACCTGACCCGTTCATAAGTAACCTGAACCTGAACCTAAATGTCAGGTTCGGCAATTTTACGAACCTGAACCTGAACCTGAACCTGAAGAACCTATAGGATCGGTTAACCTATTTTCAGGTTCGGTTCTCAGGGAAACCAGAACCTATTCATATCAATATATATGATAAAAAATTATTTAAAAAATTGATGAAAACAAATACAAATTATTCATAAAAGTATGCATATAAAAATCCATCAAAGATTAATCCAATATGTTAAATCCAAGCAAAGTAAAAATAAGCCAAATAATGTCTTATAAAAGATCCATACTAGAAAAAAAAGAGATAAATTATTAAACAATTATTCTTCGAATAGGATGGTAGGATAATCCACTGTTATACATAAAGCCACATCTGTAG
>JANITX010000212.1:19714749-19727645 GCA_027564395.1 Erythroxylum ulei | reverse complement strand
CTTCCAACAATGCCCTTAGTTCATTCTTACAACTTTAACACTTAACTTCATTTAACCTATGCCATACAAATCATACTGACCTTGACATAGATAAATTACTCAAAAAAATTAATCTATCAAACCTCATAATTCATTTAAATCACACTTGTTCGATGAGAAAAGAATTTGGGGGCCAACAGATTTGTCCATTGTAATTCTATAGACAAAACATAGGACACCGCATTAGGCCAAAACATAACTTGTACACTTAATAGAAGCAATAGTTAAGCGCTAATTAAACCAGAATCGCCTAAATCATGCTCTGATATCATAAAAGATATGACGCCCTAATACCCCCTGGGAAGATATTGCGAGTGTCACACACAGAGAACATACTGAACACGAAGCATTTCGAAACATACAAAACACTTTATACATGCATTACCAAAATCTCAACAAACATACATCGCATATCATAATTTCAGAAAGTAGCCTGAATTAAAGTTATTACAACCCATCAAAATAAAAATTTAGGAGTTATAGACATTAGATACAAGTCCAAAAACAATCTTAAAATACATATGAACAAAACAAAAATCAGACTCCTTTGGCCATCGCGGTTGTCTTGTCCCATTTCTTACATCCCTCTTTTAGAACCTACACGGGGCAAATCCACCGTGCTAAACATATAGCTTAATGAGTAATACATAAATTATAAGTCAACAACAGATACAGAAATTCAGAACAAAACAGAGTTTTATAAGTAACAGAATTGTACAACACAAGAGGGTATCAACCCTTCAGAAACAGAATACAATTTATCTTATTCCAAAATCAAACTGATATTAGAGTAAAAAAATCAGTAGAGTACTAAATTCATGTACAAAATTGGGTAACGGGACTTATACAGAAAAGACCGAAGTCTCGACATCGAAGTGCTCAGAAGAGACCGAAGTCTCGACACCAAAGTATCAATATCAGAAGACACCGAAGTGTCAATAACAGAAGACACCAAAGTGCTATTAATAGAAGACACCAAAGTGTCATTAATAGAAGCAGTTGTAGACCTTTCTGGGAATGCCTATTTACCCATAACTAGGAATTAAAAGATTCAAAAACAGAATATCTGAAATCCAATGTACATTACAATCAAATAGCTTTGCAAATCATTCAATGGATCAAAAGTAGAAGCAAACAAATCAGTCAAAGAAAAACTATCAAATTTGACTATCTAAATTACTTACAAAAATTACTGTCTAAATTACTTACTAAATCTCCTTGTTGCCTATTGCCTCGACATCCCGGCAATATCTGGAATTGGTCGCTCGATGGGTTCCTCTAAAACATTTAATACACACATATCATTATTATGCACAATTATAAATTCAATTATGAACATTCATGTATACTGTATCTGTATGATGCATGTCATGACAAATTCTCGAGCTTCTTATCGTTAACCTTGTCACATTGTCAATCATGTGAAACCATACTTAATTGCTCAATCTAAATTTATTTCATAACCAACTTTTGGGTTCTCTTGTTCAATTATTCTCATCAAAAAGGTGAGGTAATTAGGTAATACTTCCTTCTATAAAGTTGTTCTTCTTTGTCTTAGGTTTCTATTGATACCAAGTTCATCCAATTTGGTTTAGTGTACTGAAAGCTATACTCAAAAGAGTTCAGATTGTTCTTAAGCTTTGACAGAATTCTTATCTCAACTTCCAATCAAATTCTCAAATTCTTAGAGGCAGAATTACAATTCCATCACTTCAAACAATTTGTATTTTTATGAATCTAGTTTAATTCAAAACAAGAATCACTCCATTTGGAAGTCCACAGATCTAGATATAAGTAAATTACCGAAGTATGTTCAGTAAAAACATCCCAGTTATCAAACTTCAGTACATTCACACTTTCATCTCAATTTCCTTAATCAATTCAATTCATAAAATTCTAATTTTTGGTGGAGATGAAGATCAATGTCTTATAAATCTATTGGTCTAAGAATCAAGTCATTTAGACATCAGGTGAAGAAGTTATAGCAAAAATATTGAAGGATGTTTGAAAAAATCCCTTCAGAAGAAAATCATTGAAAGTCGCACGATCGCGCTTTTCACCTGAGTTCCACGAAGTCACGGCCGTGCTTTTGTACGATCGCAACATTTGACATTTTTCTTGCACGACGGTGCTTTTCTGGTTTCTTTTTTGCACGACGATGCTTTTGTCATCTCCTTCTTCACCGATTCTTTTCTCCATTTCATCCCTTAAATCTTTCATTTCCGACCATTTCACTTCCTTCCAACTTATCTCTTCAACATTTCAAACTCCAATTCAATCTGCAAATAAATCAGAATCAATTTTTATCAATCAAACACCAAAATCTGAAACTCCATGTTCTTCCTCTCTCTCTACTATAAATTTTCAAAAGTTGATTCTCACATCAATTTACTTAATAAATTACCTAAAGTAATTCTTCTAACTCATTTTTAGCTCATTAACACACACACAAGTAAAAAACCCAGATTCACACTTAAACATCAAAAAATTTGATTCTCAACAGACCCATACATATACAGTGAAAAACAGAATATATGTTCAACCTTTTTCCTAAATTTCTTCTCTCTTTTTAAACCCAGTTTCAGTGGTTTTTCTAGCTCCAAAACTCACTTCATCACTGTCTTAAAACATATTGCTCCTTAGATATGCAAAAACAACATATCCATATTCTTTCATTTAATTCATTCTTTATCGAAAATATATTTCTTTAACCTCATATGCATGCATTCATTTACACAGTAAAACATCATTAAATTTACTTACTTGAATAAAAAAAAAAAACTCTAATAGTAATCTTCAATGGAAGCATAACAATTCCTTAGCAGTGAGATTTCAGTGAATGAGCAAAATAGAGACAAGCTACAGTGTTCTTCTAACCAAAAGCTTAACCCACATATTCACTTTGCATGAAGTACATGTGTCATCCAATTAAGACTACCACATGTCACCACATATGCAAGCCATTAGTCCATGTTAAATCAGTCCACGTGTCACACTATGATTGGTCCAAAATTTCAATACTTTTCTAAAATTCACCAAAATTTTCAAAATACCCGAAATACACCAAAATGGCCAAATCACATTTTTAATCACATTCAATAACTCAATTTTACCTGGAAAATGCCATGAATGCATTCTCAATAATTGTATGTGTCCAGAATGCTTACGCACAAATAAACAAATATTCAAATATGCAAAGCATAAAATGTACTAAATTTCCTTAGTATGGGGTGTTACAGGTGTACATGCTTGTATTGGTTTAGTGCATGTGGCTAGTGCTGGTGTGTATGGTGTGGTGAGGTCTGGTAGTGGTGCATATGGCTTGTGACTGTTATAGCCTTGTGCATGTGGCTAGTGGTCTAATGTCGCCTTTTGCGTGCGGCTGGTTTGGTATGGCCTTGTGTGGTCTAATTGGTTAGGTTAATAAGTGAAATGTTGATTAATTAGAATGAATGGAAGGATTATTAAGTTTTAACTTTTTATTAGATAAAGCTTTTATGTTTTCTCATTATTTTAGGATTGAATAATTTCGAGTAAGAGAATTGAATCAACTGATTGATGCATTGAAAATTGATTAATCAGTTTGCAAATGGTAATCTTTTTCTTTTATTTTTTTGGCTTTGAAACATTAATAATTAATCATTTTTATCAATAATTTTGATTATATGTACTTTGGATGGGATAATATATTAATAATTAATCATTCTTATCATTAATTACATAAAATTAATAATTAAATATAAGATACCTTAAATTTTCTATAATTATATTACAACAACAACAATATTCAATGAGAGTTTCGCTAAAACATAAAGTTTGGAGAGGTCTAGTAGTTCGCAATCTTACCCTTACCAAATAAAGAGGTTTTTTCCAATGTTTTTATATATGTATATTAAACATAAATATTAAACATTAGGTAATTTATTTTTATATTAAACCTAAATTAACTTAATTTTTTCATGATTACATTAACAATTTCTAAGATTTGTATGAGTATACTCAATTCATTAGTCTACCAATTAAACAAATGTTCATATTCATAATGTAAAAATGCAAATATTGAAACAAATCTTAATATTCATGTCTTATAGGTATATTTAAATCACAAATTTTGTTTGATTTAATGCTATAAATCTCTTTTGGAAAAAAAAAACTTATGTTGTTAACATGAAGTGATCTACTTTTTTTGTGATGCTTTAAGATATTTTATTATGGAGTTATCTATTTTATGTCCTTAGAGACTTAAATCATTATATGAATGATATTTATTTAAGTCTATTGACTATAGTATTGAGTGTGAGACTGCTATAGTTTAAATTTTGGAATGATTCATTTGAATTTTTGACATGGCTATTCCACATCCAAATTGTTTCCTCTACATTATTAATTTAATTTTGATATATGTATTTATTTATTTTACAAATAAATGGAGGAAAGTTCAAGTACTTTTGATAATTTAGTTGCTTTAAGTTTAGGACAATTTGATGATCTAACTTGGGCTCATGCTAGATTGATTCCTGGAATAAATAATCATACCATTTGTTTATATTGTGAAACACTTAGAAGGTGGGGAAATCACCATATTAAAAAACCATTTGGTTGGTATCAAAGGTGAAGTGGCGCTATGTAAGAAAGTGAGTTATGATATGAAATAACAAATGAGTATCAACATGAGAAAGATAGAGGGCAAATATTGAACTGTAAAATTGGTAGTGAAATTTTTTTTTGGTGTACAGGATGATAGTGAGGATGTTGAAGGTGGTAATATTCCTACCTAATAATAAGGAAATGTTGTACCTAATGTAAGGAAAAAAAGAAGACAAGTGTCTATTTTTTTTGCACCACAAACAACTTTTAAAGCTCATCCTTCAATTCTTAGTGCCTTATAATCTAGAGAAGCGACTCATAATGTGAACATAACAATGAATAGATGGTTGTATGATTAAGTTATATCATTAAATACTGCCCAATCTTATTATTATTAGCCAATGGTGGATACTATTATCTCTTACGATTCAAAATATAAAACTCCTTTAATTGATGATTACAAAGGTAAAATTTTGAGTATCTCTATTTATGAACTAAAAAGTTATTTAGATGAAAGAAGAATGACTTGAGCTATTTATAAGTTTTAAATCATGTGTGATGGTTGTAAAAATATAAGATATGGGTATGTTGTTAATTTTTTAGTTTATTCTGCAAAGGGGATAATGTTTTTGAAGTTTACAAATGTATTTGGCCTTGTTAAGAATGTTGATACTCTATTTTAGATATTTGATGAAGTTGTGAATGAAGTTGAGCCACAAAATATTGTTTATTACTGACAATGATTCTACTTATAAAGCAGCTGGAAGAAGATTGCAAAGTAAGTATAATTCTTTTTATTAGACTCCTTATACTACACATTGCATTGACTTGATGTTAGAAAATGTAAGAGATGCTAGCTATTTTCCTATTATTGATGAGACTTTGTAAAAAGAAAAAAATATGATCAAGTTCATTTACAATCGTACATGGGTCCTGAATTTAATGAGAAAGGATTTTATCAATGATAGGAATTTGTGTCATCCTATTATTACAAGATTTACAACAAATTTCTTATTACTTTAGTGTTTTATTCTGATAAAGAAGGAATTGAGGCAAATGTTTACAAGTGATAAGTGAGTTGCGCATCTCAATATGCTAGATTTAACGCTAGATTTGAGGTTTTTAGAATTATACTTGAATATGATAAATTTTGGCCTCAATATCAATTTTTCATTCGAGTTTGGCTCAGTAAGCCTGTGAAAGAAGGTACTTCATTTGGCTGATAGTGATAAGAAGGCTACAATACATTATTTTTATGATGTTTTAAAGAGTATGAATGAAGTAATCAAGGCCAATATAAAAAATAGTTTTTTTTGTACACCATATTTTGCAATCATTATTGAGAGATGAGAAAGGAAACTTTACCCTTCGTTGTTTGTAGCTAAGACATTTTTAAATGCTTATTATCTATTTTAAACCAAGTTAATAGGGGAAGTTATTAACTATTACAAGACTTATTGCTCATGAGATGATACAAGATCTCCTAAGCTCATAAATGGAGATTTATAAGGACGCTTCTGGTGATTTTAGGATGCTAATTGTTATTCATCAAAGAGACAAACTTAATCTAAGTATATATTTTTTCACTTTTATTGTCGATAATTAATCATCACTTTATTTTGTTTATGGTGCTACTTTTATTGTCTTGCAGTTGCTTGGTGGGATCAATTTGGAAGGAGCATTCCAAAATTGCAAGGGTTTGTAATTTGAATTTGAGTCAATGTGTGAGTGCAATAAGGAGTGAAATGAATTGGATCACATTTGAATTCATCATTCCAAGAAAAAGGAATAGATTGGAGTACAGAAGGTTGCATGACTTAGTCTTTGTTCGATACAATTTAAAGCTTTAAGAAAGGCATGTTATTATCATTATTAAGTTGAATATAATTTCTTATAAATTTTTAATAATTTAAATTTATTTGCTTATTAGGACTCTTAATAAAATAAGTAGCTTTGTAAATCCAATTTGCGTTAACTATATTGATCTTTTGACCGATTGAGCTTCTGAGGAACCATGTTTGTTATATGAGAGTGACTTGAAATATAATCTTGGATGAGAAACTATAGACATGTCATTTAGTGGAATAAATTTTAATAATGGTGATGATGAAACTCCGCTCAATGATGAGAATTTTGTACTAAATGATAGTTGATGTCAATGTGATTTGAAAATGAAACTCCGCTCAATGATGAGAATTTTGTACTAAATAAGAATTGATGTCAATGTGATTTGAACATGTATTCAATTGAATGAAGTTTCAAGTTTTCATTTTTCTTCTTCTTTTAATTTCACTTATATTTAATGTATATATTAAATTCTATATATGCAATATAAATATAATTATAAATGTTTTTTTTCAAGTTTCACTTCTATTTAGCATGAACTCTTATTGTAAATTGTAATAATTAGTGAGTTATAGATATTTATTATTATTTTATTTAATATTTTTATATAATTATTTATAAAATTGTAACATTTTAATACTTTTTATTATCTTTAATTTTATATTTATATCATGATTAAATGATTTTTATATTAATTGTGGTTATTATTTATATGTGAAATATATAAAAGGTAATATTAATAAAAAATATAATGTTATTATTTTAATTTTTTATTATTATGATTTTGAAGTCTAGGATGATTTAAAATTATATATTATATAATATAATTTATTGAGAGATTATTTATAATTTTAAAAAAATTAGAAACTATTTTATAAATTTAAAAATTACTTAAAATAGTATTTAATATTGACCGATACTGATATAATATTATATCAAAAATAAATCCGACACTAGCATAAGTTCGGTAATCCTAACATTGGTATTGTTCTCTTATTTAAACGTAATTCCTTAAGAAAACCTCTTATTAGTCTGATCTTCTATTAAAGGGAATGTTCCGGAACGCGGCAGTGACAATTGTGTTGGCTGGGCATAACTTCAACTTCAACACAAGCAAATCTTGATTGAGATATTGAGACGATGGGCTTGTAATGCCGCGATGATTAAAAATGTGACTGTACAAATGAGGCTAGGTGATACGGTTCTAGAGTCTAGACCCCCCCCACAGAGGCATTGGAAAATGGCTATAAAGATCAGACGTACGATTTTGTGGAAGACGTCAACGAAGCAATTGAACGTAACGTCTCTCATCTTTGACAGAGAGCCGACCAAGTTGCATCTTTTAACTCAATGCTTGTTAAGGAGGCCCGGTTCTGACGTACTTGTTCCCCAAATGGAGCCAATCCCCACCTCCCGTCAAGGCCCGGTTCTGACATACTTGTTCCCCAAATCGAGCCAATCCCCACCTCTCGTCAACTAACTCTTTTGCTTCATTTTGTTTAAAGTAATTAAACCTACTTTGGATCAATTTCATAAAGTTCTTACGAATTTGTGCAATCTCTTTACCAAAAGTTTCAATACATATGCATATATATAGTCTTAGGAATTTAAATGACTTTTCAATTTATCAAGCATAAATTCCACAGAAATAAGAGGTGATTCATTTACATCATTCAAATGTTTATAGAAATCTTTCTCCGCCTGTGTCTTCCGGTGTTGGATTTGCAAGATCTGCAGTCGCTTTCTGGGTCCGACTGTCACGAGAAGCGCTGCCACGCTCGTCCATCATTGCCCTTTTGAACGAGAAACAAAACTCTTGTTGGTACAATTTTTTCACTTCTCTTATACATTATACTCTCCAGCAACAGGACTATTCACTTCTAACTACTGTTCCGATGTTCCCCTTCTAACCTTATTCCTTTGTTCATTTCCTCTTTTCTTTGCCATTTAATTAACTCATGTATATTCTTTCTCAATCAAAATTGCAGCTTTCTATCAAGCGCACCTTCTTCTCATTTCCCTATACCACATCGATCTATCTATAGTTTCAAAAGAAAGATATGATAATGCTTTTTGTATTTGATGCAAAGCGAAATGTTGCAAGTAAATAGGACTCGGCTTCTCTCTCTTTTTTTTGTTTTTGTATTTTTTTGGCTTGTGAGTGGTTGATACATAATGCATCATTTTTTTCATTCTAGTGCTAATAGAAAGTCTTCTAGTTATGTTTTTGGTACAAATTTTCGTATGAGGAAAATCATCTGTACGTGATACAATTTGATGATCGCCTACAAATCCCTGTTTTCTCAAACTATTTTGTATATCTATTCAATGCAGAAAAGGTCGAGCAAGGTAAGGAAGCTTTCTTCAGACCTTTTTTTTCTCTTACCCTGAACACTTTTCCTTGCACGTTTTTACTTCAAAATGTTAAACATAAGTCAACTAATCGAGATTGGCAGTAGAGGAATCTTAGAAGCCACTCCCTACGTACATATCATTAGGTGGTTTTAGTTGCAATTTATATTTAGAATATTGAGGGTCTGACATTGATTTGGCCAAGGATTCACAAACATCTGTTATTGTTATGCGCAGTTCACGTATTCTATTTCTTTTCAGGTTGGTATCCCAATCCCATAGAAACAAATCATGAATAGGTGTGTTGCTGCAATTTTCTTTTTTAGCATGGTGAGAGAGAGCTTCCTTCAGCCCACTCATGGAGGGAATATCAAAAGAGGTGTTGGATTAGCTGCCGACTCATTCAATCAAGCAATAGTAGGGTAAACAATGGGGATCTTGCTACTGTGCTTGTGTGAATGACGCGGGAGAAAATTCTGCATCCTTCTTTTTCTGTGCTTGGACTGAAGGGAGCTCCTTCTCTTTTGCTATCTGCGAGCTGTGCCCGCAGGAAACTGGAGATCTTCTTTGTATTGCACACTAAGGGGGCATAGATGATCTGCTTCATGCACTTATATTCCATTAATGCGAATTCTATGGAAGCTGGTGGGTCATCGTATTTAAATAATTTTCAATTTGTTTGTGTTGTTTATACAAATGTCTAGTGTACTCCATGTGGAATGAGTAGTGCGCACCGCATCGGAAAAATGGAAAATTGTGGTTCCCATCTCATCTGGCATAATAATAATGAGTTTCTTTTTTAAAACTTTTTCTCAGCAGAGAATCATCCCGGGCTCAACATAACTGTTTTTTTCTTCGAAATGTACATACGTACGTTAATTTATGGTTTGTTGCCTTACTTTGGGACTTGGACAGAGGTATGTAGAGTCGAGAGGCGTTGGGAACTGGGACATTTTGCCAAATATGGGCCGAGCCTAACACATCTTCCACTTTCTTCTTTTAATTTGACATTTCCTCTTCTTTGTATTTTCCGTATGGAAAGATTTGTAATATGACAAGTTCTTATTGTCAATCTTTTTCTTACTACAATATTAATTCAGTAAAAACAGGCAGCCCCTTTTGTTTGATTAATTTTCTCTTATAATTTAATATTAAAAAAGATTAAATAGAGTGGTATGGTAGTATTATTTATTCCAACAAAAAATATATGCATTATCCTGATTTATTAGCTGGAATTGTTTCATATTCATCAATGATTCGAAGAATAACCATGAATCTTTTTATACAGATACACTTTTTTCTTTCCATTAAAATCGTAACTTCTTGACAGCTGACACTAGAACTAGTGATTTTATATGAGTGAGAAAAAAAAACTAACATCAACAAACCGAGAACGAAGAAGAAGAAGAAGAAGAAGAAGAAGAAGAAGAAGCAGAAGAAGAAGAAAGTCACACTTGAACTTGGCTCCATTTTCGTCCCAATTCACACAGATTTGTACTCCGTTCCATGTATTTCGTTGTTAGTGTTTTAAGATTCAACTAAACGCCCGAGTGGAGAGAATCATTTGGATCGAGCGGCTAGATTTTGATTTGTCAAGATTAGGGAAAGCACGGTACCATCCTTCGGGTCGAGGCTACGGTGAGTTTAATTTTATGTTTCTTTAATTTCTTGTGGTGTATGCAGGCGCGCGTGTTTTTATCACTTTTCATCTTCCAATAGTTCGCATTTCGATGCTTTGAGATTTTCTCTCTCCTTCTTTCGTGGATGGGGATCTTTAAATCTACTGTCATCTTTACACTTTCTTACCTGTTCTGGCAGACCTTTACCGGTTATTCTTCGCCATTCTCTGTCCTGTTTCCAGTGGATTCTTGTTGTTTTCGATTGCTGCAAGCATGTGTTGGTGTCCTCTGGCTTGTTTCTCATGAATTCGACTCTGTCCGCTTCTCGAGCATTCCCACCAACTAATGTGTCCTTTGAAGACCCAAATGTTGGTTCTTTAGCTCTTGCTGAACCACAATTCAATTATGGCTACGACACGGAATTGATTTCTGTGTCATGGAACCAGGACTATCGCTGCTTTGCCACTGGTACACCTCTCGGGTTTCGAATTTATAACTGTGAGCCATTTAAAGAAACTTTTAGAAGGGATTTTAAGACCGGGGGATTCAAAATTGTTGAGATGCTGTTCAGATCCAACATATTGGCACTTGTCGGTGCTGATGCCAATTTGCAGTATCCCCCGAACAAGGTTTTGATCTGGGATGATCTCCAGAATCGGTGCATTAGTGAATTTTCATTCCGTTCTGAGGTTCGTGCTGTGAAATTAAGAAGGGACCGTATTGTGGTTGTTCTTGAGCATAAGATATATGCTTACAGTTTTGTGGATCTGAAGCTTCTTTATCAGATTGAGACCTTGGCAAATCCAAGGGGACTGTGTTGTCTTTCTCACCTTTCAAACACGTTTGTGTTAGCTTGTCCAGGTCTTCGGCGAGGCCAAGTTCGAATTCAACACTTTGGGCTGAATGTTACAAAGCTGGTCAATGCTCACGATTCGCATATTGCATGTATCAACTTGACGATGGATGGTCTGCTTCTTGCCACTGCTAGTGTGAGGGGCACTCTGATAAGGATTTTCAACACAATGGATGGCACACAATTGCAAGAGGTAACTTCTTGTGCCACTATTTATTACCATTATGGTACAGTTGTAGATTGCGGTGTGGCACTCGATAGGGTACAATCAATCAGGTTTAGGAATTATTTGGATGTGTTAAATCTTGCAGTTAAGAAGCATAATGATCTAATTAGTCAAATACTGGATCATTTCATGAACTTGAAGATGATTGCGTGTCAGGGTTGGAGCCTCTTAATAGAGTATATATTTTAAATTTACACATAAACAAGCTGCTTCCTAAACAAGAAAAATAGACTAGAATTAAAAATATTTAATTGCTCCTGGCTTTCATTCTTTAAGAATTCCTTACCTGCAGGAGATTCTTTTCATCCAGATCATAAGTTTCTGGCTTGAAACTCTGTTAAATAGCGAGGCCTCCTCTTCTTACACCTCTTATTTCTTCAGGGGTGGAAGTGTAATTGGCAGTCTGACCCAATTTAGAATTGATGGAAAGCTTTCTTTGGTGGCTAAGAATCATCATTTTGATTTGATTCTGCTGATAGGTTTAATTTCCCCTTCTTTTGCTGCAAATTGGACTTTAACAGGATTTTTTAACACTACACCAATGGATTAGTTTTTGGTCTCACCTATATGCCGTTATCTATAGTTTTCCTCCAATTTGTTTATAAGTAAATAAATTATCATCTTAGGAGATCACAGATCCTCCACTATCCCCATCAGTCGTTGGCTTCTGGGAAGCTGATCAGCACATATTTTTCTTTGCAAATTAGATTCTAAGGTGATGTGTTTTTATAGGTGCGAAGAGGTGTGGATAAAGCAGAGATTTACAGTATCACGCTATCACCCGATGTCCAATGGTTGGCCGTGTCTAGTGACAAAGTTACCGTTCACATATTCAGTCTCAAAGTTCGAGTGGCTGCGGAGGACTCATCCTCTAACTTAGTTCCTGCTCGAGCCTCAGCGTTATTAAACCAGAATTCATCAACTTCCCTTGATGCCCTTATTTCTAAGAGCAATAGTGCCAACCCAAGTTCATCACTTTCATTTATGAGAGGTAAGTAAATATTGTTAAGAAGTGGTTCAAAGATGAAACTCTCTTTGTTAGGTTACCTTTTATCATGAAAAATTCCTTATAGAAAGAGTTGTTTGCCTAAACCTCTGCTCGTTCTGTGACCTGTTTTCAAAATTTTAAGGCAGTGACCTTCTTTAATTTTCAGTTTTCTTAGAAGGTCAAATTGAGCGATAATTTCTCATATAGAATCTTTTCTTGAACCTAATCTTCTTATCCTAAATGTCCAGGTATTTTACCGAAATACTTCAGCTCGGAATGGTCATTTGCTCAATTCCACTTACCAGAGGTTACCCAATATATGACAGCATTTGGATCTCAGAATACTGTGATTATCATTGGCATGGATGGGAGGTATCTTATTATCCT
>JANITX010000212.1:19685717-19696294 GCA_027564395.1 Erythroxylum ulei | reverse complement strand
AATACAACCACCCAGCACTTTTTGTGGAGACCAGATTTTCTGTTCAGTTTTACTCTGTTTTATTCTGTTTCATGAAATTTCAATCATTTATTTTGCGAACTCCATGTGAGTCCCGCATAAGACTCACATAAATAAACAATTAAGATTTATTGGACACAATAAAACATCATAATATTAAACAGGAGATCTGAATTCCCTTTTAACTATACACGGCCGAGGAGAAGTGCAAGTTACCCTTAGATTAATTTGTACGGTGAGTACAACAAAAGCTATTAATGGTGAGGCCAGGGCAAGCCATGTGATTGAATGACGGTGGGGTGGGTCTGGCTTTTTATAACAGGTTAAATTAAAAGGACATTGGCATTATTACTAAAGCATCTTTTCATGTGATATATTATTTGTTTTTTTTTCTATTTTATTATAGTGAATAATACAACAAACGTGGATGGATCTGGAACAACCCGTCAAGCAATTGGTTGCGTGATTGCTTTTTCGATTTTGACTTGGAAATTCAGTAATCCTCTATACAGGTTTTGAAAATATAATAATAAAGGGGAAGAGGCGGAGAATTCAAGATCGAATGATCTTTCGACGCCATTTTCATTTCCCATATAATATACGTAATCGTGGATGTAAATAAGTAAATAAAAAGGTTGGATTGGAAGCTGACGGCACTTGTATATATATGCATAATTGTGAAGACGCACAGGGAGAGTGTTGTTGTGCTGTTCCTAAAAGGATGGAAGTAGGAGAAGAGAAGAAGAAGTTGAAGATACTTAGAGCGAGTGAGAGATTCTCAACAAACCCAATAGAGGCGGTGGTATCATTGGGAATATGGCTGGGTGCTATCCATTTCAACGTCGCGTTGCTTCTTTTCTCCTTCCTCTTTCTCCCCTTTTCCGGATTCCTCATGTTAGCTTCTTTTTCCTCAAATCATTTGCTTTTTTGCTTTCATGATTTACTAAATTTGGTTTTCTTTGTTTGCAGCGTAGTGGGTTTGCTTTTGCTCTTAATGTTTGTTCCAATCGACCATGCTAACAAATTGGGTCGCCACTTATGCGGGTAATTGCGGTATTATCATATCAGTCCAATTAAGTGCTTTTCGTCTGTTATTGAATGAAGAGAAATAAAGATGAATGGGTTGAATATGGCTCTGCAGATTCGTATGTAGAAATGCTTGCAGTTACTTCCCATTGACTCTTTATGTAGAAGATATGCATGCGTTTCGTCCTGATCGTGCTTATGGTTTGTTTCCCTTTTTCCTTACTTTTCATACTAAGTTTCTAGGAATTGATGATGTTTGTCTTAGTCAAAACAGTTCTCAATTCCTGGATTATTGATGCAAATTTTATTCTTCTAAATATGAACTCCTACTATTGTACTATGCTAAGAAATATGACATTGAGCTCTCTACAGTTGCGTGCTACCTATATTAGTTCTTTACTTCAAAAAATGTTACTACTTGGTCACTCCCTTTTTTTCCTTTTCACAAGTTTCTCTAAAATCTCTGCTTTTAGTGTTGATGTTGGAGCTTCCTGTAACGCTTTACTTTGTAGCAGCCACCATTACTTCTCGTTTAACGTCTTGAACTTAAGACCCTTGTACATTAGGGAGGGGGCCAAGAGCTTTACTTTGTAGCTGTCCCCTTTGCTAACAACTTTGTATTTTGAGCAATTTATACTTCGTGCAGTCTTTGGTTATGAGCCACATTCTGTTTTCCCTCTTGGAGTGGTTGCCCTTTCTGACCATGTGGGTTTCATGCCTCTGCCGAAAATAAAGGTCCTTGCTAGCAGCGCTGTAAGATGCTTTTTCTTTGACTATTTTTATCATTTTTGTATTGAGAACTGCATCGATCTTTCAAATTTAAGGTGACAAATATACTTTTTAGGTTTTTTATACTCCATTCCTGCGTCATATATGGACATGGTGTGGTCTTTCACCTGCTACGAGAAAAAATTTTACTTCACTCTTGGATGCTGGATACAGTTGCATCGTAGTGCCTGGTGGCGTGCAAGAGACATTTCTTATGGAGCATGGAGCTGAGGTATAGATCGTTAATTTCTTCTACACACCATTTTCTTCTCTTATCCTGATATTTTCTTTAGTTGTCAAATTTGTAAAATCATCATTTTCATTTATAGCAGGCAAAGAAATTCTTGCAATTGTTATTTTGTCTATTGGATCATTAGGAGTCGATTTATCGTTTCTTTTTATTTCTTTTCTTTTGTTTTATCTTTCATTTCCTCCTTTAATCTTGTTGAGTTGTGAGGGAGAACTAACGCATACTCTCGTAATGCAAAATTTTGATACCTTGTAAGCATACTCAATCTTGCATATTGTCTGTTTATCCTTGTGTTGTTCTCTTTTGCACTTGCAGATTGCCTACCTTAAGAATAGAAGGGGATTTATTCGAATAGCTATGGAGAAGGGTGCCCCTTTGGTTCCAGTTTTCTGCTTTGGCCAAGTATTGTATCTTTATCAACTCCTTATCTTTCACATGTTGCTTGAAACAATATTTTTTTTTCGTTTATAGGCTCTATATCAACCTTGTTTCTTTCAAATAAAATTTTCAGTATTCACAGTAGTATGATAAAAATATGTTTGGTGTAACTTGTTCGTACATTTTCTGTATTTTGCCTACCATAATTGAATAAACAGTTGCTGTATTATGGGACAACTTTTGGCATTTTGCTTCAACCGTAATAGCTGATTATTTTCCTTCTTTTTCCTCAGTCACGTGTTTACAGGTGGTGGAAACCTGGTGGAAAGTTGTTTATGAATCTTGCTAGAGCTGTCAAGTTCACACCAATAATCTTCTGGGGAGTTTTAGGGTAAATAAATACGCATTTTTGGCAAAGTGTAAATTTACATTTTTTTCACCTTGGTGTTTTCAGCATGTTACTTCTTCCTAAACTTTTCAACTGTTCTTTGCCAATTAAGTTGAGTCAAATATTAGCTGAATACAACTTTGCTCATCCGTTGTTTTTGCGAGGGAAATAGGAAAACAAATCAAGTTTGATTAGCATTGCAGAAAAGCATCGACAAACTTCTCAAAACACAAATACAGATGTTTTCGAGATATTAAGTTGAATTTTAGTTCTTCAAATAGATTCTGTCTATTTAATTGAAACTATAATGAAACAAACAGGTCGACAAGTCCATATATTTGCATATTCTTAGGATAAATGTTAATCAATTGCGAAAGGCCAAAAAAAGTGTATTATCTGTCCTATACTATTTCTATTATTTGAATCGATCTTCTTATTTTTGCAGGTTACCTTTGCCCTACCAGTATCCGATGCATGTAGTGGTGGGTAAACCTATTGAATTAAAGAAAAATCCACAGCCAACAACTGAAGAGGTATGCATTGCAACACTAAACTCTGTATAGTGACGACAGCCAAGAATGAATCAATCAACTTTAAGTAAATATATAGAAAAGCTTTAGATTATTAGTGATACGTTTCTGACCTGAATGTTATCTACATGCCCTCCCTTAGTTTCTTCTTGTTGACTGCTTGTGCTGTAAATAATAGCTTGTAATACTGGCTGGAGAGTCTAAAGTTATTGTCAACTTAAAAATAAGTCCATCAATTGCCCGAATCTCTTACACTTGTGTTGCTAATATGTTGATACATCCCAACATGAACTAATTAATAATCATAGAGTGATAGTTCAATTATGTTTTGATTTTGCAGGTGGCTGATGTACACAGTCAGTTTGTAGTAGCATTGAAAGATCTTTTTGAGCGACACAAAGCAGAAGTTGGATGTCCAGACCTTGAACTGAAAATTGTTTGATCAGAAGTTGTAATTTCTAATCATGCTTCTCTATTTTTATTTTTCAATCCATCTTGTTCATATTCCAACATTCAATTGGATATAAGAAAATTAGCAATGGATTAGCTGATGAATTTTCTGCACCCGCAACATCAAAATTACAGTTTACATGCTTCTTTTTTGTGCTTCTGGAAAGTATCCACCACGAATGACTTATTTTAGTGAAGCTCAATTCTCAAAATGAGCTGGATGAGTACCCAAAATGGAATTGTCTAATCTCTATTTACAATGAAAGGCGACGGTGAAAGTATAAAATATGTGCTTGGCTAACTAGTAGGACACATCAGACATGTTTAGCCAAGAAGCCACATATAAAAGGTACACCAAAGGGTTAGAGAAAATGTAGCCACCAGATAAGTCCACATCATAATCACTGAGCATTCACTCTCACTAGCTTTGAACTGCTGCACGAGAACGCCTGCCAATGCAATCACAAAACAGGTATTATTGCCATCAAACACAACATACTATCCTAAAAAATAAAGAATAAGTTATAAACTTATTAAAATTATTATGATATATAATATAATTTCCTCTTAGTATTGGATAATTAATTCTAATAAAAGAACATGTTGGCGCACTAAAATTGAAATTCCTTTTTAGTTTCTGATTAAAATATCATTAATAATAAGCAATTATAACAAGATTATATATTAAAAATTTTGAGAAAGTGACAAAATCATTTCAATTAATATACATATAAAGTCTTTTAAACGGCAAAATTACAAAATTTTTCTTAAAAGTATTTATTCGGTTATAAAAAAGATATATGAATATGATAATTTCGACTTGACTAAGAGAATTTTCAAAGTAATGATGGAAGACCAAATCATAAAAATATTTAAAAATAAATAGTATCAGTAAATTACCCATGTTCAATGCGGGCGGGAGCGCATACTGCAGTAGAAGAACAAAGAGATACAATGAATCCGATCCGACCATTCCAAAATGATATGCTCCTTTCACCACTCCAATTCCTATCACTGGCAACAATACGTACCTCACCATGATAACCCCTACTATTACTCTTAATCCTACTCCTGATCCTCTAAAACCTGACAAAATAACAATTTTTGGAATGAATAGCAGTACTAACGCTAGCAGAAGAAAATGCTAGTTTCATTCATTAATTACCACGGAGAAGGTTTGCTCCCACTATCAATGTCATGCAAGGAATTACTGCATCCCTGTATTTATAGATTTTTGACAATTTTCAAGGACACTCCGAGTTGCAATGTAAGTAGCAGAGTTCAATATTAGTTCAAGAGACGTAGGATTTGATTCTATACCCTATCAAAGATATGGAGCTGTCAAGGACATGAAGGGGAGCACTTTCACCAATCATCACCTTTCGGATTGGAGAGACTGTCCCAATAACAAATCCAAGTGTCTGATGCCAAAGAATAAAATACTCAAATGTTTAACAATAATAATTAACAACTCCATCATATTTTTGCATTACTTAGCAAATTACTTCATAATGACCACGTACCGCTGCGATTGTAGATGGCGCGAATACCCTCTTCAGGTTGATATTCCCCATCAACTCCTTCACACGTTGAAAGGTTCTTCCAGTGAACGTTGCCTGTCAAGTTCATTACAGAAATCTCACTTTTGTTTGCCTCATACCTTAATTAATCAAAAAGCACAAAGAATAATCACCTGCTTGCCAGATGTAGCAATGGAGGTACCAGCAGGAGGGGCATCGTCAGGCAGTGCTTCTGTGAAATTGTTTTCAGCACCTGGAAGGGCATCGTCAAGCAGTGCTTCTGTGTAATTGTTTTCATCATCAGGAAGGGCATCGTCAAGCAGTGCTTCTGTGTAATTGTTTTCATCATCAGGAAGGGCATTTGTATAACTGCCGTTCTTGTCAGCATACATCCGCATGATTGTGTAAACATAGGTCCATAGGCATATAGCTCCCACCTGTTTCACATGGTATCAACAACAAAGCCCCACATGGTAATGACTTGATTCATATATCTAAGCTCATTAATCATGTAGCTAAGTGCACCCAGGGAAATCCATTAGAGGAGTTGTTCTTACTAAAGTCTAGTTTGTGAAGAGTCCAAGTGGTGATATATATACATAAATCAAATATATACAGGAAATATCATACCGCCATGGAAAGAGCAACATAAGCCTTGCCGTAAGTAGTGCAAACAGTGGAATCTCCAAATGGACTATCTGATTCCTGGCAAAGAGCAGGAACAATAATGAGAGGCAAATTCCCCAAATTACCAGCGGAACAGCAACCAATGACAATGCTGTGGAGGCGGGGTGGAATTCTGGTTATTTTTATGAGAATCCAGGCTAGTGCAGAGCCAAGGATGAATGTGAGGGCTACATTCACCGGCATGAACCATCTACATACGCATATCAACGCCAGTTAACACATTGTTTACTAGTAATTATGAAATTGTTCAACAAGGATTGGATCGAAGGTGACAGAGTTGAAAGTGAAAATCTAGGGCCAAATCATGACTCACAGTTCAACCAAATTGTGGGAAGTGATGGTTTCCGCAAGTTGGCTAAACACGATCGCGGGGCTGAAGACGTAGAATACAAGCTGCATATGGCTTTCATAAATTAGTGACGTACTCAGTGCTGCTATTAAGAAGAGACTTAATACCGAATCTTTCCGTGCATAATTAAGCAGTTTTTTTTTCCTCAGGTTTGATTGTCATTTCCACTTACAAGTTACAGTAAAACGTTTGAGAAATTAAGATCAGATTAAAAAGAACGCTGACTTTGTTAAGATGTTGCCTTGCATCAGTTCCCAAGAGACCTATGCGATCTATTGCGAGGAACAAGCCGAGTGCTGTAAGCAAGAGTACTTTCAGAACTGGAACCAATGCCACAAGGAAGAGATCCAAAAATTTCATTGCCTGCATTCAAGCATTTTTGTCATTTCTTATGCATGTACCTGGAAATTAAGGAACCGAAGAGTGTATAATAAATTAAGATGCACATCTAAAGTGTTCAATGTGTTGGTCTGTGGTTGTGGAATGTGATGAGAATGCAAGAGCTTAGCATCGGAGCTTGAAGGACAATGATAGACGGAACTAAGGCAAGTCCTTGAAAGCATCGTCAGTGGAAGTAAATCAGTGTTAATTACTCTTTAAAAGTGGAATAAGAACGTAAACCTGTGAGAGGGAAGCATTAAATGCCTCCGAGAGCGGTTGACAGCATATGAAGCGTCCAACTCAAGCACGTCAGGCTATCTGCTCTGCGCTCACTTATATATAGTTTCCATCAATATTTTGTGAGGGCCCATTCGTTTAAACTAACTTCATATTGAACTTCAGTGTCCTTCACCTGCCAGTCTCTCCCCAGGAACCCAACTACTACAGGGTCTAAGCTCAATATGTTCATTTATTTTTGTTTGTTTGTTTGTTGCATAATTATCAATGAACTACGTACCGAGCAGTCAGAGCTTTCATTCTTCATCTATTATTGCTTCTAGTTCTAGCTCTTATTAAGACACTGCATTCTAAGCTGTATGGTCAATGGCCTTTCTGTATCTGGTCACTTTTAAATTTCAGGCCATCAGTACCATTGTTGAAGGATTTAATATTAACATTTTGGTTTTAATGATATTGAGTATTCAAAAACTAATCTTTTAATATATTAAACTTATCAATCAACCATCAAATATATTAAAATTCAGTAACAAATCTATAAAAAATTTTATAAAGATGATATTATATGCTCAAAGAGCCAAAAGTTTACAGACTACATCTACATCTCATAGGGTATACTAGACGCCTATGAGTATAGCTATTATCTCCATTATAAATCACTTCCCCATCTCATCTACCGCAGCTATGAGAATAACTATAGACTCCACTGGTAAATCTCGGCCCATGGCTGTGATTCTTGTATTCTACACTATTTTTTGGGTCAACATTGCATTGTTTCTCACAAAACAAGTTATCTATTCTTTTGACACCATATGTTAATATACCACTACTTCTTTACACCTATAAAAAGTTATTAATTCTAAATATTGTTGTTAAATTTTATCTCAATATGAGTTACTTTGTGAATAGATATTAATATTAAGAGTTAATCTATAAAAATTAAAATATTAAAGACTTTTTAAATTTTTTAAATTAAGTAAATTTATGCCTTTAACTTTTTATTATTTATCAAAGTGAAAATTAATTTCATCATTTGCGGTGTTAAAAAAATAATATACTTAATTTAAATTAAGTAAATTATTATTTTATTCAATTTTATAATACTAGTCAGTGTTATAAAAACAATAACAAACTTTAAATTTATCATAAAATTAATATGTAGTTAATTTTATAACTAATTTATTGATGTAGTCGATCATATAAACAGGCCAACTTATTACCATGAAAACATCAATGTAAGAAAAAGTTTTATGTCAATAAATTAATTATAAAAAATACATAATTCTAATCTTTACTTAGTAGATAAAAAATTAAAAAATATGTAATTATAAATTTTTATAACATTACAGAAACTAGAAGAGAGCAGAACAAACAAAAATATCAATTTAGTGTTATTAAGATGATTTCAATAAATTTGAAGTTAAAGGGCACAGTAAAAAATGGTGATGACGAAATTGAAATTGGAGACGGTGAAGCTTGTGGAGAGAATAAATGTCATGGAAGTAGAGATGAACTCAATCATCAAGCCCTTTTGTACTCTTGATGATCCTAATCTATCTATAACGAAGCTTATGGAGAGGAGAAATGTCATGAAAGTAGAGATGAACTCAATCATCAAGCCCCTTTGTACTCTTGATGATCCTAGTCTATCTATAATGAAGCTTACGGAGAGGCGAAATGTCATGGAAGTAGAGATGAACTCAATCATCGAGCCCTCTTGTACTCTTGATGATCCTAGTCTATCTATAATTCTTCTCAACTTTGAGGTTCATGCCCACCTCTCTTTGTACCTAAAGCTTTTAATTCTTTTTAAAATTTCTAAAGCTAAGATTTTGGAACTAAATTGATTTCTATGAAAATACTAGATTGTGTATGTTGTGTCTAAAATGATTGCCTTTGCTTATTAGTTATTACCGTGCTAAATATTTGATGGGTTTTGAACTTTTGTGAAATGATAAGATTTTTTGATTAGCATATTAATCTTGGAAGTAATTTTAATGGTTTAACTGTAAAACATTTATGGATCGACAATTATTTTCATCGTACCTGTATCCATGATTGTTTTTCGTATGATGTTGTTTTCTTTTAAACTATTTTATTTCCTCTCGTCTTTTTCCTTTAGCAACTTCTTCAATGGTTCAAAAATAATTGAGATTCTTATGCATAAGTTTTTGTTTCTAAAACTTATATACTCAATCACCAAACATCACGTTGGCTCACCAACCATCATGATGGTTCGTTTTTGGAAGAGAAAGGGAAAGAGTCTTTGACCCATTTGAGATCCATTTTATAATACCCAATAACCATTATCTTGAGTGTTATTCATAGGACTCAAAAATCTATAAGGTACATGGGATATTAAATAGTCTAACAATCTTCCACTTGACCCATGTTACGAGTTGGTGATCCAATAATAAAACTTTAAGTGCACATAATACATTGAATCGATCAAGTCATCATTAACTGAACTAAGCTGATGGGATCATGACAGTCACAAGTTATATAACCTGATTCCTTCAATGTATCACAAAATCAACTCAAATCAACAAACGTTACGTGGGTAATTCACTAATTGTTATCTCATAAATAATAATTATTGTATACAACATAATATGGATAACCAATAAGTGAGCAAAAACATATAACTGTAATTGAATTCACAAGTGTCCTAACAATTCGAGCAAGTCAATGATATGTATACATGTCATAATATTATGCTAATAAGGACTTATCTATAAGGCTCATTCGTTCAACATGACCAATAAATGTTTTAGGCGGTAAGCCTATCGTTAACGGATCCGCTATCATGATATCAGTACCAATATGCTCAATTGACACTTTATGTTTTTTCACTTCTTCTTTTCACAGATAAATACTTCAAATCTATGTGTTTCGCACCCTTTGAATATTTGTCATTCTTAGAGAAGAATACGGTTGCAGAACTATCACAATAAATTCTTAGCGGTTTGGTAATACTGTTGACAAGGCCAAGACTTAAGATAAAATTCTGCATCCATATTCCATGAACCGTAGCCTCAAAGCACACCACAAATTTAGCCTCCATAGTGAAAGTAGCAATGACAGACTACTTTCCACTTTTCCATGAAACTGCTCCTCTAGCTAACAAGAACATATAACCGAATGTAGATTTCCGTGAGTCTACATAACCGGCATAGTTTGAATCCGAGTAACCAATCACTTTGAGATGGGTTGATTTTCTATATGTGAGCATATAGTCCTTAGTGTCTTGTAAGTATCTAAGGACATTCTTTGCAGCTTTCCAGTAATCCATTCTAGGATTGCTTTGATATCGGCCTAACATTCCAACAGCAAAACTGATATCTGGTCGAGTGCATGTTTGAGCATACATTAAGCTCCTAAATACTGATGCATAAGGAATAGACTCCATTTCCTTATGTTCTAAATAGTTTCATGGATATTGCATTAGACTAAATTTGTCCCCTTTCTGAATTGGAACTATCCCTGCGAAGCATTTTTTCATTTGAAATCTTTCTAATACTTTCTCGATATAATCTCAGAATAACCTTTCTGAGACAATCCTAACAATCCTTGTGATCTATCCCGGAATATTTCT
>JANITX010000212.1:19660580-19676992 GCA_027564395.1 Erythroxylum ulei | reverse complement strand
TAATAATAATAATAATACTAATAATAATCAATACAAAATAAATATAATAATAATAATAATAATAATAATAATAATAACAATAATACTAATAATAATCATAATAATACTAATAATAATCATTATTAATATAATAATCATAATAATAATAATAATAATAATAATAATAATAATAATAATAAATCTAATAACAATAATAATAATAATGATAATAATAGTAACAATAATAATAATAATAATAACAATAATGATAATAATAGTAACAATAATAATAATAATAATAATAATTTATAATAATAATAATAATAATAATCATAATAATAATAATAATAATCTTAATAAATGAATTACATCAACTCTTCTTATTACACTACAAGGGCATTTTTGTCATTAACACTAGTTTTTTTCCTGTCCACTGTAACCAAACACATTTCTGTCCTCAGGACGAAGACAATTTTCTCTGTCCTGTCCACTGCAACCAAACATCTCACTGTCTTTAATTCTTGTTCTGTTCCGTCTTCTTCTGTCCCGTCTCGTCCTGTCTCTGCCTGCTGAAGACGCTATCCATACGCAGGGTTGGTCTGTGTATTTACACTAAACTTAAATAAGAGTTCTTTGTCCGTGTCTGGCTTTTGATAGCTAAGCCTAAACGTAAGATTAGATTGCACAGAAAGAGAGACCACTGTAGTAGTCAAGTATGAAGTTACTATTACGCTTAACATGGATGGCGGTAGTAGTGGTTGTTTTGTATGGAGGAGGAGGGGGTTTGGTGGTCAAGGCTACAAGCGAAAGTAGCAGCAGCGAGTTTCCGAGGAAGCTGGATCAAACACCAACATGGGCAGTAGCAAGTGTTTGTGCAGTATTTATCATCATATCTCTTCTCTTGGAATTGCTTCTTCACAAGCTTGGAGCGGTACTCTTTTATTTCTTTCCTGAAAACTTTTTGTTTATACTAAAGCCCTCTGCTTTGTCCCGTTCCTTCTATTTAATTTGATCCTGTTCAGTTTCAATTGATTCACTGTTCTCTTTCTTTTGGGTTGAACTCCGTCTGAATCTCTGTTACCAAAAAGTCATTCTATGTAGCTCTAGGCTCTCCCAGTAACAAAGTCCAATCATTGAACTTTCCGTTTATGAGAATAATATCAGTATGTCCTGCCACAAGTTCTTTTTTTTTTTAATGATATCCTCTTGTTTTCTATCTTTGCTTCATATTGTCCTTCCTCTTTTCTTTATGATAGATGAAGCATATGGGGTTCCATCAATTCCAACTTTCTTTTCGGGATTCTTCTTTTTGCTATTAACTAGTGCTTTTTTTTTTTCACCCAGTGGTTCGAAAAGAGGCACAAGAAAGCTCTATTGGACGCCTTGGAGAAGGTTAAAGCTGGTGATTAGCGTTAATTCTTCTTGCATAATCACGATTTTGCATAATAGTAGGTGTCAAGACTTTATTTACTTCAATTTTGTTTTGTGCAGAGCTAATGATTCTGGGTTTCATTTCACTGCTCCTGACTTTTGGTCAGAACTACATTGCCAAAATCTGTATCCCAATTAAGGTTGCGGAAACTATGTTGCCATGTCGGAATACCAGAACTTCTGCTACTGAAGACGAACATCGTCGGAGACTGTTGTCTGAACGTAGATTTCTAGCTGGTGCTGACTCCGTCGTTAGGTGCAAAACCGTAAGTACCTCACTAACGGGTGTCATAAACATTAATTTTTTAATAAGATGTGCATGTGGCGGCCTTTGTACTGTTGCAAGTTGCCGTCTTTTGAATAAGATGTGCTCGCTGTCACTGTTGTATTCCTTGCAAGTTTCCATTTGGTGATGACAGTGAAAAGTTATAGTAGACTGTCACCAAGGCCAAGGATGATTTTTAAAGAGGTATATCTGTCTAGGGATGCATCGGTAATCGTACAAACTAATATACAAACACAGTTTCTATGGAAAGGTAGGATGAGAGTGTAGTGGACATAAATGAAGCAGATTTATCTTTAAATAGAAAGTATCTAGAGGCTTTTTCCATGTTTTTGATTGGCATGACTAGTTCAGTTACTTTCCTAGTTAGTAATTTGAATAAATGTGAAAATTTTCCCAAGTCTTTCTCATGAAATCACAAGAGTAAAAGATTAGTTGTCATGTTTTCAAGGTTATAAATTCATATCATTTTATTTAGATGACTTTGAGACCGTGAGTTTAATACTTGGCTTACATTGATCTTATTTGTAATCATTTATTAATTGATTCATGTTGTAACCAATCTCTTTGGATATAGATCATGTTATATGATCTTTGGTTGTACCATCTCATGTGCTTAGTCAGATGAGTGATTGTTACGTAGAATTGCAATGTGTGCTTTTACGAATATAGAATACTATGTTACTCAAATACAGCTGTGATTCTTCTCTCACAGGGCAAAGAACCAATTATAACTGCCGAGGGATTGCATCAGTTACACATTCTCATATTTTTCTTAGCAGTCTTTCATGTGCTGTACAGCCTAACTACTATGATGCTTGGAAGGCTAAAGGTTTGAAAATTATACTTCTGTAAATGCATAATAGGCAGGACACCCATAATTCATTGCTGGAAAGGAAACGTTAACTGTTTTTATTTCCAGAACATTGTAAATTTTGTTACGCAACAGACGCACTGATTCTGAAGTATTAATTTGTAAATATTTTCATAGCTGATGATGCTTATATTTACTTTGTACAGATTCGTGGCTGGAAGGAGTGGGAACAGGAAACTTCATCCCATGATTATGAATTCTCAAATGGTATATTATCTTATGCTTACAAGATTCAACTTTGAGACAATGAAATTGGGTCTCTACTTGCATGATTTTACAAGTTTATTTCTTAGCAGAGCTTGGTTGCAATTAACTTCTTAAAATTATTGGATGTGCAGATCCTTCAAGATTCAGGCTCACTCATGAGACATCTTTTGTGAGAGCGCACACTAGTTTCTGGACCAGAATTCCATTCTTTTTTTATATAGTAAGGACTTCCCAAGAATGGCTTTTCCTTCTTATAGTTTATTTAGTTAGAAATTAGAGGAAGTCCAATAGCAAAATTATTTAGGCAGACCTTATGTTTGCAGACATAGAGTACATTTTTTGAGAAGATCTGAAGAATCCTTGATGGATGAAGAGAAAAGCTACTTCCTTCTCAACATATAACTGCATCTTTTTTGTTGCAGGGATGCTTCTTTCGACAATTTTTCAGGTCTGTTTCTAAGGCTGATTACTTAACATTGCGCAATGGCTTCATCAGTGTGAGTCTTCAAACTTTACAAATAACAACCTCTTAATATTGGTTATGCCAATCTCTTATCCACCAGCTATATTTTATTTTTCTTGTAGCGCCACTTAGCTCCTGGAAGTAAGTTTAACTTCCAAAAGTACATCAAGAGGTCCTTAGAGGATGATTTCAACGTAGTTGTTGGGGTCAGGTAATGTTAAGTTTCAGTTGATAGCCCGCTTCACAGATTTTCACTGACTTTGGTATATGTGCCTAACTGCTGTTATGTTGTTGCAGTCCTGTTTTATGGGCGGCATTTGTAATCTTCGTATATGTGCCTAACTGCTGTTATGTTGTTGCAGTCCTGTTTTATGGGCGGCATTTGTAATCTTCTTGCTTCTAAATGTTAAAGGTAAGGAAATCTTCTTTCTGTTTCTTTTTCTTTACCCCTGATTGGTTTCAGAGCTATTTAGATTTACAAGATCTTTTAAGGTACATTCTATTAATTTACTATGTCCTTCCCAGGATGGCAAGCATTATTTTGGGCTTCAATTATCCCTGTCATTGTAAGAATTATGTTTCTTAACATTCTGTTTTGAGATGGATTATATAAAACAATCGTCTGAACTTCAAATTCTTCGCAGATAATTTTAGCTGTTGGTACAAAACTTCAGGCCATTCTGACGAAGATGGCCCTTGAAATCACTGAAAGGCATGCAGTTGTGCAAGGGATGCCTCTTGTGCAAGGCTCAGACAAATATTTTTGGTTCGGCCGTCCACAACTAGTTCTTTTTCTTATCCACTTTGCCTTATTTCAGGTACGGAACTCATTTCCAAAGTGATACTAAACTCAAGCTGACAAATTGCTGTTCTCATGAAGCAGTCATTAGGATAACTTTTATGTTGATATGATTAGGTATTGAAAGGTTTAATGGGAAATATATTATGCTGCTTGTGACAAGTTTCATGTGCATAAACTACTACAAGAGAATACGTGTTGGGTTCTGAAGTAGTCTTCCTGCTTCAGCTTTGATGTTAGTACTGTCTGATTTATTGCACTGATTGATAACAACTTTCTGTTAACAGAAGCAATCACTAAATTTCTCTTTTAACTTACTTTGCTGCAGAATGCATTCCAGATAACTTATTTCTTTTGGATATGGGTAATAGACTGTTCTTACCATTTATTTTCTTCCCTGTTACTGATTTTGAACCATAGACCTTAACATGTTTCTTTTTGCAGTATTCATTTGGTTTGAATTCTTGCTTCCATGCTAATTTCAAGCTTGCAATAGCAAAAGTTGCTTTAGGGTAAGTTCTTATAATCTCTTCACAAGGTATGAAATTTTCTCAGGACATCACTTCTTTCAGATGTCTCATACAAGCTTCTTATGTAAGAAATCATACACCTAATCTCATAACACAGGTTCAATGTCCGTCAAGGCAGTTTTTTATGAGCTCAAAGATGTAAATGGCAAATGGCAAAGCCTTAATATTATTATGTTTTATGATGTTTACTTGAAAAAATGGAACAACTATCTTTTGGTATTTGCAGGGCCGGCGTCCTAATTCTGTGCAGTTATATAACTCTTCCCTTATATGCCCTTGTAACTCAGGTAACGTCATCTTCTGCATTTTGATGTTCTCGTTATTTTAAGAGGATTTAGTAAAACGTCTTGTAATGAAAGGGACATGTCTGACTAAGCGGTAAAAGGAAACCTGAATCACAAAGAGGAGTTAGGAAATGAGGAATTTTATTGCTATCCTTGTGAACGATGGCACTAATATAACAATCATGAAAAAACAACAAAGTTCAATATTTCTAGAAAGAAAAGTAAAACTTAAAATCATAGTTGAAAGGTTTCATCCGTGCACATTTTCACATTCATGATTCTTCAAGTACTCATGATTTGACCTCATTCGGTGGAACCTCCCAGATGGGTTCATATATGAAGAAATCAATCTTCGATGAGCAGACGTCGAAGGCTCTTAAGAATTGGCATATGGCTGCAAAGAGGAGAAAAGGGAAAGCAGACAAATCACGTACTTTGACCTTGGGAGGAAGCTTTAGCCCTAATGTTTCAACAGTGCACTCTTCTGGACAAACACTGCGTCGTTTCAAAACTACAGGGCATTCAATTGCGTCTCTCACAGATGAAGGTGAAGAAATGTCTGATATGGAAGCTGAACCATTGTCACCCATTGCAGCAACGCCGGCAGCAAAAGACTTCTTCTCATGAAGGGCAGCAAGTCATGGACTTCTGGTGGAAATTGCTGTTGGTTTCGCATGTACGTACGTATACTTGCGGAAATTGCCGTTGGTTTCGCATGTACATATGTATACTTAAGGAGGGGACTAGATGCTCTCAATTTAATGGTCAGATCACATGTACGAGACATAAAATCTTGTTATTGCAGATATTAGGTCATTTAGCTACTGGTACTTCTGTGTGTGTGTACTTGCATTTTAGCCTTACTTAGGACTCATCGAAAATCAGATTAATCCTGTAACTACATAGTCGCCACGCAATAAAGATGAACAATTGATTGTCTTCATCAGAATTTGACCGCAAAGCAACTCATTTATCCAATGATGCGTTCTTAGCCCAAGGGAAACGAAGTACCTCGAACCAAATGGCAGTCCTTTTGAAAAACGAAGCAAAGATTCTTCCGGAAAACCGCAGCTATCATTGCTGTTAGCTGAAGCCCCACTCTGTAGTGAATCTTCCATGGCTAAACGATAGGCAATTTTAGCTGAAATAAAACCATTACGCGATTCTAAGCCAATTTGTGCTGAATTAAAGGCTCTGTTTATTGGAATTTCCGAAACTCTTTCAACCTCAAAAAGGTAGAAAAACCATGTTCACATTCCACCTGCTAGATGACTTATAAAGTAGCCTAGAAATATTTTCTTTAGAGTCTAGTTTTTGAATACTTGTGTGACCTAGAACATTTGGTAGCCAATTGTGCCCTTAAACTCTATCTTTTTCGTCATTCCCCACTTTCCAAATATGGCCTCTTCTCAATATCCAAAGATCGTTAAAGAGACTAGTCCGCCTGAAGAATGGGTTAGTTCCCTTTTTGATATTAAGCAAGTCCTCGTTCGAAAAATTACTTTGGTTCTTAAGATTCTTGAAGTAATAAAGAGAGATCCTCTAGTAAGCTCCAAATTTGTTTAGCTAGTATGGTCTTATTAATGGTTCATAAACATTAGTTCAAATAGCCAGATACCGAGAAATGAGCATTGAAGACCTCAACAGGAAACCAATCAACGAGAAGAGGCAGCATAGTGGTAAGAGGCAAAAGTAGAGGAAGAGTTAAGGGAATAATGATTGTGGTAACCAACAAGAAAACAACCAGGATGAAGAGTAACAATTCCAAGGAAGAGGAAGAGGACGTGGTGGATTACATGTAGTCTCTAATAAACCAAGGGCAGGAGATAAATCTTATGTCAAATTTCATTGATGCGCGTATGAATATTACAAGTTTGAATATTGTCCAAAAGTAGTGAAGAAAAATTGAATTTTTGTAGAAAATGAGGAAAAAGTATCTTCACTGATGGTTTGTCATGAAAATGTAGAATCTAGTAAAAATCTATGGTACTTTAAACACTGGATGCAACAACCATATGAGTAAAAATAAGTCAGTAGTTTACACTTTAAATGAATCATTAAAGACATCTCAAAAGGCGGAATCGCCCACCCCAGGTGCCCTCATACCCCGGCCCGAGAGAGTAGTGAGGGGGGTAAATCATATTTTAATCTCACTCAGCTCTTCAAGAAGGCGGCCTAATGCCCAGTGCATATAAGGAGCCACCACATTCGATGAAACTCCCACACTGCCACTGTCGGGACTCGAACCTGAGATCCTTACACTCAACAACCTTCTTGAGGGCTAGTTGAGCCCATTATTTATTTCTTCCCCATGAGGTGATTCACTTATTCCAATGGCTTGGTCACTAATGAGACCCTTGCACTTAACATCTTCCAATTAGATGTCAAGTTGGCCTTCTTACATTGAGAATTAAAAGAATGTGTATTTATCAAATAACCTCCTAGTTATATTAAGGTTGAAGAAGAATATAAAGTGCATAAATTAAAAAGGCTTCGTATGGACTTAAACAAACTCCACGAGCTTGGCACAATCACATTGAAGCATATTTTCTGAAGGATGGTTTTTAGAAATTTACTTATAAGCGTACATTTTTCATAAAATTTGAGGATGATGGGAAAATATTGTTGGTTTGTGTATATGTTGATGAATTACTATACACTGGAAATATTTGATAAGCTTAAGAAGTCTATAATGGTTGAGTTAGATATGTCTAATCTTAGAAGAATGCATTATTTTCTTGGTATAGAGGTTATTCAATCAGATGTAATATTTTTATTTATCAAAAGATGTATGTTCAAGAAATTTTAAACAAATTTTAGATAAAGGATTGCAATATAGATAATACACTAGTGAAGGCAAGTCTAAAGCTTATGAAAGACTATGATGGAAATAGTGTTAACAACATTCTTTACAAGCATATCATTGGAAGTCTAATGTATCTAACTACAATAAGGCGCATAATGCAAGTTGTTAGTTATCTTAGCTGGTTCATGGAATCACCAAAGGAAATGCATCTACTAATAGCAAAATTTTTTTTAAGATATTTGTAAGGCATAGCTAATTACGACATACTGTATATAAGAGAGAAAAAAATTGATGTGATTTACTAATGATTGTGACTACACATGGGATCTAGATAATATAAAGAGTACATCCGGTTATGTTTTTATGATAAGGTCATGAGCTATTTCTTATCTTCATGAAAACAGTCCATTGTTACTTTGTTCACAACAAAGAGAGAGTTTGTAGTAACTTTAGCATGTTTGTCAAGGAATTGGGCTAAGAAATATACTTAAAGAAGTTTACTTTGAGCATAAGAACCGACACTCATTTATTATGATAACAAGTCAACTATAAAGTTTACTTGAGTTGCATTTAAGCACCATTGTCGTTGCTAAAGACGACTATTGAGTACTAGCATAGTAGTAATTCAAAATTTGGTAATTTATCATTCGAACAGTCCTCTCCAACTTGCAAGTTACATCACGTGATTGTGAAAGAAGAGGAACGCCGAACAGAGGAGGTCTAGTGCTAGGCATTTTGCATATGGTTCGGAATAAAATCTTGTTCAAAATAGCTATTCAATTTTATCAGCTATCATCCGTCTAGGTCTTGTCTATTGCCACTACTTCCCTTTCCAAGTCATAGCATTTGATATTTTTCCTTTTGTCATCATTTCCTTTTAGAATGAGTTTTCTTTGTTGTTGTTTACAGAAATATACCTATTCCCCAAGTGCACCCAGCTGGGATAGCTTAATTATTCCCTCGAAACCCACATTTTAGAGAAAAATAAACCTATTACTTTAACTAAATACATAGTAACTTGAAAACAACACTGTATATCATATACACTGTTTTCTGGAACATACATGGCATTGAAAAGAAGAAAAATAAAATAGTTGGTTAGTCAGGGGAGTCAAACTAGTGAGCGGTATAATTATAACTTTGACAAGGCATCACCTGTCTTGCTCCATTACTTGTAAACTGAACATCGGTTTGCATTCTATTTTTTTTATATCAGCTAAAGATAATCATCCAGACGCTGAAAGTTATGTGAAAGCATAATGGCTTTTGGTGGGATAACTAAGAATTTTTGGATTGAATAAGGATGTCCTGTCAAGAAAGAATAATTTTTAGTGCTCATGTGTGATTGCAACCAACTAAAAAAGGATTTGACTCCATTAGTTCCTTCAATTTTATTTTCCACATCTCAATGAAAAGAATGCATGTTTTGTCTTGAATAAGGAAGCGTATACAAGATTGGAGACCTACATCCTATGACTAATACAATCAACACATTCTTTTCGTATATAAAATTGAGGTGTCTGCGGTATGACATAGAAACTGTAACTATCTAAAGAATTTTCACTTCTCTTATTTTTTGAGAATCCCATTCATCTAAATCCGTTTCCTTGTTGCCTTCCAATTTCGAAAAGACCAGAGCTCACCTTTCCCCACCCTCTATTCTCCCTCCAGCTTTGCCTATATATAGCATACAGATACAGGCAAGGCAGATGAATGTATTCTAAAACTAGCTAGTAAAGAAGTTGCAAACTCCATTCTTTACCTCTAATTGCTCTTGTACTTTAACAATCCCACTGGGTGCAATTAGACCACACAAATGATCCGATTTTCGAGATTAAGAGCCCTCCTTGACTCAAAGTCTTCACTGCAGAATTAGTCAGCAATGGCAGATCCACCAGAGGCGGCAAATATGGAGTCTGATTTGGTGGTTATAATGGCTGCTATGTTGTGTGCATTGATATGCATGATAGGCTTGATCGCGGTGCTTTGATGTGCTAGGCTCCGCACCCGTGGCAACAGGAATTCTTCGTTGCAGCAGCAGCATGCTTTGTCAAACAAAGGGTTGAAGAAGAAGATCCTCAAGTCCCTGCCCAAGTACAATTACAACGCGAGTGTCAAGGCATCAGATAAAGAAGCAAACTTTTCATGGACAAAGTGCTCAATTTGCTTGGGTGAGTTTGTGATAAGGACTTTAGGAGAGCCACACCCCAAAAGCTAGCTTATGAGGGTAGAGAGCTCAAAATCTTTATAAATTCCATATCAATTTTGTATTTAACCAATATGGGATTCAAGTCCCATACCTTGCAATTAGATCAAACTGTAACATTCGTCCCTCCATAAGGACCAATGTCCTCATTGGTCACGGCTGACACTTTCAGGTCACCACTATGAGATCCTTGTTGGTCATGGCTGGCACTCCCAGGCCACCACTCCAAGACCTGGATCTGGTACCAATTGATAAGGACTTTAGGAGAGCCACTCCCCAAAAGCTACCTTATGAGGGTAGAGAGCCCAAAGTCCTTATAAATTCCATATCAATTTTGTATTTAACCAATATGGGATTCAAGTCCCATACCTTGCAATTAGATCAAACCGTAACAAAAAACACATGCCGACAATCTTACACATGTGTGTTAATAGCTGAAAAAAAGAAGAACGTGTGTTGTGAGAGGAGTCATGGTGCAGTGGGCGTTAACGTGAATTGTGTGTGAGTGAGTATCAAGTAAGGCACTCACGTTGTGGCATAAATGGAAAGTTTATGAAGGTGATGGTTTAGAAAAGGAGAGTACGATATTCACCGTAAGATAATCTCATCCTGTTTAGTTCAAGAAAGCTTTAAATGTGTTCTTAGGAAGCAACGTCAACAAAACGGCCCTTAACTTCCAAGTTTCTCGATTTTTCACTTCCTTGTCTTTTAAAGTGTTTCAAAATCATAGGCTTCTCGCAAAGCTGCAAATATCTCCATAGTTTTCATCTTCGTTTCTGGTAGGTTGCGCAATTGATGTGGTGAAGGTTGTGCTTTGGTAAATTATTGTGTAGAGATTTATTTGCTGGATCTATCTTGCATGAAGTCCTTTTGCAGCAACTGTAACTTGGATCTGGAATGTGCATGAATTAGCCTATTTTGTGTGAACAACTTTCTGATCTATTTCAGATGAGCTGAACCCATAGAGAAGTTGTTATGTTTCTGTCTCAAGTGTTTTTCTGTTTTATTCTTAATTGATTCATTACTTGAGTTATATTTTATTAATTATCTTTTAATTAAAAAGAGTGTTGAGAAAATCCTCTGTTGAGGTTAACACGAGTGAGTCGTATTATTAGATGTGAAATTCTTTCACAGGAAGTGAGGCTGAGAGATAGTATCAAGGGTTGAGTGGTGTCGGCTCAGTAAAGCCTTGGTTAAATCTATTGTACTTCGTGAAAGTGATTAAGCTGGGTGAGGGCCCCGCAAACGTAGGCAAGGTGTGCCGAATTGTGTTACCAAATTTTCGTTGTTGATTTATTTTTAGTTCTTTTAATTTTTCTTTTTTTGCTAGAAACGAATCGAAAAGTTTGCGAAACTACTACTCGTTCGGTTTTTCGTATATGATTAATAACGTCTCTGACCTACAATATTAAACAATTTAAATTGCATTATAACAAATTGCAATAATAATTAGAATTATAATCTCAAATGTTGAAATATAAGTGAGAGTTTATCTCGCATGAAAAGAATATATGGCTTTGAGCATGCATATATGCCTAGTGAGTTACTCCTCCTATTACCAATTGGTTTTAAGATGAAACCTCACTTGAGCTTATATTTAGTGTAACTTTCCTCATAGAGTAGACCCATAGGTCCATTGTAAATTTAACATGGTATCAAAGCAGGTTGCTCTTAGGTTACTCGTCACCACCTCAATACGATATACTGTGTTACACGTTAGGCCTTAAATTAGCTCACACGTGAGGGGAGCGTGATGAAATATAAATGGAAGTTTGTTCCATATGGAAATAGTATATGATCTTAAGCATACATATAAGCCTAGTGAGTTACTTCTCTTATCACTAATTGGTTTTATGATGAAACATCATTTGAACCTATATCTGTTTAGTTTATTTGAGTTTCATCTTACAAAATTGAACAACAATTACGAACTCTTCGTTGTAAATTAGAATTGTTATATTTATTATTCTTTTTATTTGATATTTTGTTGTAATTATTATTTATTATATGAAGAAAGTTTAACTTTGTGTTGTTTTTTATTTTATATTTTATGATGATTAAATGATTTTTTCATATTAATTGTAATTGTTATTATATATGAAATATGTGAAAATAGTATTAATAAAATTAAATAAAATGTTGTTATTTTAAATTTCTATTGTTATAATTTCTAGAAATATGGTTGGCGTAAAATTATACAGTATAACATATTGAAAAAATTTTTAACAATTTCATAAAAATTATGAATTATTTTATAATAGTATGTATTAAAATTAAATTCGGCATACGGACCGAATTTAAAGAGAATGATAGAGGAGTGCCATCTCGTAAAATTATCACCGATTCGTAGGAAATGATTAGTATGCCTTTCGAATATGGAACTTTACACCTCAGACGACATAGGGCCATTGTTTTAAAAACCGGACCAGACCGACCAGTTCGACCGGTGATCGATCGGCTATCGGGTCGTGTTCACCCCTAAAAATCGGTTCTCAATTGAACCAGTGAGAACCGGTCAATTGATCGGTCGGACTGGTCCGACCACCGGTTCAATAATTTTTTATTTTTTGTATTTTTTAATATTATTAATATTATATATAATTAAATATAATTATTGCATAATTATGACGTCACACTACCGGTCGAACCGGTCAAATCAGTGACTAGTAAAATTTTCGATTCGATGACCAGTCCAAATTTCAAAACACTACCTTCAAGTTGCAGTCGCGAACTAATTCATTAGCCGGAGGAGGGAAACGTTGTTTGATCCTGAGCGTCCTTTATAAAATCTGATGTATGAAGTTATCAATACGTTAACGTATTAAGACTCCAAATTCATTCATTAAAACGTAATATTCTCTTTTTCCTGGGAAAATACATAAGATTAGAGAACGAGATTCCATGATTAAATTAATGGTTTCTTTTTAAAAATATGCCTTTTATTCATATCACTCACTATTTTTTAAGTCATAGTCAATTATTTATTTTATGTAGCACAAGTTTCACACTTGTTTAAGGGTTTTTGAACCATCTAGATAGACGTTGACTTCATGACAAGGGATGTTCCATTAGTCCCTTAATCACCGCATTCATTTAAGACTGGATTCATACTAGCCTAATCTACAAGTAATATAAACGCTTTCTTCCACACCCTCATACATACCTCGAACCTTATTGGAGTCGCGTAAATACTATAAGGTAGTGTTTTGAAACTCAGATCGATAGTCAAATTGGAAGTTTTATTGATCACTGGTTTGACCGGTTCGATCGGTTCAACCACTGGTCGAACCGGTGTGACGTCATAATTATGCAATAATTATATTTAATTATATATAATATTAAAAAATAAAAAATAAAAATTTATTGAATCGAATCAGTCCGACCGGTCAATTGACCGGTTTTGACCAATTCTCACTGGTCTAATTGAGAACCGATTTTTAAGGGTGAACCGGACCAGATAACCGACCGATCCGGTCCGATTTTCAAAACTATGCTACAAGGACTATAATACGGCTGATACCTAGGGTTAAAGACGCGCGCACACAAAGAGTTGTAGGCTAGCTGGTCTAGCAAGAAATGACCTAAGAAGGAATGGCCGCCATTGAAGTTTTGTTGGAAGCAGAAGAAGGAAGAGTCAGAGCGAACCAAGATGTTGACATCGTTTATGTAGGCATGTTAGGTAAATTATATAGAAGACAAGTTGGCCAATAAACTATGTCGGATTTGGATTAAGTAGTTCAATTAATTAGAAACATATAATTATACGAAGGAACCAATCTGTTTAATAAATATAAAAGCCCATCGCGGTATTATTAAATTTAAGAAAATCAGTCATTGGTCAACTTATAATATAAAAGTTAATACAAATAGCGTATAAATGTTAATACCCAATTAACCATTTTCTGAAGACGAAACAAAACATCACCACTTCGCTTTCGAGAGTCGAGATCGGGAGCTAGAAACAGCGAGGAGAATAATGCTTTCCTTCTTATGGTTGTCTGTCCTTCTGATTCAAGCCAGACAACTAGCCACCGCCCAACAACCTTCCATCAACATATTTATCCTCGCCGGACAGAGCAACATGGCCGGTCGGGGAGGCGTACTCAACGACACAAAGTCCGACCGTGTGACCTGGGACGGCACTGTACCTCCACAGTGCCAACCAAATCCATCAATTCTCCGGCTAACCGTCAGCCTCGCATGGGTCACAGCTCATGAGCCTCTCCATGTCGACATTGATTACAGCAAGACTAATGGGATTGGACCAGGTATGCCATTTTCCAATGCCATCTTGACCCAAGTTCCAAACTTTGGAGCGGTGGGTCTCGTGCCGTGTGCCGTTGGTGGGACTAACATACAACAATGGGCCAAGGGAGGCTTTCTTTACCAACAGTTGGTGAGAAGGACTCAGGTGGCGTTGAACACCGGTGGGGTGCTCAGAGGAATGCTATGGTATCAAGGAGAATCTGACACGATTACAAAAGAGGACTCCGATGCGTATAAGGGTAGATTAGAGAAGTTCTTCACTGATGTCCGTACCAATTTACAGCATCCTTCGCTCCCAATTTTCCAGGTATGGATCAAAGTGTGATGTAACTTTGAGTGTCGACAGCTTTTTCTGAACTTCTAAGATTGGGAAAATGTGCAGGTGGCTCTAGCATCGGGACAGGGACCATATTTGGAGACTGTGAGAGAATCGCAATTGGAAATGAACCTTCCCCACGTGCATTGTGTCGACGCCAAGGGACTACCGCTAGAACGCGACAGATTGCATCTCACAACACCGGCTCAGGTTAAGCTTGGTCGGATGTTGGCCGACTCATTCCTGGAGTCCTTACCAAACTCATCAATACATCTAAGAAGCAATTATGCAGAAACAGCTTCTAATTTTATACCGACCTTCTTTTTTCTAGGTCTATTAACTACAACCTTTTTACTTACGGTTTAGGCCTTTACACAGCCCTACAATTCAATTATTGTATCTCACAACTAACACACGACATGCGAGATTGGCATCCATTTAATCGGTGTATTTCGTAGACTTCAGTGATGAATCATTTGTAACGTATCGTTTATGTGAATAGAGAATAAAGTTATTGCCAGGGAAATTCGCACATGTTATCTTGTAAATGTTGAGTGTAGATAGGAATGGCAATTGTACCCGAACCCGATGGGTATCCGATAAAATTACCCGAACGGGGCAGGTATAGGGAGCAAATTTTTACCCGTGAGGCGGGTATGGGGGATTAACAAAAATACCTGTCAGGTATCAGGGCGGGTATGGGGATACCACCCCAATACCCGTTTACCCGTTATATAATAATTACTATATATTCAGCGCAAATATCCAATAGTGAAAATATTGGATATTTTCTCTGGCTTCTCTCTAGCCCTATGGGTAAGAACTCCAGAAAATATTCAGCCTCCAAACTCTCTTCTGCCACCTCACCATTTTCTGCTTCCTCCTCCGCGCCAGCCGCTGCCCCCGCCGCCAGCTCCGGTGATCCCCTCCCCTCCCCACCTACATCATCGTCTTCGCCTTCTCATGTTCTTTCCAACCCTACCATTTGTTTTGTCCAACCGGCCACCGATTGTCCTAGATCTAGGTCCGAAGTTTCAGACGCCGGCGAGATTCCTCCTAACCCCGGCACCCTTTCCACCGTTTCCAATCACACACCACCTACCTCATTCGCTTCGTCTCATCTAGCTCTACCTACCCCGACCCCTGCCATCGCCGTTGGAGCTATCGCCGGCGTCGGAGGAGCTTATCTTTTTTTTTTTTAAGAGGCGGGTAAACGGGTACCCAATGGGGGTCAAACCCCCAACGGGTACGGGTATGGGAGTGCCAAAAAAATCCCCGACGAAGATGGAGGTGGGGGCAGATTCATGGGGCTGATACGGAGGATGGCATACTCGCCCCATACCCGCCCCGTTGCCATCCCTACTCTTGTGCTGTCACTTTCCTCTTGCACAAACTTCTATGTAGCAGAGAATGCTGAAAAAACAATGGCTAACTACCCCTACCACTTGAAGGTAGGAGCCGAAGCTGAGCAAATGGGTTATTTAGAGGAAGAGCCACGACACATCAATGGAAGACTCATCTCATCTCATCTGGCATGTTAGATTTGTCACGTGTAGTAAAACAGCCCGTACCTCTCTCTCTCTCCTTTGTCACATTAATGGATATTTACAGGAAGAGGCCGCCCTCATTGGTCCACTCCATAGGCTTTTTGTTTTGTTCTGTTCCTCAACCATTTTTCCGGTTAATATTCTTCTCACTCAGTTGCATCCATTAATGTTCCTAGCCCTTGATTAAAGAGTATTCTTGTGTTTTTTGACGTGCACGCGGGGGTTATCCTTAGCATGGACGGATCGTCCAAATTAAGTTTGGATTTAATTGGTTAGACTGTTTTTTTTTTTTTGTCTTAGAGCAGGGTATCCACCAGCGGATCCAATGATTAATCCGCTCATTAGTTTGTAGGTATCTCATAGAGTGGGATAACTGACCAAAAAATTTAAGACTGTTCTATAACTAAAGTCAAGAATTGAA
>JANITX010000212.1:19627422-19637675 GCA_027564395.1 Erythroxylum ulei | reverse complement strand
TAGTAATTGTTCGTAGCTCACCCTTATCGTAGGATATGTACCGGAATGACCTGCGGGCGTCCCGGTGTGTACCCTACAGTAAGGGGCGCTACACTTTCTCTTATCAGGTTTGTTTTTATTCTTCAGCTTTGGACAATCCTTTTACCAGTGCCCTTTTTCCCTACCAAAGTTACATTCATCTTCTCTCAATTTGAGCCTCGACTTCAATCTCCCTTTCTTTCCTTTAATCTAGCTTTGCGAACATCCTCTAACCATCAAAGCTTCCGCTACTCCACTTGTACGTTCTTCCTTTGTCTTCCTTCTCAATTCATGACTGTACAAAGCAGCTATAACTTCACTAAGAGATACATCAACCTTCCCATGAAGTAACGTAGTTTCAAGAAACTCAAACTTTTTAGGAAGGGATTCCAACAACATCAAAACTAGATCTTCATCTTCAAATGTCACATCCAAATTCATTAAATTAGTAACTAATTGATTAAAATTGGTGATGTGATCATTTATAGTGATACCTAAAATATAAGAGAAACAAAACAACCTCTTCTTCGTATGAAGCTTATTTTGACTGCTTTTCTTCAGAAATTCCTCTTCCAACGCGTTCCATAATTTAGATGCAGAAGTTTCTTTCGAGAAAGCAAACTTTTACTCTCTAGAGAGACACAATCAAATTGTACCACATGTTAAATGATTTATAGTCTTCCAATATTTCTCCTCAACATCTTCTGGTTTCTTTTCTTCAATGACGATGTTAAGACCTTGTTAAAAAAGTGCGTCTTGAACTTCACTTTGCCATATGCTGAAATGACGCCTACCATCAAAAATCTCCAACGTAAATCTTGCATTTATCACAGTATTCCTTGCTAGAATAGACGAAATAGAAGCTATCGATGTGGTTGGTGCAGTCGTATCTTTGATTTCTATCATCTCTCCTACAATTTCTATTCAATAGCTATCAATGTGGAATGTCAGTAACCCAAAAAAAAATCTTTTCTGATGTGGAAGATCAGACCACATTGCAACCACAGAGCATACTAAGAAAAAACCTTGACTTGTACCATAAAAAATCTCCACCGCAAAGGTTGCATTTGTCACAACAGTTCTTGCTAGAATAAACGAGGTAGAAGTTGTCGACGTGGTTAGTGTAGTCATATCTTTAATTTCTGTCATCTTTGTTACAATTTCTATTCAATAGTTGTCAATGCGGACTGTAAATAGCTCAAAGAAAAATCTTTTCTGATATGGAAGATCAGACTACGCTGCAACCACAGAGCATATTAAGAAAAAACCTTGGTTTTGATACCAATTGTTGTGAAACTCTGAATTAATTTCCACCAATAATGATAAATTCACTTTGACCACTATTGCCTAGGTGAATAGAGTATGAATAATTGTATTGAAAAATCAAACCAGGTAAATTCTCAGGAAAGACTAGAGGGTTACAAACGGTTTCACTTAAATTCCAATCTCTTAGACAGAATTTTTCTAGACATGTAATTTAATAGCACAATAATTCACTACAACTATACTCAACAATAGTCATTAAATAGACAAATAAAGAACACTAAAATTTAAAAAGGTTTAGCCAATTATAACTACTTCCTTGAATACTACTAAATTGGTATTTCACAATTTTCTGAAAATAATACAAATAAAATACTACAAAAAAGATAAGGAATTTTATCTTGTGATAGACAATTGTAAGATGCTTAATATAAGTGAAAGAATCTTCCTTTTATACCTTAAGAATACTCTCCCATCTTTATAATTCTTCAATGTGAGATTTCAAAATGTCTCGAGTCAACGTTGTCTTCTTGTATTCCTCTCCCTTCTTTCTCCGCCTTTGCAAAAAGAGACTTTGACGTTACCATCAAACTTAGCCTCTGTTTTATGTTTAATCTCTAAAATAGGGGTTACTGACATCCCCCTTAGCATCACTCGGCCCACCCGGGTAGCTTAGTTTGTACAACCTAGCCCAATCCAAATGTAGAAAACATCCAACAGCCAAACTCAACCCCAACATCATCACATAAAGCCTAGCTACTGATATTCTCACAGGACCTCTTATGTATCTTAATATTTCTAACCCAAACCTATGGTCCATCTTCCCTCTTGCGTTTCCAATGTTCCATAGTCCGTCCCAATGGATTCCATGCCTGCCATGCCTCCTACAAATTTAGAACGCTCCCAAACTTATGGAAGTCTGCCCTAATTTATTACCAAAAATGTAACATCAGCCTAACTAACAGGTGATCCCTCACATTTTCACTCTAAGACAGAAGAGAGAGCCTGTTGAGTGATTGACAGAGAAGAGAAGAGAACACTAACACTTGTGATGGAAGAAGAAGGAATGTTGAGAATGAGAGTGGAGTCCAAAGCAGCAGCTGCTGGCTATTATGGGCTTTGCGCAGTTAGTGGAATGCTCAGTGCCGGCGCTACCCATCTTGCAATCACTCCTTTTGATGTCTTAAAAGTCCACATGCAGGTAATATCTTTTATTTGTGGTTTTAAACCACCAAGTAATCAGTACTACTCTTTATATGCGACTCTAATCGGTTGCCACTAATTATATGACAACAACGACCAAAAAGATCGCACGATTTTATCAAACATGTGGTGCTTCTAGTTGTTTTTGGTGATTTGTTCTGTAGATGATTGCTAATTACACTGAGGACTCAATTTCTGGACGGTCACAGGTAAATCCCATCAAGTATAATAGCATATACTCATGCTTCACCACTCTGTTGAGAGAGCAAGGACCTTCCACCTTTTGGAGAGGCTGGGCCAGTAAGTTCTTTGGTTATGGTGTTCAAGGAGGCTGCAGATTCGGTTTATACGAATACTTCAAGGCCCTTTACTCTAATGTCCTGGGGGATCGCAATAGAAGTTTGGTCTTTTCCATGAGTAGTGCCTCCGCTGAAGTTCTCGCCAACTTGGCTCTCTGCCCTTTTGAAGCCATCAAAGTCAGAGTTCAAGCTCAGCCCCATTTTGCCAGGGGATTACTTGATGGCTTTCCCAAGCTTTATGCATCCGAAGGTCTTACAGGGTAATGCCCCTTTCTGTCTATAGCGACATTGTTGTGCCGATTTCTCTTAATTTATCATCTCGTATGAAGGATTGTTTACTTCTTGTTGGTTGATTGGCTGCAGTTTGTACAGAGGTCTTATTCCGCTTTGGGGTCGAAACCTTCCATGTAATTGCCCCATCTTTTAACTGCAAAAATTCTTGTTTCCTTTTCTTGTTTGGCTGGCTTCCACTTAAAGCTCGAGATGACCCCTCTGGGGTTGAGATGTCGGGGGTGGGTCAAAAATCTCCATTTCCTGTGAGGTTGATGTCTCGTCAGACCCACTGTTCCCAATGACACATCTCTGGTAGAATAGAAGGTACAGGAGCAGTTTGATTTGTGTCATCCACATTCCATTTCAATAGAACTTCGCTATGCATCATTCCAAAAGTAAGTTCCTTGGAACGACAGGGAAGACCGAAAGAATATTGTGTTAGAAGAGAATGCTGAATAACATCAATGTTATGACTTACCTTACTGTTAAATTTGCCTACAAAAAAATAATCATCATTGTTGAAACTAAATGACTTGTATAGCACTGATGGATGATTTATGCTGTGAATTTATTCTGTGTGTTGGTGACATTGTCCTTTCAAAAACTTCATAAACAGTTTCTATGGTTATGTTCTCCACATTTGAGCACTCGGTAGATTTCTTATATCGTAAAGTTGTCCAAAGAAGGAAGGAGGATTGTTCAAGAGTTCAACAGCTCGGGGTGACCTGTTTAGCTGGATATGCCGCTGGTTCTGTTGGTAGTTTTATTTCTAATCCTGCCGACAACATTGTTGCCTCTCTTTATAACAAAGAGGCTGCTAACCTCAAACTGGTAAATAGTTAGTTATTTTCTTTGTTTTATGATGATGAGTCCCTGATTGATTCTCTCTCCCGTACAAGCAGGCTATCAAAAAAATCGGCCTGTCCAACTTATTTACAAGAAGCCTTTCTTTACGGATAATGCTTGTTGGACCTGTAGTGACTTTGCAGTGGTTGTTCTATGACAGTATCAAGGTTTTGTCTGGATTGTAAGTACTTGTTTTCCTTACATAGAATGCTTAACTTTTTTTTGATTAAGCTGGCCAGCTCTTTGGTGTTTCACTATGCTATAGGATGAATTTGCTATGAGAAAATTTACCACCATATCGAGACAAGAGCAGTATTATTGGAGGAACCTTTGATGTTATGTACAAGAGTTTGTTATTCTATAAATTTCAAAGCTCAGGTTTATTTAGGCCGCACATTATTCAAGAGAGTATGAAGTGATATGATTTTGGTGATTACATCTTTAAGGTAAAAACATCCTGCAATATTCACATGGTTGCTTGATTAAGAAACTATAAGATGCACCAGCATTGGACATATATCTGTAGTTTAATAGGTAAAAATCTGCTTGTTAGCACCTGTTTGATGCCGTGTTTTGAAAAGGAACTTGAGGTAGTAGTTTCTGTTCAATCCTTCAGGTATATATGTCTTAGTTACTGTACCATCCAATACAAAAGCATCTAAATGAATCAAGGATTCTCCTCTTCAAGGATGGAAATGCAATCGCAGACAACAATTACTGAGCAAGTGCACCTGTTTTCACAAAAGGTCCTCATGCACAAGTAAATAGAATTAGGCTGTATTACCTCTGTGCATGATTGACCAACCATCACACGACTCTTGAATGGTTTTCTTAATCATATTAGCATCTAATGTAACTAAACAGTGTTTATTTATTCAGAGTTTCCAACAGTTGATGAAAGAACATGGAATCCTATTGTATATCTCTTCATATTCACTAGCATGGAATAACTTCAACTTCAACATTTGAATCTTGTAGGCCAACTAGTGGAGAAGTTAGAAGCAAAGCGGATGGTTATGGAGCAGTCTAGGCTCATGGAAATTATATATTTACAGCTGATAAAAAGACCTAAATAAATTGAAACTTCCTAGATTTTTGTAAAGGTACTTTTACCATTGATTGGAGGTTAGGTGAAGTATCTTGTAAGTATAGTTTTCACTGGCTACGCCACGCCAGTAGTCCTTTTCCAGTTGAGTTGGCAAATCTCATATATAGAAGTTGCAATCTGTAGCTTAGGGAGATAAAGATCTTGGCACTCCCTGCCTTCTGCGTTCTCTGAAGTTTTGATCGTCTTTGATTTACTGGCATTCCATTACGCGGGACTATTTCTGATAAAAAGGGTACAATCGTGTAGAAGGGTTCTGATGTGCCAAGTTTTTGCTTGAAACTAGCCAATGAAAGATTCGTATATAAAAGTTAATTGTTTGCACTTTGTCTTAGCTATTTCAAGTGACTGGTTTTTGGGTTTTGGGCTACACTGCATTGTATGCAGGTGGCTAAAGGAGGATGGATACTTGGGATTTCCCTTTTTCCTGATAATTGAGTAAAACCAGAGCACGTGGTTCAAAACGCAAAAGCACATCATACTGTGAACAATCTACCAAGGTTTAGCTGATAATGCTATGATACTTGTGGTTCAGTGATAAAGACTCCTAGCCTGACTGTTGAGATAACTTAACTGAACATAGAAATAGTTGTTGAGCTGGAAACCTATCCTCGCAGTTCTGCTTAACATTTCATTTTTCCTCTATAGATACAAAAGTTAAATATCTGTTGATCGATATAAATAAAATAATCAAGAAATAATATACAACAATTGACATTCTGAATCTATTTCTTTTACTTTTTCCAAAAGATGGAGAGCTAATGAGAATGGCAGAGCCAAATTTCTTACAACAATGATGGTTACAGAGTTACTCTAGTCCTTTTATATCCTATACGCCGGCTCAATTATACAACTCGTTATGGTTCACTGATAAAGGATACAAACGAAATGAACTGCAAATTGAATCTTGAAAAGCAATAAAAGGACAGTGCTAAAGAACAAAAATATGAATCTACAATTTCATTTTAGTAGCAGAAGTGTGCCATTTTTACAAAAGGAATTCCCTGTTTGACGTGTAAGCATGAAGATCCCTCTGATTTACAATCTGCTTGGACCTGTAAGAGCATAAATGATTTTGACATCAACAATCTTTCCATAAACAGTTAATTTGGACATGTTTAGTTCTTTCCATATGTTTTCATGTATGTCCAAAATGATAACAAGGAGATACTTTCACCATACTTAACCTAAGCACGCACCAAAAAACAGGAGTCACCACAATGATTGTAAAGATGGTAATAATTTTTAGACCAATAGATCGAACCACCAGATACTAAATTATATTATATAAACGAATGCAAGATGGAGATGTCTCGTTAACTTACGAGACGCGGGAGTCATACTGCCTAAAAATTGCTGCAACTTCAGGCCTTGACATAGTCCATACCATCACGCTTCCTCTTGTTAGACTTGGAAAAGAAACATATTTGAGCCCAACACTTTTTCTGTTTTTTGATGGGTTGTGTTTTGACTTTCCTCTTCTCAACCAATTCAGCCATGTATTGGACAACAGCCTGAGGATACCAGAAAATAATTAAAAAGATGAAGTCTTTAGAGGGAACACGGTTGTATGCATTCTAAGACCAAGTAATAGATGGATTACCTGAGCACCCTTTTCAACAATATGTCTGGGTGGCACTTCCAGAGGATTTTCTTCCACACGTAGGACTCGCAAACATTTTAACATCCTGAAGGAGTCAGGAAGGACACGTATTTGATTGTTGCTAATATCTAGCTCTTCAAGATTCTCAAGATTCCCTATAGATCTTGGTAGGTATCGTAGATCCGCAAAGTTGTTTCCTATATTCATCTTGACAAGCGAGGTAGCAAAACAAAAGCTTTCAGGCACTGACTCAAGCTCATTGAAGCTTACATCAAGCTCCTTTAAGTTTGCGAGAGATGACATGGTTGTGGGCAATTGCTTGATGTTATTGTATCTCACGGACAACACCTCCAAAGTCTCGATCTTTCCAACTGCTTCTGGTAGTGCTTTAAGTCTGTTGTAATCCGCACGGAGCTCCTTCAGCGAAGAACATTTGCCAACTGTGTGTGGGATTTCTTCAATGTCATTGGTCTCCAAATTCAATTGCTTGAGGCTAATGAGTGAGCCAATTGACTCGGGCAGGGCAGTCAGTCGATTAGAGCTGAGGTCGAGCTCAGCAAGACGCACCAACCTGCCGATTGTGGGCGGCAAAGATGTTAGCTGATTACCCCTGAGGTCCAAAAACACTAAGCTAAGAAGATCTCCAATGGATTGGGGAAGCTCAGCGATTCTATTCGAATGCAAATCCAACTTTGTCAAAGAGGAAAGACCTCCAATGGCAGCAGGCAAGACCAAAATCCTATTCTCGGACAAATCCAAACTGACCAAGCTTGATAACTTGGCAATTGAATCAGGTAGCCACTCAATTTGATCCATCAACTTGTTTTGCAGATTGAGATCTCGAGTACCCTTTTTTGCAGAGACTTCAAATAAACTAGCAAGCTTTATTAGACTCAACTTCTCACCATCTTGACCTACACGAGGAATTAGACGTATGTCACAACCCATAAAAACCAGTAAATTCAATATACAAAAAAAAAAAAAAAAAACTAACCTGAAGAAGCCGTTAAGGAAGAAGGGGGCTTTAGAGTGGAATCGAGAATCTGGGGAGTAAATTGGACACCACCAATAGGATCAGGGTAAAACGATGACTTGGCCTTCTTCACATAACTATCGTCTCTGGTAAACAATTCAGTAGCTGCTGCAGCAGCAGTAGTAGTAATATTCATCACAGGCTCTTTCTCGTAGTAGTGAAAACTGGTTGGAGTTGGAATTGAATTATCATTAACAATACTTGTTGTAGTAGTAGCGTTAGAAGAAGAAGAAGGTAAACAGCACTTGGACGCTCTCTGAATAAAATCATCGAACAGGGCATGAACGTTTTCCAGATCGAGCAACTTCAAGGCCTCCCTCTTCTGCTCCTTGCTGTGGAAGTAGACTAAGTTCTTTTGCATTTCAAGGAATATCATGAACAGCTCCTGAGGTACACCAGGGCTCTTGGTCTGCCTGTTAATGGCGTCTTGCCTGGCCTGGTCTTCTTTGTCCACATTCCGGATCAAAGCCTTGGCCGCTTCCACGTCTTCGATTCCAGGCCTCGTCGGCAACGATCTGTGGATTCTCATGATCTCCTCCACTACTTCGTCCGCTGATTCCACCCGCCGCGTTTCCATCGAGATTCAGATACTGGGAAATTTCCACAACCCCAAAAGAATCAATAGAAGGAGGGAGTTGAAATAGGGCGTCTTCAGATTTATAAGAAACACAAGACAGGCAGTTGAAAGTTGAAACCCTATCTTCTTTTTGTGTGTGAATGAATCTGAAAAGGTAGAAGAGAAGCAACAAGAAACAGTAAAAAGAACAGGAGCTAGACAGAGAGAAGCAGGACAAGGTTGAGAGTTGAGAGACAAGGAGTTGTCAGGGGACGAGGAGGAACAGGGTTAAGCCTGAAATACAGAGTATGCTGAGTAGTCTTCTCAGAAATCCAGCTATTTCCATTACTATTACTCACACAACACCCCTTCCATATTATTACTCTTTTCTCTCTATCTCCAATCTCTACAACTTCCTTCTTGCTTTTTGGCCAATTCTTTTATTATTTTTATTATTATTATTTATTATCATAATTTGTTATTTCGGCCGCCCTGTAAGCAAATAACTACCAAACCCACAAGACAGAGTTGGGTTGAAAAATAATAAAAAGGTATGGACGAAAAAACCTATGATGACATCACGTTGTCTTGGTAGTTATTACAACTTCCTTCCTTCCTTCCTTTTCTTCGAGTTCAGATTTTTTGTTTAGTTTTATGGTATCGTATCGTGTTTAGTGAATCTCAGTTATTTATTTATGCAAATCTCGCGTGGGTTCTATATAAATAAACGTAAAGCCCACATAAATAAATAGCTAAGATTTACTGAACACAGTAAAATACCATAAAACTAAACAAAAAATTAAAACTCTTTTTCTTCTGCATTTTCCCTTGTCTTTTTATTTATCCGCGTTGAATTAGCTTTCACTTTAACACAACCAGATGGGAGGCATTGGTATTGTGGGTTTCCAATACAAGGAAAATGATTTGAGCAGCTTCCAATGTCATTATGACCAAATGATTTATTCTAACAAGTGAGATCAGCAAAATGTATTTTGCAAAAGGTTGACCTTTCCCATCCCTCTAATGACACATTATCATTAATCATTCATCACGGGAATTTACGTCTTTTTGTATGACGAATGAATGCACATTAAATTAGTGAAGGATTGTTGCCCTTCTTGGAGGTTCTGTTAGCATTAAATTATAATATTAGAAGAGATGTTTGAGTGTTTAAATTTTCCTAATTTCTCTTATCTAATAAACTTCATCGTTTTGTAAATATTAATACATATGTAATATTCAACACTAGCATGTAATTACTGATTAATGCAAAAGTGAGCAATTCCTTGATCGATTCCGTGAAAGATGGTGGGGATCGTTCTTCTAATACTGCCCTGCCCATTATAAGACAGGTGAGCGTCATTGCGAGGGGAGTTGAGAAAATACAGAATCAAAGGAAGGGTAATTAATAGTGGTGTCACTATCATTTGTCACATTACTCATTTTTGTAACTTCAACCAGAAATGCAGTGCTTAATAGATAGAGATCCATCATAATAGCAATTCCAATTTGATAAAATTTTAATTGCATACATCAATAGCCAGGCATTTTGGCAAAATTTTCATTTTCAAAAAATCATAATAATAAAAATTTAAAATAACAATAAATTGTTTTTTATTAACATTAATTTTCACATATCTCATATATATATAATAGAAAAAAACTCATTTAATCATCAAACAAGTACAAAATTAAGATCAATACTAAATATTTGAAATAATACAATTTTATCATATGATAAATAATAATTACATCAAAACATTAAATAAAAAGAACAATAAAGATTCTTACCTCTCTAACTATTACTATTTACAACAAGAGTTTGTGATAAAAAAACAATCAACAAGAAGTGAATCCTGGAATAAACACATATGTTATTTAATTTATTATCAATTAAATATATTATGTAATTATTTAATGTATCATTTATTAATAAGAATTTAAATAACTTAATTTAATATTATACATTTAATTAATTATTAATAAATTAAAGTGGAAGAAAACAAATTAAATTTTCTGTTTTAATTATTCTATTCTACCTCTATTCTATTTTG
>JANITX010000212.1:19615274-19627322 GCA_027564395.1 Erythroxylum ulei | reverse complement strand
TATTTTGTTTTATCCATATATCTATGCATGCGAGGATGTTGAATAGGCGGTGAACATGAGGTGGGGTCGTAGGACTCGTGGGTGCGTAGTAAATTGCAGGATGTCTATCGACCTAATGGGGACACGTGTACTTTTTGTCAATAAACCAAATATCCAACTGTAGCCAGTCCAGCTCTGATCCTTATCGCATCATCCGTTAACATTGGTATCATGTTATTATTATTATACTCACACACAACTCTTGCAGAGAAATAGGGACTTCACTCACGTGTTATCTGCTTCTTCCGTTGTCAATAATCCAAGTATGTATAACCAACAAGCTTCTGTTGTTTACAAAATACAAATATTGCCTGGGGTTTTGCTTTGCTCTGTTATGTTAATTAATGCGAACGCCAATTCATTCACTGTTCGTGACCGATTAGGACTTGAGTTATACTACTTTTTTCTTTTCTTTCTTTCCTTCCTCCCCTTCACCTTCTCATGCCAATCATACATTACATGCTCGGCTAACGCAAAATATTAGCAATACACGTATTCTTTTTGATAATCACAATAAATAAAGCTTCAAGAATAAAATATTATCTCCATTGCATTGCAAACGAAGCATCCTGTTCCTTCTACCAAAGTACTAGTTTTACTTAAACAAAAAACGGGGGCGTGGATTTCTCGGAGCACCTGGATTTGCGTTGCAGTCCCATAGTAATAAGAACCCATCAATATGAATGATTAATTAATTTATAATAGGTGTATTCTGATCAAACAAATTTATTAAAAAAAATTCAAAGTCTGCTTGGCCCCACCTTTTAAATCATTTTACGGTAAAGGGACAGCTCAAACACAGCCTGTTTGCTTATCTCGTTATAATTTTGTATTTTTATGGTCCATTTGGGCCCTTATTGTTTTGGCCCTTCAAATTTGGAATTTATTACGACTTGTTAGTAAAACCAAACAACTGAAATCCATTAGATCTACAAATTCTGACCCAAATCCAATTCTGTCTTCCAACACATAAAATTTTTCTTGTTATCTGAGTATAACTAAACTACCCAACCGCGCACTGATCATTTTGTAACATGCACATGTGCTCTTGTCTTGAGGGCTAAAATTGGAATATAAACCGAAATAAAATTTCACGCTAGAATAAATCAGGGCTTAGACTAAAACCCTAACCTGCTTTTCTTCCTCAAATCAAAGAAGAAGAGTCGAAAGCCCTAACTCGCCGACAACACGTTCAAAGCTACTGTGTCACCGTTAGACACGATCATTACCGTCGGCGACACCACCGACCGATATTAGAAGAGCTGAAAATCCTCGTCTTTGACGTTCGTCCTTTTCCGCTCTTTTCTTTCTTTCACGTGGTTTTAATTCCCATTGATGTTTCTGTTTTATCTTTTTCGTTCTCCATCATGCATGTCGAGATAACTATCTGAACATTCAATTGACGAACTGCGTCCCCTGTTGGAAAAATGTCTTGTAGTAACTCAGAAAGAAGAGCATTTAATGCTCTCATGTAATTAATAACTGCTTCTTTTGGTTTAACATTAAGTGACATGTTCATCGACTTCCTTGCTTATGCTTGTTTTCTGTTCATGATTTGCATGTTCTAACTCTTCGCTTTGCCACACTCGCAGGTTACTTAGCTATTACACTTTTCTTAGTCTTAGGTGCAAGAAGTTTAGTCCATGGGTGTTCAATTAGCCCATCAATACACGCAGTTTAACGACATGGAAGATGTTAATTTCACTGATTCCCAGTTGGTTTCTCATGTCAGAGATGCCTTGGTTTTAGTTCAGTCGGTAAGCATTATGGTTTCTGCTTCCTCTAGATGTCATGTCTCTCTATGTATTTTTAGGCTTTTTCCATCACTTACTACTGTTGGAAGATTTCCCTGTGATTTCCTACTCAATACTATAGTTCTCCAATAGTAACTGATGGAGCCTTTTTGTCCACTTGCCGATACTTGTAACTTTAAAATCATCCCCGAGTTCTCCAGAATTATGATATGAAGTCTTAATTTTCTTTATTGTTTCCACATCACATTTGTGGAACACATAGCTGTTCTCTAGATGTCGAGAAATTATTTTTAAGATTAAATGCATAATGATTCTCCTGCAAGAGTTTCATCTGCGATTCTATGGTTACCCTCTTTCTTCTGAATTTCTGTTCTTAACTTTTTGACTTTCGTTCATGAAATTTCTTTTTCTTTTTCCAATCATATTTTGGTTTAGCTTTGAAGTATTTGTGTTTTGAAAATTGTTCAGATTTCATCATTATGCTGAGCTTGTTGCTTTCCTTTCTTTTTTTTGGTTATCTGACTGAATGAAAAATTATTCAGGCACGCCAATGGCTTAACCCTTTAAAACCAACCTGGCTATTCAGGTTGGTGTATTCCATCTCCTCAAATCCATACTTTTGACTCCTTATTAATGTTAAGGAGCAGTTCACTTCTTCATGTTCCTAATACAATGTCCGAGATTTTTAGGGGTCTTTTACGACTGGAATAATGAGAGCAATGAATGTTTGTTGTGGAAATATGTTTCAAGTTTCTCGAAAAGGGAGTAGTGAAAGATTAATGAAGGAAATGTGCTTTTCTTGACAAATAAACCTTCATTGAGGGTGGGTGATCTATGTATGTCCACATGCTATCTGCTTATGGAATTGGATTTAATGCATATATAACTAGGTTTCATGTTTTGGCTATATTAGTATGTGAAACTGGCTATTATTGAAGTTATTAATTTTTTACATGGCTATCTCCTGGCTGGTGTACAAACAAAATTGATCAACATGCTTATGGGTTGACCAATTCCTTTGTTCACTCTTTGAACAGGACTCCTCGACCCCTATTCCAAACCAATCTAAACTGGTCGTTATTCAGTTTAGCATTGTTTGGTGTTTCCTTGAAGGTTTTTTTTGTTCCAGTTCTGAATTCTCGAGAACTGATGAATGTTGATTTGGTTTTGGTTCAACTTTAACCTTAACCAAAATCTACCTGTTAGCAGTCTTAAGTGTCAAAAGGTAGTGGTTCTTGCTGCAGTATGGAAATAGATTGTTTTATTTGACTTTCTTTTCTGATTGTTTCATTAGCTGACAAAGTCAACTATTTGTTTCTTTGTTTCCTTTCCTTTGTTTTTACGGTAGTGAGTTTGTGTTCTAAGCTGGGCTTCTTTTGAATTAGGGTGATAGCGAGAGTTACCACCAACTTGTAGGGGTTATGCATCATTCTCAACGTCTAGCAGCTGATGAGGTGGCTCTGCTGGTGGTAGGTTTCCTACACAATCAATATCTTGTTTGACAATGGTACTTGGTGCTGCTCTTTCATGCATTTTCTATAGCTGATTTGACTGTTTCTTTACAGACAAGCCTGAAGGCATTATCTGGGGCTGTTTCTTATATAGACAGTGTTTATCATCAGTCGCTACTGAATTCTGTAAGTTGTTGTTTTTGTCCTTACTATGAGTGCCAGGAGTAACAGATTGGAATGAGACTCATACAAGATAGCTTTTCAGATTTTTAGTATGAAGATGTGGAACTATGGACCTGATGTCATGGATGCCCTGCTTGAACTAGTTATAAACTTGGTATGCCTTTTCAAGAGTGCTCGAAATATTAATCTTTAGTTTGTGGAAATCTCTCATTTATTCTTTTTTATATATTTTTTTAATCATTTGATAGGCTACATCAAGTGGAAAATATCTTGATTCATGCTTGGATATGCTCGTGAGTAATTTTATGCCCCCATTGTATTTAGTAGAGGCACTAAAGCAGCCCCGTGGTCAGACAAAAAAGGAGCAAGTTCTCTCTCGACTTCACATTGCTCTAAAAGAAATTGTTCAATTGGTTCCTGTTGCAGCTATGAGGTTATCTTCAATAGTGGTCCAGAAGATGCCAATGACGTTTAAGAATGATGGCGAAAAGGATAGATTCAAATACCGTGTAAGTTCAAACTGTATGGAATTATTTGCATTATGGATGTTTTTTCGACTGTTCAACTTCCAAATGAATGCAGCTATGGTTAACAATGGCCATGGGTTTGTGGTTTCAGAACTCGAACTTTGTGCTATTTCTTTTGCAGCAATGCCAACTTTTTTGTGTATTGACTTTTTTCTACTACATGCCACAGTTATTTTTCGAGAAGCTATGATACTTTTTTGGATTATTTTTCTGCTTTACACCTATTTTCTTGTTGCATGCACAAAGTGATTATACAATTCCATTGTCTAATCATTTGTTCTGAACATTGAAAAATGTGATTGTGATCCTTTAGTGAGTGATAAATGATACCCATACAAATGATATGTGATCCCATTTAACAAGTTTATGATAATCTCTTCTTTCATCTGTAATCAAAGTAAGAAATTGACCAAAATTTCTTTTTGAGTTCAAGTTGGCTTTCTGGCACTGTTGCTGTCTGGTCTAGTGCCTTATCAGAAAGTGGTGCTTATATTATTTGTCATTGTTTCCTCAATTTTTTGTCAATCTAATAAAAATTTCCTCTTGATCATTGGATCTGAAGACTTGTTTTACTGCCTTTGTAGACTGAGATGTATGTGGAGAATATGCTGAGGTTGGAGAGTGGTGCAATTGGGGAATATGATGGGAACAGGATGCTTATGGCGGTAGTGGATATGCTCATAGATTTGGATGTAAGTATCTATGAGTTGATTGCTGGGAAATTGTTCTCCATTTGCTCTGTAATCATATAATGTTGGAATTCTGTATGCAGGTTGCAATTGGTTGGGATGACATTCTACGAGATGATTCGTCTAAAGGCATTTTTAAAATTGAGCTGGAGGATGACACTACCAATGATGACGACGACGACAAGGAGTACGGCGATGGTGAGGTAAATTGTTCCTATTAATTACTCAATGAGAAAAATTAAAATGGAGGCTAGAATTGTACTGTTTGATTTAGAAAGAGAAAGACTACCTGAGTGATGTTTATTGTGTTCTCTTATACTGATTGCATTTGGGGGCATATTATATAGACTCAACATTATGCAAGAAATGTTTACAGAATGCAAAGTTTCTGTTGGAGCTCTTGCATAGACAGATCACTGGCTGATAAGTTCAGCTTAACCCAGTGAATATCTCAATAATTTTCAGATGTGATTTTTTTTCAAAATCTTTTTAGAACAACTTAACAAGATTAGTTATCTTAGTGTTGCTGCTGTTTCTTTTGTCTGCAAAACGTACCTTGTATGACAGTTGCTCTATGGTAGGTTTACTAAATTTGGTCACGACCTCACTATAAAAATGTTAACTTGTGTTATTAATCACTAGATGCACCTTCCATATTTTTTGTTAGTTGTGGCAATTTTGTTTCAATTCTTTTTTAATATGAATTATGCATCTGAAGCTGATTAACATCTCTATACAGCTTCCAAGAACTTTAAGTCACAGGAGTTTAGGCAAAAACATTATAGCTGACTTGTTAGATAGCTTGATGGTGAGGACTTTTGAGCATCTAGAATCCTGTGCAAGTAGTAATCGTCTGAGTGAGGTACTTACCCGGACCAGAATGCAGTTCATATTTTAAATCTTGTCAACATTACAGGCTTAAAGTGACTCTTTCTCTTCATGTTTTAGGTATTTAAAACTCTGGTGGACTCATTCATGTTAACCATTCTGAACACATACAAATCCAAGTTTGCTCAGGTAATGAACTTGTCTTACTCTTTAACTATGAATCTTAATTGGTGCATTAGAGCTGTAATAGTGTAAGTTCTGCTATTTTGTGCTATCAAGAGGGCTGTCAATTGCATATTGTTTCATTCAAAATCTTTATTTAGTTGAAAATTATTGTTTGGAAAACTGTGTTGAATCAGTCATAGATTAGAAGTATCAAGTTTTAGTAAACTGAATTCTGCATTACTTTAAGCTATTCTTGTTCTGTTAAGGATAATGTTCAATAACACGGAAATAACTTTTGGTAATAGCTAGTAAATTGTGTCAACTCTTAACATTTTGTTTTCAAATGTTTATTGTTAAGGCTCTTTTCTTGTTTCCCTTGCAGTTTGTTGTGTTCTATGCGTGCGCGTTGGATCCTGACAACTGTGGAGTGACCTTTGCACAAACGCTTGCGGATAGTTTCATTTATGGTGATAATCCACTTACTCGGTAAGGTTTTGTGTATTATAAAGTTCTTGACTGGGGATCTCCACCCATGGTCTTTACAATCTAATAGTTCTGATTAGTAATCATTTTGGCCTTATCTTCTGGCTTGAAGCTGTTTTCTCACCTAGGTTGTACTTGCAAGTTGCAACTTTTACTTCCTTTACTGTGTTCCCTACAATGTGAATTTCTTCACATTCTACGTCATATTTTCTTTAGGTGAAGAATTGTGTTCTGGATTAGCCTCCTGAGTGCTGTGTAATACATTTTTCATTTGTATGTGGTCAAAGCAAGCGATCTGGTTTTTCTAGAATGGAGTTCCTAAGTTGAACCTCAACTTCCTTTGTCATATTGATTTCATTTATCTCATTTATGTTCTCACCTCCAGCTCATACGACTGATGTTTTATGTTGGTTTTATAATTATGTTATTGCCCCTTTGAGCTGCAGTCAATTCAATCAATCAACTTTAGTTTGAGTTTCCTTACATGCTAGGTTACATTATCCATGTTCTTATTTCTTTTGTTATTTAATAATTGAAAGATTGATTGTCAGGATTTAGTTTAGAGGTCATTTAACATAATCTACTTTCTTTGGCTCTTTAATAATTGAAAGATTGTCAGGATTTAGATTAGAGGGCATTTTTCATAATCTACCTTCTTTGGCTATATATAATGCAGGATGAGTGCTGTGGCTTACCTTGCTAGTTATTTGGCTCGTGGGAAGTTTTTGTCAGCTGCATTTGTTACTACAATATTAAAAAGGTTCTGAAACATCTAAGATGCAATTTTGAATATTCGTTAATGTTTCTGGTCTTTAATGCTGTTTGGGGTACTAGGTACTGATTTGGATGGTGTTTCAGGCTGGTGCATTGGTGTTGTGAATATTGTAAATCCAAGGATGCTGTTATGAATCCAAAAGGCCATAGAGTTTTCTATTCTGGATGTCAGGTATTTTTTCTTTTTTTTTGTTATAACATCTGATTATATGAATAGTTTTATTATGATATCTGTGCATGTTCATTTGCAATTTCACCATCTGTTGTTTCTTGAATGTCTGCTTTGGATGTAGTTATAAGTCAAATTGATTTCATAGATGGTGTTAGTCAAACTTAGAATATGTTTTCCCTACTGTTAACTCATATTGGGAGACAAAAAAGATGATTGGAAAATTTGCTTAGGAGTCATCTTAGTAATGGAGATGAGAACTTGCATTTTATTGCCAAGCAGCTGAATTTCATTGTGTAAGTTTTGACTTCATCTCCATGTCCATATTATAGCATCCTCAGCAAGTACCTATTGGTTATTAAGGTTGCTGACTGTGTGTTCATGCTGGTGTTAATTAATGATTTTGACATTTATTACGCTTCATGTGGTAGGAGGCAAGTTTCTTCCTTTGGTCTGGAAGTTTTTGTTTATGTTCTTATCTCGATACTTGGTGTTTCATTAGGATGCAAGTGTAGAATGATGGTTTCTTCCTTTGGTCTGGGAGTTTTTCTTTATGTTCTTATCTTGGTGTTTAATTATGTGCCACAGGCCATCATGTATGTACTCTGCTTTCGGATGAGGTCAATGATGGAGATTCCTTCGCTCAAATCACAGCTTCTTTTCATGCCTATCGAGTCAATGTTGAAGAGTAAATTGGATCCTTTGAAGGTGAGGAATCTGACATAGGCTTGAAATTCCAATAGTTACATCAAAATTCAGAATTGGTTAATTCTTAATCATGATTCTCCCCATAAAATTTGATGAATCTAATATTGGGATTGTGTTTGCTTCCCTGTTGTTGCATAGGTGTGTCTGCCATCTATAGCGGAGGAGTTTCTCAAACAGGCAAAAGCTGCTCACCTGTTTCCATTGCCTGATTCATTGATTTTTAACGGTCTGTTGGAGTCACATTTCTCAAGCGATTTTGGAGGGCTGGAGAGGCTGGACATGTTCTTTCCATTTGACCCATGCTTGCTTAAAAATTGTGACAGGTTGCTTTAATCTTCTACTATAATTGAGGCACATAATTGTTTTACTTCTGTTTCTTTGTCCCTTTTGTTTGAGTGGGAGTTTATTTGAATGAGCTCAAATTTAAATAATCTTTTGAGAATTGCTCTAGAAATACCCTTTTCTTTCCTAATTTGTCACCTGTCATGTTGCTTGACCAAATAATCCTGAGACACTGAATCTCGGGTTTCCAGGGGAAAGAAGATAATTGACCCCCTCACTTTTTTTGTTGATATAGTCTCCCTAACAGTCTTCTGTAGATTAGTTTATGGTTGGTAATATGTTGAGGGATTAATGGATGATTCACATTCTAACATAGATTTACTGACAATTTTGTTGATGGAAAGATTAGGATGTGGAATCAGAGAACGGGTGGCATATTTAATTTTTTCTCTGAATATGATTTCATGTTTGATGTATTTGGTCAGGAGTTTCATAAGGCCAAACTTCTTGTACTGGAAGAACGTGAAAACTACTTACGGTGGTGATGAGGAGGATAGCAGTGATGAAGAAATTGCAGAGGATGGTGATGGTTTGACAGACAACGGGGAGAAGTTGATGGGAAGGAGTTATGAAATGCAAGATGTTGATATTGACCATTTTGACTTTGCGATGAGCAAGATGTCTATCACACCTAGGAATACATTTGGTGGTCAACGAATGCAAATGCCTTCAAGAATAAGGCCCTCTACAAGTCCAGAGTCCTTATGAAAACAGAAATAAGAAACTGATTAACCATGTAGGGCGTTGGGCTTATACTGTTATACGTGATCATCCTATAGTCTATTGATTTATAAAAAGCTGTTGTAAAATTATTCCCAGTTGTTTTTTCTTTTTCACTCCAAGACCCGAGTATAAATTCTCTGTTGAGTTGGGCTTTAATTTTAAGGCATGCAGCTATTAAAATTGAAATCTTAATTTCGAGAGTTGATGATAATATCCTGCCTTTCCATTTTTCTTTTTCTTCATTAGATTATCCCTAATGTTTGCATGCAAAGAAGCTGAAAACAATTTAGAAAGTATATGATTTCTTGTCTATTCTCACATTGAAAGAAGTGAAGGCTTAATATTGGGTTTTTTTCTGTTGTTTTCGTCTCTTCTTTGAGGAGTTAAACCCTACATCCCTATAATCCTACTACGCGCTCAAATCACTATCATTCTTCAACCATGAACGACGATAGAGATATAGTGGATAAGATGCTTGCTATTTTAGAGGAAGGCGTGCTTCCTATATCGACTGAGGATAAGGCATTATTTACGGCATCAATGATCTTGCCGTTGTTTCCTTTAACAATCCTCCTTTCTGTTTGGTTGGCCGATTCTTCACTGATCTTATAATCAACTACAATGCTATGGTCTATACATTGGCCTCTTTGTGGTGACCCACCAGGGGGATTCAACCCCAGAAATTATAGGGTGATCTTTATCTATTCCACTTTTTTCATGAGGTGGATGTTCATCGTGTCTTAAATATGTCACCATGGTCCTTTGATAATCAACTGCTCATCTTGGATAACCTTGGGGCTACGCAGAATCCTTTGGAGATTCCTTTATTCTTTATTCCAGTTTGGGTCCAGATCTATGGTCTTGACTCCGGATTTCGATCGGAGAGGGTGGCATCTAATGTTGGGAATGCTATGGGGAAGTTTATGCATGTCAATCCGGATAATTTAATGATCTGTGGAACTCTTATTTGAGGGTGCGAGTGCAATTGGATGCTCAGAAATCGATTAAGGACTCGTTGCGTTTGAAAAAAGGTGGTTCATGGTGTATAGTGACATTTGTCTATGAGAGATTACCAATGTTTTGTTTAATCTATGGTTTTATGGGACATACAGATAGGTTTTGTCCTCGACTCATTGATTTCCCTCCAGGAAAGGCAGTTCGGAAAAACTCACCGAGTATTCGTGCTCCGACACGCCGTTCACAGCCATCGTTTGGCTCCAAATGGTTACGTTCGGACCCTCCAGCTGGGGTAGATTGGAATTCAAGCTCCAAGGATTTTGGAGAAGCTTCAAGCGATTTCAATGCTTCCCAATATGTCACACATATGGCAATCCCGACGGTTATGGTAGATGGCGATTCGGTGCAATATGGGAGTCATCATGCTGTTTCGTCTTCAGGAAATCACGGGGTGGATGTTGAAACAATTAACGTGTTTGATTCGAAAAGAAAGAGATTGGGCTTGGATCATTCGCAGAAGGCTTAGGATGTTGCTACTCACGAAAGCATGTCCATTGATCCCAAAACATTAACGGTGACGTCTGGTTCCCAGACGCGCCGACATCTATGAGTTGTTTGAGCTGGAATTGTCGTGGACTGGGCAATCCACGAGCAATTCAAAATCTTCAGTTTATTGTCCAACAAAAAAGACCTATGTTTATTTTTCTTATTGAAACTTTGTCATTGTCTCCAAAAACTTCAGAAATAAAGACTCTTTTGGGTTACAATGATTTCGTAGCGGTAGATTGTATTGGTCATAGTGGTGGCGTTCCTTTAATTTGGCATGTTGTTTCTTCAATTTCTGTTTTGAATTTATCCTTTAATTTGGCATGTTGTTTCTTCTGTTTCTGTTTTGAATTTATCTTTGCGGTGTATTGATGTGGAAGTCCTGGTTGAGGATGTTGGTAATTGGAGAATCACAGGTTTTTATGGGCATCCTGATCGGAGTCGGCATAGGTAATCTTGGACACTTCTTCGTAATCTAGCCGACTATAGTAGTTTGCCTTGGGTTTGCATCGGCGATTTTAATGATATTTTAGCATCGCATGAGAAACAAGGGGGTAGGAGACAACCTCACCATCTCATAGAGGGCTTTAGAAAGGCTATTCATGATGCTGGACTTTTTGATTTTCCCATGGGTGGTTGTCAATTCACTTGGGATCACGGACGGAATACTGATAATTGGATAGAAGAAAAATTGGACCGTGTATTGGTGTCTGAGGCGTGGAGTTCTTTATTTCCTTATGCGCCAGCTGTCTCTTTGGTAACCTCGACCTCGGATCATCTTCCGATACTGCTTGAGATGCGTAACTTTGTTTTACGTACACGATCCAGCCGTTTTCGTTATGAGAATAGCTGGTCTAAGGAGCCCCATTGTCGCGTGGTAGTACAAAATAGTTGGGATTCTTCGGCTAGGGAGGAGGTTCAAGATCGATTATCTCTCTGTGGTCAAACTTTATATAGGTGGGGTCTGGACTTGCGGGACTTTAAGAAACGAGAGTTGGAAGACAGTCTTCGGCTTATTAAGAAATTCCGAGGTTCATGTGTCCTGCAGGATTCAGAATAGAACGGTTTCATACAGTTAATTGTAAGTTCTTTCAGATTTTGCATGAGCGAGAAGTCCAGTGGAAGCAAAGATCGAAGGTCTTTTGGCTTAAGGATGGTGATTCTAACACGCGGTTTTTCCATTCTATGGCAACACATCGTCAGAAGAAAAATTCTTTCTGTCGGCTTAAGGATGTTTCAGGTTGGTGGATTGATAGCGCGCTGGGTTTGGAGTCTCTGATCTCTTCATACTTCACCGAGTTGTTTACAGCTAATCCCGGTGATCTTGAACATGTGGTTGATTTAATCCCTCCTTGTGTTACTCCTCAAACGAACGAACTGTTACATGCTCCTTATACTTCGGATGAGGTGAAGACAACAATCTTTAGTATGCTTCCTGATAAATCCCCGGGTAGTGATGGCTTTTATCCGGGTTTTTATCAAACCCATTGGGATACAGTTGGTTCAGCAATTACAAACGCATGTGTTGATACTTTGACAAGGGGGACGATACTAGCTCGGTTGAACGAGACAATTCTTGTTCTTATTCCTAAAAAATCTACACCTGAGACTATGGGGGATCTCCGCCCCACAGCGCTTTGCAATGTGTTATATAAGGTTGTTAGTAAGGTTATTGCTAATCGGTTGAAGGTTATCCTGCCTGACATTGTG
>JANITX010000212.1:19593201-19607698 GCA_027564395.1 Erythroxylum ulei | reverse complement strand
GCTCGGATTGTTTACTGTCTGTTTCGCGCACATGAGTGTAATGAAAAAGAAAATTTTATTCTGTGTTTCGATTGACTATTGTAGCATGCCACCCTCGCGGGGCACGGACTCGAATATCACCAACGATGTCGGGTTCGGGTCACTTGGGAGTGGGGTGTTACACTTTCCCTTTCAACTATTTTTAAAGACTATCTAGTTCTCATCCAATCAAACTTATTTTTAAGCTTAGTTTTATTCCATTGTAAGTTGGTCGCTTTGTGAAACTCTTCCTCTACCTTCTTCTATGGTATCCTTTGAAAAATAAGTCTACCACGTTTTCCCTTACTCCTTTGAATATGTTGGTTACAAAGGTCAAAAAAGAGAAGAAGTATTTCTTTTGGCCAACGAACCCTACCTATATCATTCCCCCTTGACTTTTTCATTTGTTTCTTTTTAAGATGATGTCCTCTAATCATACAAGATGAGAAAAGGGTATAAACTTGTTAGTCAATTTGCAATTGGTTTCACTAGTGAGTTACTTTAATTAGTTACAATTTGACTATTCCAATAAAATAATTGTATAAATACTTTCTATCATTGATATATTTTAATTAATTAATTAATTTAAAATTATTTGATCTCTTAATTTAAATTGAGTAATATAATTAACTTATGAATATTATTAAAAAACTATATAAAATTTTATTGTAATATCTTTTTATTTAACCAAAGAATTATTAAATAATTAAATAATATTAGAAGAAGATAAAAATAAATTTGTAAATATTAAATAATCAACTTTAACAGATGATCAAATAAACCCAAATACTAAATTAAATTAAAGATTGAAACATAAGTATTTTGTAACTATAAATTAGAGATTGAACATTTATATCAACTATAATACAAAATGAATTGAACCATACAAGACAAAATAAAATATAATTGAAATTATCAGAAACTAACAAATACGACCCAAACTCTTTGTATTAGTAATAGACATTTCAATATCATCAAATACAAATCCTAAGTTCTAAACCTTACCACTCCACCCTAGTGTCTTATCAATTAAGAACCAAAAATGATCACACGCCAACTGTATATCTTCGGCCACCAAACTTTCAAGTTGATGCTCTGTTAAAAGAAAAGGTTAGTGTGAATGCTTCTATTTTAACAACAAAATACGAGAATTTGTGATTGTCTAAATGATTAAATAATTGCAAGTGGAGCAAAATTAATCCATGTATACATAAACAAACAAAAGTTTGTCAATCTCTCAGGACTATACAAGTTCAATATAGTCAAAATTGAATGCTTCAACGCAAATGGGTCTATATACATTCAATATGATGTTACTATAACTATTCAAGCACTAACATCGAAACAACAAGTTTAAGAAACAATCCTTGAAACTTAAAACATACCATGAACAAAAACGTAAGTTAACACTCAATACAACCCAAGAGATGATAAAAAAAACCTTTTCCTTGATTAATGAGAACCAATAAAGTAAGCCAAACCTTAATTGATCTCAGTAATTATAAAAAAGCAAAGTAATAGGCAGTACCCACACAAACCCGATAAGAATAAAAAACACTAGATTCAATCAAAAAACAGAAACAATCCTCCTTTCAATCAAATGAGGAATGATCAGATCATAGAAAGAACAAAAATTACAAACGAAAACAAAGAAAGACAGCATTGGCAAGATCCAAGTGAACCTACAAGGAATCGGTAAAGAATTAGAGTCACTGATCAGGTAAATGTAAGATTATGCTAGCTTTTCCATTTTAAAGGTGAAAAGAGACAGTAGAGTAGCTGTGAGTAATCAATGAAGTTGAAGTTAAATGTAATAAATACATACAATTTTACTGCAGCAAATCCATATAAACCTCATCTAATATCATACTTCATTTAATGAAACTAAATCTATCTCAGATTTCATTCATTAAATCTCATATTGCATTCATTAAATCTCAATTTGTAGGCACTGATGTTCAGTTAAATCAATTACAACTAGAACCATCAATGATAAGAAGAAAATTATTAATAATAAATATAATAAATAAAATTAATATTAATAAGAATAATAGTATGTAATATGCATAAGATGGTTTGAATGTAACATATAGGAGTTTGTAATAGTATTCTCGGGTTTGAATGGATAATAGTATTCTCAGGTTTAATTATCCCCGGACCTTGGGGAATAGCTAAAGAAGACATTTCTGGCTATGCACACTGTCTCAAGCATAAGTAAAAGGATATATATAGCAGTATAATGAAAAGGGATATTAGATGAACTACTACCATGCACGGGGGTGACTTACTCCCTTGACTGCCATGCTCGCATGGGGTGACTAATTAAGTCACCCCCATGACTATCATGCACGGGGTGACTAATTAAGTCGCCCTTGTGACTACCATGCATGGAGTGACTAATTAAGTCACCCCTGTGACTACCACATATATGATGATAGTTTGAAGGTGAAATGATCAATGATTGTGGAGTAGAATGTGTGCAGAAATTTGATGAATGTATGTATACATTGATGTTCTATTTTTGTGTTTATGATCAACCATAGTTTATGAGCTGTTTATGAATGATATTGATATGAAATTGAGGTGAGAATGAAGACGAAATGATGTAGAGTTAATGAACTATGATCTGAATGTAACATATAGGAGTTGAAAATCTGGAATTTTGAAAGAAGAATTTCTGGAGTCTGTTAGCTGTAATGTTTTCACTGGACATACATCTATATTTTAGCCATATATTGATATGTAGACTTCCAAATGGGATGATTTTAAGTTTATATTAAACTAGAAACATATGACCTTATTTTTCATGAAGAAACCGAATTTGAATTTTGTCTTTAAGAGTTTTAAAATTTGGCTTGAAGTTGAGCATAATGTATTGTCACAGTTTGAGAACATCTTGTAGTATTTTGAGTATAACTTGCAGAATACTGAACCAAACTGCATGAAATTGGTGTCATTATAAACTTAAGGCATATGCGAACATTTGTTAAGAAGAATATATTGCCTAAATACCTCATTTTCTTTGTCAAAAGAGTGAAGGATGTTCAAAACTGTCAAAATCTTTGCAATCTAACTGTCACGATCGTGCAGTTCAAGATATCTCCTTTTTGTCACGATCGTTCTTATGCACGATCGTGCAACTCATCTTAGATTCTCGACAGACGATCTTCCCCAAATTTTACGAAACAACATATTTTTCATCACTTCTTCATCTCTTTTGCTTGGTCTATCATTTCTAAGTTATGTCTTCATTATTTCCTCTTTATTCTTACTTCCATTTAAGCTCAACTCATTCAAAAACAAATCAAAATCTATGATTGATCATAAACATAAAAAATAGAACATATCATGTATGCATATTCATCATATTTTATGCATTTCTTCATTTTCTTTAACACCTTCATTTCATCTCTAACTATCACCTTAATCTTTCCCATTTCAAGACATCACATTAGACTAGCCTTTTCTTTAACTTTTACTCACTATAATCCATCTCTATAACACCCAACGAGATGCACATATATAACAGTGAAAACAGAGCATAAGCATATCATCTTTTCATGAAATTTCTGCACTCTTTGTACATTATAATGATGGTCTTTTTATCTCAAAAATCATCTCAATAACAATCTAAGGAAGGCTAACCATCTCATAAGCAAAAATAAAACATTTATATGCATCGGAGGGCTTAATCACAGGGGTAATTTATTAAGTCACCCCGTGACTAGTGTTTAATTTTGCATGCTTTCCCTATAGTGGTCTATTTCTTTCGTCCCTTATGGTTTGATGACATAATCAAGGACAATGTTAGAGATGGTGACACTAGAAATACATTAATTTCATTGGAAGTTAGAACTTACAGTGAGCAAAGGTGGAAAAAACTTCACAGCGATAGGTGAAGAGAAAAAATATTTGTTATGTAGATTATTTATCTCCTTTATTGTGAATTTTAAGGTTTTTAAAAATATTATTTTGATGATAAAAGATAAATAATTTTGAATATATTACTAATACTATAATAATGCTATCATTATTTACAAGTGTAAATTATAAGTTTAAAATAATAGAAATGAAAACAAAGTGCAGCCAAAAACCGAGAGCAGAATGGTCATTGCTAAACAACTAGTTCAACTGTTTGGTCCAAAACGCTCCATATCTAGAGCTTTTCACAAAACAATTAATTGGGTTGAATCAGCCAAACGCAACCAGCTCATAACAAAATATCAAAACAACTTTTTAATATAGACAAACCTCTAAAAATGGATCAACTAGCTAAAAAATAGCTTATCAGTTATTTTACTAAATGAGGCCTAAGTCTCTCAATGTTGGTAACATCTAACATATAATGAGAAATATATTCTACTCTTGTAATGATTGATTTTTAATCTTGAGATTATACAGAAGCTCATAATAGATTGATGTAGAATATAAATGAATTCCTGAAGATTAGATGCTTGCATTTATGAAGAAATTTAAAATCAAGTCTCTGACTAAGTTAAAGCAAATGATTATGTTCAAGATTTTCATAGCAATGACAAAGGGTTATGGGGAGAGTGAATCCCTTGGCGAATACCATCAAAATGTTCGAATTGGATGGTTGGAGCACCATTGATGAGGATGCTACAAGGGGTTGAAATACAAGCCTGTATCCATTTAATAAAGAAGACTGGAAATCCAAACCTCAATGGGCTCAGAAGCCCCTCATGTTCTTGACGCGTTTGACCATTTCTCTTTCACTTAGCAGTAAATATATCTCCATACATCGTTAGAAGTGAATTAAACAAAACGTAGGCAATAGGTTAAATTAGACAAGCAACGTAAATGTGTTACTAACAATCTGAATGTTAACCGACAGTAATAATGATATGTATATAATAACCCCAAATGTATTGCCAATCAATTTCTATTAACTAGGCGGCAATTTTACCAAGAGTTTTCCTTTCATATGTTGATAATATTGCTCTCTTATAACTACATCCTTGCTAGTCAATCGTTTTTCCCCTCCTGAGATCCAATCTCTTGAAGATAATGTTCTGCTTCCAAAGCTGCCATGCAACCTGCATCACCACCGACAAGGGAGGATGGTTCATAAATCACACGACGCAGGATAAAGCGTAAATCATTCAAAATGACACACGACGCAGGATAAAGCGTAAATCATTCAAAAGTCACTGCATTTGGCCCAATCGTGAGATGGCTCAATATTATAAGTTCGGTCCAATTTCACCACAAAAGCAGCCGGTTAAAGAGATGAATTAGTGGTTCATTAATTATTTTCTGCACTAAGAGTAATTTTGATGATTGAATCGGCCTTTGATTACTATGCCGTTACATATTCCGTAACAAAATCTGCAGAGACCAGTTATAACAGCACTAAAGGACGATACAAATAGGGCGCATCATAAACAGTTTTACTAGCCTCTGTTCTCTACATCTGCGGTCTCTATAAGAAGTTCAGATTGGATGACCTAATCATTTGAAGTTAATTCGTTACCAAGTTAAAACTAGGCAGATTGGTAGCATTTATTTACTTGATGGCATATGATCACTTCAAGTTTTGAATCTCGAAGAGAGTTGGAAACTTATGTACCAGAGCTAAGAAAAATGACCTCCACAAATTGAATTTTTTTGGTTTCTTTGATTATGTAATCAAGCCACATGGTCACTGAGCTTGATGTTGCCTGTATATATTGCCGGTTAATCTCTTATGCTTGTTATCTCAAAAAGAAGAAGCACCGGCAATTAGGAACCATGGTTTAGTTTGTAGGCAAATCATCAAGCAATGGCAAAGCAATGCTTGTCATTTTATTGCACTAAATTGCTTATCTTGAAAAACAAGATCCTCGAGAATCAAAATAGCAGGGAAAACTGTGAACACAGTAAACAAGATTCTGCAGAAAACAGAGATACAAGCAAGAACCACACCAAGCAACTAGCTAACGCAATAGACAAAGACCAGTTATGACAGCATTAAATGACGATGCCAATTCTACAAAATTTAATCCTAATTATGTTAAGAAAGGGAGAATGGAACGATAAAGTTAAATAAGCATGAAAGAGGCATCTGGATTTTGACTCAATGAATAACTACGGACCAATACCCAACCTCAATAATATAAATTCAGAGAAAGGGCGTAAATGGAAGGAAATGCAACTAACCAGTGCCAGCAGCAGTAACAGCTTGCCTGTACTTCTTATCCTGCACATCTCCAGCAGCAAATACACCACATACATTGGTCTGGGTGGTCCCTGGCTTGGTTACAATGTAACCATCAGAGTCAAGTTCCAGCTGTCCATCCAGGAACTTGGTGGCAGGTTCATGTCCAATGGCAAAGAACAACCCAGATACCTTCAAATCAGAAACATGTCCAGTTACAACATTCTTCACCTTGAGACCACCCAATTGGCGGTCTCCAAAGGCCTCCACCACCACAGAATTCCAGAGGATCTCAATTTTAGGGTTGGTCAGGGCTCTGTTCTGCATAATCTTAGAGGCTCTAAAGGTATCCCTCCTGTGGACAATGAAGACTTTTGATCCATATTTGGTAAGGAAGTTGGCCTCTTCCATTGCTGAATCTCCACCACCAATCACAGCCAGAGGTTTATTTCTGAAAATGGGGGCAGCCCCATCACAAACTGCGCAGGCTGAAATGCCTCGGTTCCAGAAGACATCAGAGCCAGGAAAGTTGAGACGCTTGGCAACAGCACCAGTGGCAATGATGACAGCATCACAAAGGACGGACTTGGAATCAGTGAAGACCTTGAAGGGACTAGAGGAAAAATCAACCTTGTTGGCAGTTTCAGTGAAAATTTGGGTACCAAAGCGGACTGACTGGGCACGGGACCGGTCCATTAGTTCTATGCCAGCGATGCCGTCAGGAAAACCAGGGAAGTTTTCAACTTCAGAGGTGGTGGTGAGCTGACCGCCAGGTGCAATATCATTGGCCATCCAGCCCTCAAACATAATAGGCTTGAGCTCAGCACGAGACGCATAGATAGCAGCTGTATGAGCTGCTGGGCCACTACCAATGATACATACGCGGGTTCTAAGCTCCTCCATGATAGTAGGTGCAGATTTAGTTACTTGAGAAGTTGTATCAGCTGCTAGAGAAATGATGCTGGCAGAAGCAGCAATACCTATAAAGCTGCGAGTTTTCCTTAGCAAACTCTTCAACCTAGAAGGTGTACGATTCATTATCCCTCTCTCTCTCTCACAAACACATTCTCCTGTATTTCTTCTGTTTCTCTATCTCTTTAGGCCTTTTCAAATATCAATAATTAGTTTTAGGGAAAAGTAAACTAGCAAACAAGGAAAATGAAGTTTAGGGGTTTAGCCAAAAAACCCCTTGGACACATCAACCAAACAGCGTACAATAGACACAAGTTTGATTTCTACTTGGTAATTTCCATCATACCTAATCAATTCTTGGTACATTAAAATCTCACGGCCTAATCACTTCAACATTTTCAATAAAGAGAACTAACCTCTGGAGAGACTTTTCCAACAAGTTTATCCTCGTCAAAACCTATGATGGAACTAGAAACAGAATAGGTAAGGCATACACAGCAAAACAAATCGTTTGATTCAATTATCAACAACTTAATAGCAATCAGACCTAGAAACCAGACCCATTCATAAGAATGAAAACACAAATCAAGAGCAATGAGTGAGAAGCATAAGCAACAGACCTGAGAAAAACGGAAGAAATGAGGAGCTGACGGTTGTCTTATAGAAACAGGGGAAGGCTTGGTGACGGCGGCGACCAAAGACGAAGAGGGTTTTGAGTTTTGATTCTTTGCGCCAAAACTATACTATATAATGGTTGAAGAATAAAGGAAAAGATAGACTTTTTGTTATGTTAAGGAACAAATACAATATGGTTTTGGTTCCAAGATGAAAATTCAAAGCGAATGCTTCTCTCATTTGGGTTATGCCATCGATCCATTCCAAGCTGAGGCAATTGAGACCAGAAGACAACTTAATGTACTATAGGGCCCTACACTATCCTCCATAAATATATATTGGGCTTATTCATGCAAGTAAAGTTCTGTGGTCTCTGTTAATGAAAGCACTATGCCAGTCTTTGATCAGTACGCAAGCCCACTTTAACTGTTCAATCCAAGTGGGTGGGTCTCAAAGAAAAAAAAAAAACAATTACTTTTCTTTATAGTTTTTATTCATCTAATAATATTTTCATTTAATTAAATTAATTGTGACATTAAAATTTCTATCAAATTAATTTAATAAAAATTGCTATTAAAACCGAATTAGAATAGTCATATATCATCATCAATACTTAGTTAAAGTCCCGTTGAGACGTAGAGTCTGTGGAGATCCAGCAGTACACAGTCTTATTTGTACGGAATAGAGAAGTTGTTCCAAATTCGAACAATCATATATTATAATATAATTTTTTATACGTACCTGTAAGTAGTTTAAAAAAGTTGTCTAAAGTTAAGAGGGTCAAAACAATTGTCTAAAAAAGGTATCTAAATTTCAACAAATGGAAGGTTAGAATTTCGACCTTTTAACTTTGTTATCGGGTTCTGGTTCGTTAAGTCAAAATAAGTTACATCAGTTCAGTTGCGTTAGGTGATGATTTCTTAAATTCACCTACTCCTATGGACTTCTTTCTAAATCTAAACTCGGTGACTTACCTCAACACCTTTCCTTTAAAGGTCCAAATTAACTGAGAACCATAGATGAACATATGAAAAGCAAGAAATGAACCACACGGCAATCTTTGATTAATCTCAGAATGGCATACACAACAAAACAAAACAACAGTAATTAAACACTGCATTTGGCTTTGGTCGACGCATGAATAAAGAAACATAATTAATTAATCAAAACGCAAAATAAAAAAAAAAACAAAAACAAAAAGCTTCCTATACAAATATCACAGCTTGTTAACTGCCTTTAAAATATATACAAAACTAAGATTACTCGTCATCGTATGTCTGTGTTTATATCAGGTACTAGAGCAGACTTCATCCTGCTCAACCGAAATTGATGACCTCTTTATGAACTCCAAGCACTCTGCAATGGCTTCAGAATAGAAAGAATTTGTCCGTCCAAATGATCTCAACCTGCTTGTGTCAACTCTAGGACTTCCCTTCTTGTTAGAGCCGCTTATTAACTCCGTTGTCACTGAATTCCTCCTGCTACTACAGTTATTCCTCTTCAGATTACTATTACTTCTGTTCATCACCACTATTCCTCTCTTCAGAGATCGTAACAGAGCTTGCCCATATGAACATCTCCACTTACTCAAGAGCCTGAATATGTAAACAAACCTTGCACTTAGCTTTTGAACGGAAAATCTTTTGGGGTAGAGCCTGAACCCTCTGCTGCTAGGTCCTTGACATCTCCTTTCAAACTTTGTGTAGCTTGAATGAGTACCCATGTTTATCTGCCACTTCGCGGTTCTCTTCTGCAACCACCAAATGTTCATCATAGGAATCATCAGGCAGCTATAGAAATATGTTTATATATGCGTGTGGGGTAGGTCCCTTACAAGATTAAATATGGCCGCATGATGACTTTTTGGAAGGTGTGTGGAAATTTAAGGTGGAACTTAAAAGAAAATATCGTCTTTTCTCAAGCGGCTCACTTAACTTTGCATCATTTATAGACTTTTGGACGGTCTTCTTGGGAATGATGTTACAAAATATGTATATTATTGCTAAGCAAGTGCTCCATATTTGTGTGAACATGTATTCTCCTCTCTATTTTTGATTTGGTACAATTTCTTATCTCTTAGTAAAAGCCTGATCATAATTGGAGTGGTAGGGTCGCAGGGGGACAGGAAAAGAGATACAAAAGTATAAACTCTTGTCAAATTCGGTGGGAGCTAGTATAATAATCTGCCGCGTTTAAGTTGTTAATGGGGACAGATTGACAACCGCCAGTGATTCCGGGTAAAGCAACAAGGCACTCCTACCAAGAAACCTAGCAGATTGATAAAGCGTGTTAAATACTTAAGGCTGATTAAGATTAAGGTGCACAATTCATTAGTCTAAGACACGTTTTGACTAATGACATATCTCTTCTTTGAAGGCCAATTAAGCGTAGTGTTGGCCTTTTATTCTTGTATAAAGCTTTTTTAATAACGAAGTAACAATCTAAAATTTATGTGTACTAATTAATAAACTACTTTATAAATTAAAAAGAATTAATTTAGAGATAATCCAATCAGAAAGTTTTAACTTAACCACTAATCGTTATTCTCCTATTTTGTTATCAACTTAGTTAATGTTTCAACATATATCATTTGAGTACCTCGAATCCGGTTAATGTCTCTCAGTTTACATTATCATTATACAGATGCCACATGATAGAGAAGAGAAAAACATAACTGATAGCACTGATTGGTTTGGAGAGATTGTCGTGGGATTAGATACACAAAATTAGCAATTTAGACAACCTAACTCCATCGGAAATTGGAAAACAACCAACAGCTTGGATACTTCCCGGGATGCGTGGAAAAAATAATAGTCAGCTGTCATTTGTTGTTGGTTTGGTACTCAGACCAACATTATCGGTTTTAAAGTACTTATTTGTTCATGTCAATTGTGCATGTATTTGTTTGGTGGACAATACTATTACTTTTAATGCTTAAGATCTTACACAACATCATTCTCATTAATAATTTTATATTAAGCTCAATATACGTCTCAATTTATTATGCCTTAACATTATATTATCAATAGAGCAATTTTGACAATATTCATAAATAAGAACAAATTTGTTTTCATGTAAATTTGCATTAATTTAGTTCCTTCAATATCAATTATCACATTTTCTGTTAAAAAGACACCGATATTCTCTCTCTTGATCACTCCAAAAGCTTCCCATTCTATATACATAAATAATATCTATTATATAAACTTTCTCTAATATTCTAAAATAACATTATCTAGAATATTATAAAAAGTTTAAGTCGGCTAACAACTAACTTTAGATGGGTATAAAAGGAGTCAAGCTCCATGATGAGCGAGTGAGTAGAAAAACAACTAAAAAGGTGTGAGTGAGGGCATGTGAGACTGTGTGCCATATAATAAAGTGACAGGTATGTGTTAATATGGAGTGGAGAATTAGTGAGAGTATTGTGATTGTAAAATATTACAATTAATATATTATGTTTTGAGTTTTTTCAAATGAGTCTTTCACACACTCTAATAAAATTCAACAAGTGGTATTAGAGTTAGTTTGGTTTGCGACCGAACTATAGTATCAAGCAGTAAGAAATCATTGTGCAAGGAGTCTTTGCCAAAGATTGACACTGTAAAAGTTCTGCCTATCTACAATTAGGAACTATAAATCTAGTTGATTTGGGGCCAAAGTAACTTGGTTAAGTACTGGGCATCATCAAGTTATAATGGCAGTTATTGCGAGTTCAGCAAGTACTATTGAAAAGCTTAATAACTATAAATATAACAATTAGAGCTTACGAATGCAATACTACTTGCTTGGACAAGACTTATGGAGCATTGTTGGTGGTGACAATACCACTCCACCCACGGACGCAAAAGAATTAAATAAATGGAAGATTAAAGTTGACAAAGCTATGTATGTACTATATGTGACAATTGAGAATGACCTGCTACACCGCATCAAGGGTGCAAAAACACCTAAAAAGGCATAAGATAGTCCAGAAACATTGTTCACCAGGGCCAATGATGCAAAGTTTCAATGGTTAGAAAATGAGCTCCTATCAGTCTCGCAACAAAATATGTCAGTAAGCGAATATTTCATAAAAGTTAAATCTCTTTATGAAAAATTCCAAAATTAGATCTTCAAAATGCAATTACAGAGAGTAGAATGAGGAGGATCATTATTTATGGCTTACGACTAGAATACGATGTCATTGTTACCGCAACTCGTAGTTGGGCCAAAGAACCAATCTTTACAGAATTGGAAAATATTCTTGTCAATCAAGAGACCTTAGACAACCAAATGTCTAAAGTCTCATTAAAGGATGAGGAGAAAACCCTGTCCAGTAAGTAAAGGGCACATAAAGGAAGAGGCAAAATTGTTATGAGACATGGTGATGAAAATCCAAGGAAGTTACAGGATGGTCGGCGGAAAAATAAAGAAAGAAGATGTTCTCAATAAGGGGGAGCTCAATAGGTTCGAAATAACGAAGACAAAAAGTATCGGCTATAGAATAACCAATGATACAAATGTGGCAAGATAGGACACTTTGCCAGGGATTGCCGATTCAAAAGAGTTGAAGGCAATGCTAAAACTTCCACCCAGAATGGTAAAGATAGTGATGAAGAATGGGATTTTCAAGCATCTATAGTAGTACAAGAGAATGAAGAGAATGTAACTTCTTGCACGACTGACCTAATGGAAGAATCTGTATTCGTAAAGCTGAAGGATGAGGTAATTAACTACAGTGATGACTAGATTATTGATTCTGAGTGCTCCAACCACATGACAGGAGATAATGACAAATTGATCAATCTAACAGAATATAATGGAAGACAGGTCGTGGTCATAACAAATAATTCTAAGCTGCCAATCACTCATATCAGCCAGACTATAACAGTGCCTTGATACAATCTTCACAAGGTAGAGTTGAGCAATGTCTACCATATGCTAGGTATGAAGAAAAATTTACTCTTTGTTTCACAGCTCACATCTTTAGGAAATTATGTAGTGTTTGGTCAAAAAGATGTAAAGGTGTACTCAAACTTAAAGCCAGCAAGTAAACCCATCATGGAAGGACAACACTTAGAGTTTGTCTATGTTATGACTGTATAAATGACGTATGTAAATAAGACAAGAAAGATGAGACACCTGATTTGTGACATGCAAGGCTTGGGCATGTGAATTATCATAAGCTGAAGGCAATAATGAAGAAGTCCTTGCTTAAAGCTCTTCATGGGCTAGATGTTTGTGATGATACAATATATGTTAGATGCCAATGTGGAAAAGCATATTAATGCCTTTATGAATAATCAACATACAAAGCTAAGATGCCCCTTGATTTGATCCACTTTGACATTTTTAAAGTGAAACAACCATCCATTAGTGGATCTCAATACATGATCACTTTTATTGACTATTATTTAATGTGTGTATCACTTTATGAAAGAAAAGTCCGAGGCATTAATCAAATTTAAGAAGTTCAAAGAAAGAGTGGAAAAAAAAACTAGGGAAAGGAATACTATCCCTCCGTACAGCCAATAGGGGAGAGTACATATTCAAAGATTTTTTCAACTACCCATGAGAAAATAAGTTTTGCAAGTAGTTAGCTATCCGAGCACCCCATAAAATAATGAGATTGTTGAAAGGAAGAATCGCCACTTGAAAAAAATATGCAGAAGCATGCTACATGCCAAAAATGTACCACCTAGATTTTGGGCCAAGTATATGAAGACAACACCATACCTTATCAACAGATTGCCTCAAACTTGACTGTAGTTTATCTCACCATTTGAAAAGCTATGGAATATCAAACCCATAGTTAGTCATTTTGGAGTCTTTGGTTGTATTTGCTATGTGTTTGGACCAGACCACTTGCAAAGTAAGTTTGATAAAAAGGCCATTTGATATATAGTCGTGGGATATGAAAACAAACAAAAGGTTGGAGATGTTGTGATGTAATAATAAATAGATAATATGTATCTAGAAATGTGGTGTTTGATGAGGCATCATCATGGTGATCACCACAAGCAGTTTTGTTACTTGATTATAAAGCGATAAAGGAAAAGCTACAAGAAAAAGTTCAAGAGCTGTCTGAGCTTGACAAATCATAAGACTCAGTTAAAAAAGTGAGACCAATAAAAGAGTTAGTAGAGATTAGTGACATGTCATTAAGGAGAAGCCTATGGCAAACTAGAGTGCATTATAAAACTCCTAAAGGAGAAAGATCAAGTCAATTAGAAGAGCCAAAAGATCAAGAATTTTGTCAACTATCTTTATGCAGGTCAATTAGAGAAAGAAGGTCGAATCCCAACTATGCAAATGCAACATTCACGAAAGAAAATAGAGTAGTTAAGCCAACAAGCTATGAAGAAGCATCACAAAGCTTCGATTGGAAGAAAGCAATGGATAAAGAAATTCAAGCATTAAAAGATATTCAAACTTGGGACTTAGTGCCACAACCCAAGAATGCATGACCAATTTCTTACAAGTGGGTTTTCAAGGTAAAGAGACGACCTGATGGAACAATTGAAAGGTACAAGGCTCGATTGGTTGCACGAGGATTTTCTTAGTAGTACGGGCTAGACTATGATGAAATGTTTAGTTCATTAGCAAAGATCACAATAGTAAGTGTCTTGCTTGCCCTTACAACCAATAAATCTTGGAAACTCTAGCAAATGGATGTAAAGAATGCTTTCTTGCATAGAAAACAGGACAAAGAAGTATATATGGAGCAACATCAAGGATGTAACACCCCACTCCCGAGTGACCCGAACCCGATATCGTTGGTGATATCCGAGTCCGTGCCCCGCGAGGGTGGCG
>JANITX010000212.1:19576010-19592268 GCA_027564395.1 Erythroxylum ulei | reverse complement strand
ATTTGCTATGTAAATTGAATAGGTCCACTTATGGACTTAAACAGCATCTAGGTCTTGGAATACTTGTTTTGACCAGTCGGTCAAAATTTTTGGTTTTGATCAGTGTCATGATGAGTCTTGTGTGTATAAGAAGTGGAATGGTAAGAAGGTGGTGTTTCAGGTATTATATGTGGATGATATTCTGCTTATAAGAAATTGTGTAGGTATGTTGACTTCTGTTAAGGACTGTTTATCTGAGCGTTTTGATATGAAGGACTTGGGAGAAGCTGCTCATATTCTTCGGATCAAGCTTATGCGAGATTGCAAGAAAAGGATGATTGGCTTGTCACAGGCACTTTATGTTGATACTATTCTTGCTTGTTTCAACATGCAGGATTCTAAGAAGGTTTTTCTTCGTTTCAGACATGGAATCACTCTATCTAAGGATCAATGTCCTAAGAAATCTAAAGAGATAGAGAGTATGAAGGCAATTCCTTATGCTTCTTCAGTAGCAAGCCTTATGTATGCAATGTTATGCAATAGACCTGATATTTGTTTTGCTGTTGGTATGGTTAGTAGATTTCAGTCTAACCCTAGGCGAGAACATTGGACTGCAGTAAAAAATATAATCAAGTACTTAAAACGAACTAGAGATTATATGTTGGTTTACCAGTTAGATGAACTTGTACCTATAGGGTATACAGATTCAGACTTTCAGTTTGACAAGGACTCTCGGAAATCTATCTCAGGAAATGTTTTTTCATGGAAGGTGGAGCCATAAGTTGGAGGAGTATTAAGCAAACTTATATTGCAGGCTCCACCATGGAAGCTTAATATGTGTCAGCCTCTGAGGCAGCCAAGGAAGCAGTATGGCTTAGGAATTTCCTAATGGATCTGGGTGTGGTTCCAGCAGTTCAATCGCCTATTACACTTTATTGTGACAATAGTGGGGCGGTTGCAAACTCGAAGGAGCCACGGAGCCATAAAAGGGCAAAACACATTGAGCGGAAGTATCACCTGATAAGAGACATAGTTCAATGGGGTAATGTGGTGGTGATGAAGATTGCATCAGAAACTTGATGTCTATATGCTTAGACTTTGTTGGGCTCCTATTATTATTTGAACACAAAATTGTTGAATTATTTTCAAAAAATATCTTAAGTAGGCTTTTAATGTCATTTGTAAATTATAGCATTATGACAAGATTTTACAGCTATATCCCATTATTAGATGCTTCATTATGTTATAAATTTTGTTGTTACATTAGAAGAAGCTATTAGTATTTGCTTAGCAATCTTCTAAGAAATATCTCTTCTAACTAACATATAGATATAACATGAACTAGATTTCCTACTATCTTAGCATCTAGAAAAATCAAAATTAGAATACTCAATAATCTTAAGTAATCTGATCTCCTATATATAAGTATATAGTCTTTAGTTATTTGCAGATACTTATAACTTTTTTAGTTGCTACCTAATGGTCTAGTCTATGATTGCTTAAATATCTCCCTAGCATCCTAACAATGTACGTAATATTCAGACGTGTACATACTTGAGCATATATAAGACTCTATATTGCTGATGCATAAGGAATCATTTGCATCTCTTTAGCCTCAAAATCATTCTTAGGGCACTAACTAAGACTAAAATTGTCTCCTTTAGATATAGGCATATCACATGGTTTACAATTTTACATACTAAATCTCTTAAAAACCTTTTCAATGTAGCTCTTTTGTGATAATCTAATAATACATTGAGAACAATCCTAATGTATTTGGATCTCTAATATAAAAGAGGCATCACCAAGATCTTTTATCTCTAAATTTTAAAATAGAAATCTCTTAGTTTCATAAAACAAGCCTAGATCCTTACTGGCAAGCAGTATATCATCGGCATAAAAAAAACTAGAAAAATATTTTTTTCTCCTACTGAACTTATGGTATACATAATCATCTACCATATTTATATTAGAACCAAATGAGATGAAAACTTGATGAAATTTGTAACATTATTGACGAGAAGATTTTTTGAGTCCAAAGATAGATTTATTTAATTTTTAAACCATTTCTTTTAGGCCTCTTGACCTAAAATTTTCTGGTTATATTATATAAATCATCTCATGAAAGTTTCCATTGAGAAATGCAGTTTAATATACATTTGATGTAACTTAAGATCAAAGTGTGTCATTAATGAAATGATGATTCTAAAAGAGTCTTTCTAAGAAACCAGAAAGAAAGTCTCTTTATAGTTAATACCTTCCTTCTGAGTGAAGCCTTTGGAAACTAAACATGCCTTATATCTTTCGACTTTACCTTTAAAATCCCTTTTAGTCTTAAATATCCATTTGCAGCTAATGGGACAAGATCCCAAATGTTATTGTCTTTTATGGACTTCATTTCCTCATTCATGGCTTCAATCCACTTATGAGAGTTAGAACTTTGTATGACTTGATGGAAGTTAAATGAATCATCTTCCACCATTGTAATACCATGCTCATGTTCTTCAATATATACACATAATCACCCAAAATTACATTTTTTTCTCTCTAGTAGATCTCCTTAGTGGTATTGGTTATTGAGGTTGTTGAGTTTTTATTTTAGAATAACTTCTTAAATTTGTGTAGGAGGAGCATTATCTTGATTTGGAGATGCTTTTTGACTAATGTCCATAATATTTTGTGGAATAATAACACTTTCCTCTTATAAGACAAAGTTTCTTACCATATCTCCCCTCATAATCTCCCCTCGTAAACTCAACTTCCTCAAAAAAAACAAAGCATTCCTTATGTAAAAATTCCTTTAGTAAGGGGTTCATAAAACTATAAACTTTTGGATCTGTCAGATTATCCAATAGAATAACATCTAGCAGTTCTCGAGTCTAGTTTATTTTTATTTGGCCTATAAAACTTAGCCTTTGTTGGAAAACCTTAAATATGTAAATGGTTCAAGATAGGTTTCTTGCCTATCTATAACTTTAGGTTTGGTAGTTGCTTTAGTTGGAACTATATTGATTAAGCAAGTTGAAATCTTTAATGTCTCTTCCCAAAGGGATTCTGGCAAGGTAGTATAAGAAATCATACTCCTTACCATACCTTTAAGCGTTTTGTTTCATCTTTCAACTACACCATTCATGCTAGGAGTGATTAGCATGGTGTACTGTAGGATAATTCCATATTCCTCTAGGTATTTGGAAAAGGGTCCTAGATGTTGTTCACCTAAACCATCATATCTACCATAGTATTCTCCACCACGATCAAATCTGATGTAGTTAATCCTTTTACCAAATTGATTTTCAACTTCTGCCTTAACATTTTAAACACATATGGAGATTGGGATTTTCATGAATAAGATATAGGTAACTGTGTCATTTATTAATGTGACTAAATATTGTACAGCATTCCAAATAATGTAGGGAATAGCCCACGTATGTTTGTCTGTATTATTTCTAAGACGTAGGTACATATGCTAGCACCTAATCTCTTTTAATTTATTTGTTTCCCCTTTGTACAGTTAATGCATACATTAAAGTATGAAAAGCCTAAAACCTTTGAGTTCACTTTTTAGAGATATGAACTAATCTCTTGTGCCATAGAATAGAAGAATTCTCATTGGTTAATTTTCTTTTAATACCTTGTACACTATTATGCAATAATTCATTTTATGAAGCAATGTTATCAAGTAAATAAAGATTATCATTTACCATCAAAAAACTGATGCTAATAAGATTTAAATTTTGAAAAAGACTAAATATTTTATTTCCAAATGAACAAGAGTAACCAAATTTGTCCAAAGTAGAAATAGAAACCAAATTATGTCTAAAGGATGGTACGATAAAAGTCTCTTTCAAATCCAAATTAAATCCAATTCCTAATAATAATTGAAATGTCCCTATTGCTTCTTTTCCACCTACTTGCCATTACCCATAAAGATGTTTCTTTCACTATCACTTGGTTTTTGACAAATCAAGCAATCCTACATAGACACACTTATGTGAATCATAGCACCATAATCTATCCACCAAGTGCATCTAAGCATTGAAGCTAAATTAACGTTAGAAAACACTGAAAAACATACCTTTCTTTATAGGCTAAGCGTGATATTTGGTACAATCCCTCTTCCTATGGCTTGTACCCTTATGGATCATATTACCAATATCTTTTAAAATGGCACTTATACAATGAGCAATGTATGAAGACCAATAAATAAGCTCATACTTTGATTATAACAAGTACCCAGGTAGTACATAATTAACTAAATTATCTATAACAAACTTTTCAATATTCTTTGGTCCAATGCACTTGATAATTTCAAAAAAATCCAAATAAAGCGTGAGCACTTTTTACCGTATCATGAGCATCAATATACTTAATTAAAATTGAACCAATATTAAAATAAACTAAGAAATTAATTAATGTTCTTTATCTTTGTTAGTTCACCCATATGCCATAATAATGCATCATGCTAATTCCTAACTAGAATTATATGTATCCATAATCAAATTACATTTCTTTTTTAAATCTTGAAGCAAAGGCACACGAATCTCATAATAAGAAGGTACCTTAAATCTTGAACCTATTGATGTTGTCATATATATTGCTTCTTCAAAATAGGGTGAATTTAAAGTATTTAAAAGAATATATGAATAATAGAACTATCTAGCCCATGTTCGTTTACCTAGCAAAGTAGTACCCTTATCAACCAAAACATTTTTTAAACTAAGTTGAGAACCAATAGTAGTTCTTGAAGAAAAATAAGAATCTATGTCAACAATACCTTTTCTTTTTCCTTTAACTAATAGTTATTGTGCTTCATCATCTCCAAAAGATATATTGTAAGTATATTTATATTCTTTTTTCTTTTTTCCTTGTTGCTGTAAATAAGTATGAGAAAAATATTTTTTTTTTTGACATAACTATAAGATTTAGACATTCTAAGAAAGTAACAAATTTTGAAAAATACTTATCTTGCTAAATACATTACATTTTATAGGAAAGTTCAAAACAAAACAAACATAAAAGACAAGAAGACATGATAGAGGTATTTTAGAAAAATCAAGACAATAACTAAAAGCATTTAAACAAATTATTACTTACATAATTTTGTTGTATGTTGAATTTAAAGAAATAACAACAATATTTGTAATTGTAATTTATAACTGTTGACCTATTAGTATATTACCATATATCACATACTCCATAAGTCATAATCATTAAATAGTAAATACAAATCTTTACTTTGTCTCCTTTTACATTTTAATTTACATGTTTTTGCTTGTAATTTTGTGATTATCAAATTGTTGTGAGACAAGAAAAGAATAAGGAATGCTAGCTCAAATAAGTTATATATCCATGAAATAACTCAGTAAGTCCATACAAAATGAGAAAATTTAATAAATTATAAATTATTATTAGGTAAAATGGTTTCGTTCACTACTTAAAATCCCATATTTCTATTTAACCATTTCATCTGTAATTCCCATGCAATTGTCTTCAACTTTAAATGGTCCTAGAAACTTTATAGAAGGTCAAGAAATGAAGTAAAATCAAATATGTGCCTTCTTAAAGTCTCAACTTGAACTGAAGTTCTACTTAAGTTTAAAGCCTAAAACCTTTATACATATTAAATATATTTTTGTGGAAGTTAACCCCAACAAGATATATATTCTTCTTAAATGAATAAGGACAAAAAAAACAAAGCTAAAAGGAATCGAAGATAATGTCTTAACTTCACAATCCCCAATCCTTGTCCAACAAACCCATTTCAATAACAACCTAGACCTAATAATATCAATGGAAAATTGAAAAGAATTAAAGATAATCAATATTTCAACCCCACAATTCCCAGTTATTCTCCAGCATGATTAATTCAATCACAACCTAAACCTAATAAAATCAATTTCTTTGAAATAGATTCATAAATCATGAATTATAACCCAATAACATTATGAACTAAAAAATTTAAAAAGAAAGGTGACAACGATAAGAAAGAAGATTAAAGTATCAAAATAAAAATATCCTAATCATTGCATCAATGAAAGTTTGAAAAGTGAAAATAAAAAAACCCTAATATTACGTTTTCATTGTTTGTTATTCTAGAGCTTGAACAAAAGTTACAAAACTAAAAAGTTATACAAGAGGATGAATTAGATAGGAGATGGAGACTAAAAATGCTTTCAAGATAAAACAAAACTTTAAAAGAGATTGAACAAATCTTTAAGTGTAAAAACTTTAATACTATTAGTCTATATCTCATATGGGGTATTATCAACTAATTTGAAAAGAACTCTAATTAAAGGGTAAGCAACAGTTTTAAGGGCATATCTACAAAAGGAGATAGGAAGAACTGTATGACTCATTATAGAATGTATTTTATATAATATAGTATAGTTTCTCCTATCGAACACTTAATTATAATGTGGAGTTTTAGATAGAGTCTATTGTGAGAGAATCTTATTCTCTTTTGAATAACCAAGAAACTCATGGTATAAGTGACCATCAATCATATTTAAGTGTCTTAATACTTTTACCAATTAGCTTATCAACCTTAAGTCTAAATTCTTTGAAATTTTAAAATAATTTAGACTTTTGTTTCATTAAATACATATATCCATATCTAAAATGATCATATATGAATACAATAAAATTTGAGTACCCACCTCTACTATGAGTATAGATAAAGTCACATACATCTAAATGTATAAACATTAATAACTCATTGACATGCTCTCCTTTTCCATGAAAGGTAGTTTGGTCATCTTGTAACAATAATAATCTAGTGAAAGTCTCGCTGATATGCGGGGCCTGGAGAGGTTCAATAGTACGCAACTTTAACCCTAACTGGTAGAGAGACAATTTTTGTAGCACCCCACTCTCGCAAGACATGTACCTGACATCTTGAGTGATATTCGAGTACATACCTTGCAAGAGTGGCATGCTAAAGCAGCCAGTCAGTAAAATCTCATTAAAAAAAATTTTCAAAATAACATACATATGCAGAAATCAATAATCAAATTGGGCCCATTTTATTTGTTAGACCCCATTTTCGGAGCCCAACATCCGAAATCATAAACCTTGATCTTGCAGACTACCTTGAAGGGTTATTTCAATGAACCCTCATTAAGAGGAATAGAAAATGCATTAGGAAACTATTGCTTCAAGAATCACTTCATTTGGCAGTCGGATGATGAAGTTATGGCCAAAAGAATCAAGTATGTTTATATCCTCAATTATATTACACTTGTCTTGGGGAAATAAGCATAACCGTCATTAGGGGTATCAGATTAAGATCATCTTAGGACGGTTTGAAAGAGGACTTCGAGATCCACAAATTTTATGGAAACCTCAAAGACGAATTTTATCGTCGAAAAGGTAAAAAACGGAGCAGACGATAGCAAGAGGCAGACGAAGCAAGAAGCAGACGAATGCAAGAAGCAAACTAATCAAGAAGCATATGAATGCAAGAAACAAACGAATGTGAGAAGCAGACGAATCAAGAAGCAGACGAATCAAGAAGCAGATGAATGCAAGAAGCAGATGAATGCGAGAAGCAGATGATTCAAGAAGTAGACAAATGCAAGAAGTAGACAAATGCGAGAAGCAGACTAATGCAAGAAGCAAACGAATACGAGAAGCAGACGATTCAAGAAGCAGACGAATGCAAGAAGTAGACGAATCAAAGTAAACTTAAGACGAAGCAAAGTCAACTTAAGACGATGCAACTCTTAAGATGAAGCGGAGTCAACTTAAGATGAAGCAAAATCAACTTAAGATGATGTAACTCTTCAGACAAAGCGGAGTCAACTTAAGACAAAGCAAAGTCAACTTAAGATGTTGCAACTCTTAAGATGAAGTGGAGTCAACTTAAGACAAAGAAAAGTCAACTTAAGACGATGCAACTCTTAAGACGAAGCGAACTCAACTTAAGATGATGCAACTCTTAAGACGAAGCGGAGTCAACTTAAGCCGAAGCAAAGTCAACTTAAGATGATATGACATCATTATAGACGATATGACGTCATCACAGACAATACATCTCTACAGATGATGCATCTTTACAGACGATACATTCTTACAGATGATATGACGTTAACAAAGATAATATGACGTCATCACAAACGATACATCTTTACAGACGATATGACATCATCACAGACGATATGATGTCATCACAGACGATGCCACTTTATACCCCTAAGCATCTTCCCTTCTAAGGATCATAACTTTTAACTCCGATGCCTAAAATTACAAACACTATATCGTTGGAAAGCTAAGAGGATAAGCTACAATTTTCCAGAAGACAACTTTGTCTAGTTCTACCTAAATCAATCTGATTTTCCCCCTGAATTCAAAACACAATTCCTACCCCTATGAAAAGCTTGAAAATGCAATATAAAGACTTGGGAAATTATAAACAAAACATAATGTATGTGTGTATATATATATATACACATTTCATTGACATCAAAAAAATAAGAGTTTTACAACACTTTAGTGGGCATTTCAAGCCACCTTACAACATGATCCAAAATACAAAGTTTAAAAAACGAGAATCGCTCAAAATGCGACTAAAGCCTTGTTTTACATGATCTAACTTCAAAAAAACAAAATATGCAAATCGGAGTGATGCCTTGACTCTCGACTCGATCACTGGGTATCTTTTCCATCGCCTGAAGAGGGGAAGGAAAGAGGGTGAGCTTGAAAGCTCGTGGGTAATAGTTTTATAAATGGTAATAAGCAAAATCCATTTAAAACTTTCATGATCATAGCAAAAATCCCATTGAATCATAAAACACAGAATTATCAATTTATCAAGCCAATTCACAAATCACATAAGTCATACATCTGTCAAAATTGCCAATACATCATAACCAATCATCATATCAAAATCAAATAAACATATCAGAATGGTTCGGATGGATCTGTAATAGAACGTACTACACATTTCCCCTAAGGGTCCTGTGTAGCCGTGAATAGAACGCACTATCGCAATCCCACAAACTAGTCTTATGTAGCTGTGAACTTATGGGAGTTCGTGAAGGAGCCTCATGCCACTATCGAGTAGGCGGGAGAAGCCTTTAGGCAAGTGCACTTGACTGACAGAACAGACCACCATAAACCTACATAACATGTAATTCATGACTTGAAAACCCATTGCCCAAATGGCACATTTTGAAAACTTATCTTCCATAAGCATGATCCATTTCATATGCAATTCCATCATCATTTCACACTTCATCAACCAAAACCCCATACCAATCATATAGCCATTTGAAAACATTTTCATATCAACTCATAAGTCATTCACAAAAATTCACATATAGAATCATATGGCACATTCTTAAAGCATTTTTAAAGAACAATAAATGCACATTATTAAGGTAGTTGGAAATCATTAAATTCCATTTATTTGAAGAAACTTTAATAGCTTATTAACTTAATTATAAAAATGTCACCCACCTTAATTTCCTTGCTTGAAAACTTGATCAAGAATGTCTCTCCTTTTGCTCCACTTGCCTCTCTTGATTTTCTTCAACATTGACAAAAACCCAAATGAATAGACATTCAAATTAGAAAACCCAAAGAACCAAATGCATGAAATTGATCCTAAAATACTTATACCTATGCAATTTCTAAGCTCTTTGAACCAACACCTTTCCAAAAATCCAAAAGATTTAACATAAACTTACCTTGAATCTTCACTAAACAATGAATTTATTGGCTCTAATGGAAGCTTTAACCTTCCTCTTCCTTTTTCCCTTCTTGCTCAACCCCAAAATCCTTCTTGAAGGCTAAGAAAAGTTGAAACCTAGGTCAACTCCCTTTTTCCTCTCAACCCACAACACTCTCTCTCCCTTCTTTCTTTTGTTTTTGTGCTTTCTCTATTCTTTTATTCCTCACTAACATTTTTGTCTTCTAAAATGCAAGCCAGCAATTTCCTCTTCCCATTTTTGCCTTTCCTTCAATACCTTAAAGCCTTCCCACTTAAGTAATCTCCCAAAAATGCCCCTCATGCAACTTATCACCCTAACCTTAATTCAATTAACTTATATCATATAACCTCATTCACATTAGCAAGCTAATTAATTCCAACATACATTAATCTAGCAAGACCCTAAAATTAATCTAATCATGCTTATTCGTCAAGAAAAAATTTTGGGGGCCAACAATTCTCCCCCCTCTTAAAAGAATTTCGTCCTCGAAATTCTTACCTGAATCATTGAAGAGTTACGAATACTTCTCTTTCATGGCTCTAAAGACTCCTACGTGGCCTCTTCTATAGACTGGTTTCTCCACAAGACTTTGACCAATTGAATTGTCTTGTTCCTTAGGACCTTTTCCTTGGTGTCCAAGATCTCCACTGGAATCTCCTCATAACTTAGATCATCTCTCAACTGAACCTCAACGATTTGAATGATGTGGGAGGGATCCGATCTATACCTCCTCAGTATGGACACATGAAAGACGTCATGTATCCGTGACAGTTCCGGTGGCAACGTTGACTTATAGGCTAATGGTCCCATTCTATCAAGGATTTCATAGGTACCCACATATCTCGAACTCAGCTTACCCTTCTTGCTAAACTTCATGACTCCTTTCTAAGGAGACGTCTTAAGAAAGTCCTTTTCACCGACTTCGTACTCCATCTCCTTTCGATGTGCATCAGTATAACTTTTCATTCTATCCTGTGCTTCCTTAAGTCATTTCTTAATTAAGTTAACCTTATCTACTGTCATCTGAATTAAATTTGACCCTATCAGTTTATTTTCTCCTTCTTTATCCCAATATATCGGAGTTCTACACCTCCTTCCATACAGTGCTTCATAAGGAGCCATCTGAATGCTCGAATGGTACTAATTATTGTAAGCAAATTTGACCAATGGCAAATGCCCATCTTAAGCTCCTTTGAAGTCTATCACACATGCCCTGAGCATTCCCTCAAGGGTCCGAATGGTCCTCTCAGATTAACCATCCGTCTGGGCATGAAAAGTCATGCTAAAATTTAACTTAGTTCCCAGAGCCTCTTGTAAGCTTCCCCAAAATCTCGAAGTAAATCGAGGATCCCTGTCAGAGACTATGGATTCTGGAACCCCATGTATTCTTACTATCTCATCAATATACTTCTTTGCTAGCACATGAAAAGAATTAGTCTATTTGATCTCTTAAAAATGTGTTGACTTCGTCAACCAATCAACATGGCATCATGCTTCCTACTAGTCTTAGGCAAACCCATCAAAAAATCCATAGTTATCCTTTGCCACTTCCACTCAGGAATGGACAATGGCCTTAACTTTCCAGAAGGTGTCTGGTGTTCAACCTTGACTTGCTGACACACTAGACACTTGCTCACATATTCTGCTGCATCTCTCTTTATGCCTTTCCACCAGAAATGTTCTTTCAGATCTCTGTACATCTTGGTGCTACTTGGGTGCATGGCATAAGGCGCATTATGTGCCTCATGTAGTATTTCATTCTTTACTTCCTTAACATTCAGGATATAAAGTCTGTTTCCTACAACCATGAGTCCATCATCCCTCACTATCACCTCAGCTTTCTTGCCATTCTTAATTTCTTCTTGGAGCTTGCTTAAATCCATATCTTGCGCCTGTAACTCCCTTACCTTCTCCTTGAGTATCGGCCTTACTCAAAAATTTGCAATAACACAATCGGGTTCCTCCTGTTTTAAGGTTATTCTAACTTAGCCATCTCTTCCAATAAAGGCAGATAAACTATCTGAACATGGGCTATTGAGGATTTTCTACTCAAAGTATCCGCCACTACATTTGCCTTTCTAGGATGGTATTCAATTAATAGATCATAATCCTTTAGCAACTCAAACCAACTTCTTTGTCTCAAATTCAATTCCTTTTGGCTCAACAACTACTTAAGACTTTTGTGATCTGTAAAAAGCATTGTCTGCATCCCATATAAATAATGTCTTCAAATCTTCAGGGCAAAAATTACTGCTGCCAATTCTAGATCATGAGTCGGGTAATTTAGTTCATAAGGCTCTAACTACCGCAAGGCATAAGCTATTACCTTGTCTCCTTGCATCAACACACAACCCAAACTCTTTCTCGAAGCATCACTATACACTGTATAACCTTTATCTCCCATAGGCAAAGTCAGCATTGGAGCACTTGTCAATCTATGCTTAAGCTCCTCAAAGCTCTTCTAACATTCATTATTCCAGATAAATTTATTATTCTTCCTCAATAACTTAGTCATTGGAGCAACTATTATCGAGAATCCCTCAACAAATCTCCTATAATACCCTGCCAAGCCCAGAAAACTTCTTACTTCTGCCACTGTCATCGGTGCAAGCCAATTCACCACTGCTTCAATTTTTCTTGGATTAACATGTGCCCCATCTTTAGAAATCACGTGTCCAAGGAAAATCACTTCGTGAAGCCAGAATTCACATTTGTTGAATTTGGCATAAAGCTTTTTCTCTCTCAATATCTGCAACACTCCCCTGAGATGTTCCTCATGTTCCCCTTACTCTTGGCATACACCAGAATGTCATCGATAAGCATTATGACAAACTAATCCAGATATTCCTTGAAGACCCTGTTCATAAGATCCATGAAAGCAGCTGGAGCATTAGTCAATCCAAATGGCATGACTAAAAATTCATAATGCCCGTAACGTGTCCTGAAGGTTGTCTTGCTCATATCAGACTCCTTGATTCTGAGCTGATAATAGCCCGACCTGAGTTCAATCTCTCCCTGCAACTGGTTAAACACATCATCAATCTGGGGCAGAGGATACTTGTTCTTAACAGTCACTTTGTTGAGTCTTCGGTAATCGATGCACATATGCCATATCCCATCCTTCTTCCTAACAAATAGAGTCGGCGCTCCCCATGGTAACGAACTTGACCTTATGTACCCCTTCTCTAACAGTTCCTCCAACTATTTTTTAAGCTCCTTCAGTTCTGCTAGAGCCATTCTATATGGTGGTATAGAAATGGGTGCGGTTCCGGGAATCAAGTTAATAGCAAACTCGATTTCTCTCACCGGTGGCAAACTAGGTAAGTCCTCTGGTAACACATTTGGAAACTCCCACACTACTGGCAAATCCTCTAACCTCCCTTCATTTACCTCAGTGTCCACAACATGCACCAAGAAGGCTTCACACCCCTTTCCCATCATTCCATCAGCTAGCAAAGCCGAAATAATTCTTGGAGATGGTATTCTCCTGTCTTCTCGGAAAGTCACCTTCTCTCCGTTTCCCAGATCAAATTCTACCACCTTGAGGCTACAATCCAACTTCGCATGATACTTCTCCATGGCATCCATTCCAAATATGACTTCTAAGCCTCTTAGGTCTAAAGGTAGTAAGTCTACTACCAGTCTAGCACCGTCAATGAAGAGTTCACAACCCCTATACACTTGACTGATTACCACATTCCTCCCTAGAGGTGTACTAACAAGCAAATGACTATTCAAAGGCACTGAAGTCACATCTTGTAAAGTCATACTTGTAGAAATAATTAAATGCATAGAGCCAGTATCAATCAACACATATACTGCAGAATTGAATAACTGAGCCATACCCGTGACAACTTCAAGAGCGGCTACAGTTTCCTCTCTGGTTATGGAAAACACCCTTGCCTGAGCCTGACCCCTTGGTCTTCCTGGAGCAATAGCCTTCCTTGTAGCTCCAGAACTGCCCACCCCAGCAACTGGCCTAGTCCCCACAGTTTATGCTCTTCTTGGGGCTTGCGACTGTGACCCCTCTTGCCTTATTGCTTGGGGACAGTCCCTAATCATGTGTCCCTTCTCTCCGCATCGGAAGCATGCTTTAAGTAACTTGAAGCACTCTCCCTTGTGAACTTTCCTACAATGCTCACAATGGGGGTTCGTATTCATGTGACTACTGCTCTCCATCCTTCTATTACCTCCCACAGTTGAAGCTTGCACTTAAACTACCTTCACTTGCTTATTCTTGACAGAGCCACTACTCTCCACTTCGCTCTGGGAGTGGAAGCTCCTCTCTAGCATGGGAGCACTTATTCCCTTCTTAGCGAACAGTTCCCGACTCTTCCTCTTCTTATTCTCTTCGTATCTTATGCTCTCCAGTTTCTCAACCTAGAGTGCAACATCTACCAACTGTTGGTAGTCACAGAAATTGTGGATCAAGACTTTCTCCTTGATCCTCAAATGAAGACTGCCCTCAAACTGGCACTTGTCCTCCTCATTCGCCACAATGTTAGCCGCATATCGGAAAAGTTAAGTGAACTTTAACTCATACTCACTCACACTCATATTCCTCTATGTGAGATTCAGAAATTCTCTAGCCTTCTCTTGGATATAGACCCTCGAGAAGTACTTCCTCCTGAAAGCTTCCAAAAATTCCCTCCATGTCAACACCGAAGGCATAACCTAACTGTGGGGCACTGATTCCCATCAATGAAGTGCATCCCCTTGCAGCAAACTAATTGCATAATTTAGCTTCTCTTCATCAGAGCACTTCATCTGAATCAGGACTCTCTCGGTCCTCTTTAACCATGCTTCTGCCTCTTCAGGGTTGGTAGTCCCATTGAAATCAACAGCCTCATACTTGCGGAGCTTATCATACTGTCTAATCCTCTCCACAGGAGCTGGCATTGGCACTTGTGACCCTTGGCCTATGACATAAGTGAAAACCTTGGCAAAGGCTTGAAAGAACTGTGGATCTAGAGGGTTTACTTAAGGCATAGGAGGAAGAGGCAGTGGCACTTCATGTTGCACACTAGGTGCCTCAGAATCAGAAGCAAAGTGTGTCCCGGCATTTTGCAGGACATAAGATTCATCTGTGCTCTTTTGGCGAGAGCTAGATCGAGTCACAACTCCTCGAGTTCTCTTTCGAGGTATCATTATCACTCCTTCAATGTAAAACCATTAAAAACCTTTAGTTCATGTTTCATGTAAAACAACTTCAAATCATGTACAATAATTTAAATAACATAAAATAATTTCAAATCTTGTTCAAAACAATGTAATTTATTCACTTTAAAACAATGTATACTCATTTCATGTCTTATACTACCCACTTCATGCCTAGGATACACCTAAACCTAGTCCCAAACTTGGATATAAACCTAGTTACTCTGATACTATAATCTGTTGGCCCCCTTTTTCGGAGCCCAACATCCAGAATCATAAACCTTGAGAGCTTGTGTACTAATTTGAAGGGTTATTTCAACGACCCCTCATTAGAAGGAATAGCAAATGCATTAGGAAACTATTGCTTCAAGAATCACTTCATTTGGTGGTCAAATGATAAAGTTATGGCCAAAAGAATCAAGTATGTTTATATCCTCAATCACATTGCACCTGTCTTGGGGCAATTAGCATAACTGTCATTAGGGGTATCAGATTAAGATCATTTTAAGACGGTTTGAAAGAGGACTTCGAGATCCACAACTTTTATGAAATCTCGAAGATGGATTCTTGTCTGAAGAGTCAAAAATGGAGCAGACGATAGCAAGAGGCAGATGAAACAAGAAGCAGATGAATGCAAGAAGCAGACGAATGCAAAAAGTAGACGAATCAAGAAGCAGACGAATGCAAGAAGCAAACGAATGCGAGAAGCTGACGATTCGAGAAGCAGACGATTTAAGAAGCAAAGGAATGCAAGAAGCAGACGAATGCGAGAAGTAGACGCAATGCAAGAAACAGACAAATACAAGAAGTAGACAAATCAAAGTCAACTTAAGACGAAGCAAAGTCAACTTAAGATGAAGCAAAGTCAACTTAAGACGATGCAACTTTTAAGACGAAGCGGAGTTAACTTAAGACGAAGCAAAATCAATTTAAGACGATGCAACTCTTAAGACAAAGCGAAGTCAACTTAAGATGATGCAACTCTTATGATGAAGCGAAGTCAACATAAGATGAAGCAAAGTCAACTTAAGACGATGCAACTCTTAAGACGAAGCCGAGTCAACTTCAGACAAAGCAAAGTCAACTTAAAGTGATGCAACTCTTAAGACGAAGCGGAGTCAACTTAAGATGAAGCAAAGTCAACTTAAGACGATATGATGTCATCAAAAACAATATGACGTCATCACAGACGATGCATCCTTATAGACGATACATCCTTACAGACGATATAACGTCATCACAGATGATACGTTTTTACAGACGATACATCTTTACAGATGATATGACGTCATCACAGGTGATATGATGTCATCAAAGACGATATGTAACATCCCATTTCCTTCGAACGGGTGCGAACTTCATTAGCAAAATGGGTATTGCCCGCTCATGTTCACGTAGTTCCCTTAAGGGAA
>JANITX010000212.1:19534774-19547687 GCA_027564395.1 Erythroxylum ulei | reverse complement strand
CCGGTGTCGGTCGGGTCTCAAACATTAAGCGACATTCGTACCGACCGTACTGAATGACTGTTCTAGCACGTCGCTTCTGCGGGCTCGAGCTCGGATATCACCCACGATATCGGGAGCGGGTCGCAGCGGGAGTGGGGCGCTACACCTTGGGCATAATGGTGACCCTCTTGGCAAGAATAGCACATAAATTGGTGTCCTCAAACAACCCAACAAGGTAAGCCTCTGTCACCTCTTGGAGAGTCATGACAACGCTGCTATAAAACGTTAGATTAGTCTTGAAATCTTGAGTGATTTCTCTCACCAATCTCTGGAATGGCAGATTCCTATTCAAGAGCTCAGTGCTCTTCTGATACTTCTTGATTTCTCTTAAAGCCACCATTCCCAGCCTAAACTTGCGGAGATTTTTTACGCCTCCCGTCACAGAAGCAAAATTTCTCGCCGCCTTGATGGCCAGTTGCTTCCTTAGAGCCTTGCCGCCTGTGGATTGGCTAGCAATTTGCTTCGTACTGTTGGAAAATTTTGTCCTTTCCCATAAAGTTGGATAACTATTAATTGCATTTTTCAGTTTTTCAAAAACTTACGGGGTTAAGTTATGTAATTTGATCCAGATAAAGATAATATTGGCCCAATAAATGATCTAAATCAATGGATCGAAGTCCGTGTGAAAAATGGATCCCAATCAATGTGGACTTGACCCATATTAGCCTTATAATGGGGAAGGCCGATATGGAAGCTATATATAAAGGTTGAGATCTCTTGTAGTTGCTTATATTATCAATCGTAAGCATAAGGATTCTATGACCCGTTAAGAGAACTTACGTTTTGAGAAAACTGTAAAAAGACCTTACCCGTATCCCTGTGAGGAGTTCTCGTGAAGGTAGCGGTGGATTCAGGCTCGTTTCGACTTCAAAAAGCTTGTTTGAAGTTACGGAGACCGAAATCAGGTATTTCTGCATTTCTTTGTATTGTACACTACAAGAAAAATTGGTTTTAGCGTCGAAAAATACTGATTTTTCGTAAGCAAACAAATTTAGCAATAGAAATTACCGACAAAAAGAGTCGTAAGAGAAATGATTGTAGGTAAAATTTCTCGACAAAATTACAATTTCCATAAGTAATTTTAGAGATAGATAAACAATTCCCGTAGGTACTTGTATTGGACCGTTACGAGTTCAAACTTCGATTATCGTTATTATTGTTGGAAGATTCATTAGCTACTCAACAGAAACCTTTTCACAAACATGTAAACTGCATTACCTATTACAGTGACATTTTTGATTCAATTCCCATTTCCATGACACAGGATATAAATTTCCCAACAAATAATTATCTAAGAACGCGAGAAATACACAACAGAGATTTAGAAGGGAGGCCTATAGACAGTAAAAGCTAAGCCCTTTACCCTTTAATTTTGCGACCAAGCTGTAAGTCCTTGGGCATACTGGTGACCCTCTTGGTAAGAATAGCACACAAATTGGTGTCCTCAAATAACCCAACAAGGTAAGCCTCAGCTGCCTCTTGGAGAGTCATTATTGGACCCTAAAACTTTTTTCTAAATTATTGTTAATTGTTTAATTATTTATTTATGATTTATTTATTTGTTTTATTTTTATTTTATCTTCTTATAATTGAGTTATTAATTTAGTGGGCAAGAGAAGAAATTAGAATTTTGGATAGAAAGATTAGAATTGAATTAGAGTATAGTATGGTGATTAATGGGTGAAAGGAGTTAGTAGATCAAATGAAAGAAGGGTAAAATTGGAAGGACAACCAAAGAAGAGGGGTATTTTTGGTAGAAAAGGATAAAATGTGTCTTAAATAAGAAAGAAGAGAAGATGAGAAATCGTGGAAAGAAAGAGAGAAAAGAGACGAAAGCGTGGAGAGAAGAGAAGAGAAGAGTGCGTGGAGTGTTGGAGAAGAAGAAAAAGAGGAAGAATCAACTTGTTAAGGTAAGTATAATCCTTCTTCTTGCTTAGTATAAAAACAAAAAGGGATTCAAGAGAGAAATGAGTTTGTGTAGAGAGAAAGAAAAGAAACCCTAGAGGGGGGTTATGGGTTCCTAAACTAGGGTTTTGGTTTTTACTAGCTTAGATAAACTATGGGTAGGTTAAACTTACGCCCATTTAGTTATTTATTGCATTTTTGTGATTACTATAGTTTATGAATTTTATTAGAATATTGTTTTGAATGGAACCTTGGTTGTTTTAGGAAACTAAGAGAATCCTACCCAAGAGCAAGAGGAAAGACAACCTTGAGTTGGATTTTACAAGTGAAATTAGGTGGGTAATGTATTTATAGTTATTGTGTGATTGGAAAAATTCTTGCCTATGTTGGTGTATGTCTAAATTGCATGAATTTTGAATTGTTGTGGGGATTTGATAACGCATGATGATTTGTGATTATGTTATACCTTGAAAAAGGTTATAACATTTTGTATAAACGAAAAGAAGAAAAAACATGAAAGTATGAGCATTTGATAAAATGATTTTGAGCATGATTATATGCTTTTGCTTGGGCGAGAGTGGAACTATTCTATTCGTCCAGTGCAAGTTGATAAGAGCCTTCTCCTGGCTGCCGGTTTGTGGCATATGAGCTCCAAAAATGGACTCATTCTGTTGATGGTGTAAACTTCGGTTTCTCCATTCTGTTTCTGTGGAACCCTCGAGCCAATTGTTTATGCATTGCATAATTAAATTGTCAAGTATGAAGCATTTGAGTGTTATGTGTTATGAGTTCTGAGCTCAATTGATTAATATTTGAATTGCTAGAGTAGATAGAGAATGCTTAAATTGCCGGATATATACATGTACATATGCTTGAATTTGTAGTCAATTGCCAATGGTTATAAATATATTAGTCACTGAGCTGTGTAGCTCACCCCACTATTTCCCTCCTCAGGTGCAAAACGAGTTGGTTATCAATCCTTGCAAGGCATCGGAAACTCCAAGATAGTTAGAGACCTTTGTAACTAAGTTAGTGACTTTGGATAGCATTATAAGCATATCAAACATTGAGCATCCATTTTTATTTGTATAAAGCTATTGATGTGCATATTGATATGTAATTAAAGCTAGGCTCAAATTGTGTTTAGATTTGTTAATGAAATATGATTGTTTTTGCTTATTATTTTCCAAGTATTACATTGCATTTTTTAAAAGTCTTTTCATAGGTGTAGAAATTGTGTTTTGACTTCTAAGGAAAATTTGGATTAATTGAGGCTGAATTAGACAAAGTTGCCTTCTAAAAAGTTGTAGTTTGTCATTTTAGCTTTCCAACAGTATCAACTATGCTATTTTTGGGTATTGCAGTCGAGAGTTATGACAATTATAAGTTGGGATGTTGCAAAGGATGTATATACGGAGCAATTATATTAAATGAAATGAATTAGAACTCTTGGTGATGTGAGAGAAACCCTGTAGAAATCCCTTTGTCTGAGACGAATGAATGGATGAAATGGAAAAGAGAAGGAAAAAAAATGACAAATGTATTGCATGAGTATTAAGAATAACTCAAAATGAGTTAAAGCGCAACCATCAATTGAACACCAATGTGCAATTATCATCAAGACCCAATCTTTAATCTTCGATCCACCAAAGGATGCCTTATTTCAAACTTTATTCTTTTTGGCCAAATTATTTTCTTCTTTTGTTTTCGTTTTTCTTTTCTCTTTTTTCTCTCTCTTTTTTTTTGTTTTTTTGTTTTTGCAAATTCGGCATTCCCTAACCCAAGAAGATAAAAATAACATCATCAATTATGCACATTTAATCATGAAGAACATAACGTCACTCATGCAAAACACTTGTGCAAACAACAACGAATGAATGAAAGTGAAGGGCTCAAGGGGTAAGCAACGGTTAATTAAAATAGCTTGTGTTTGGGAAAAGGGGTTTCGAAAAAAAAATTGCCCCTATCATACTCACAAATCTAGGTATTAATGCAGCTTTGAAAAAGAATCTATACAAGTTCTAGAGGCTAACCAAGCTAGGTAGAAATCACACAAGATGAGAAAGAAAATTAAGGCTCAAAATTCCTTCCAACAAGGTTTTATCTAATATATTTCCTTCCTTAAATCAAGTTATACCACAAGGTTAGTAACACTGTACCAAAGGCATTCCACTGTGCTAATCAACTAAGAATAAAAATTACTCGAGTCAAAAACGTATTCAAAACTTGACATGCCAATGTTCACATGCATAAGCAACAAGGATTTGAAAACAAAACCCAAGGCGCAACAAATCGTTCACAAGAGAAAAAAACAGTCAATTTAGCTCAATCAAACAAACAGTGCAATATGATAAGTCAATGAAATGGCAATCCAAGCAGTGGCAAACAACTCAGCAAAAGCAATTCCTACTCCCCCACACTTAAAACAACACATTGGCCTCAATGTAAGAAAAACAATTTTAGGCGAAATGGCAAAAGCAAGGGGAAACTAAGTAATAATAGAAAAACAAATTAAACAACAACAACTTCCTATTGGCAGGGTTCCCTTCCCCCACACTTATTCCGAACTATCTCAGCAGATAGATATCAGCATTAATCTAATAGATAATAAAGGCGAAAGGTGGAAGGGAACAACCGTGGGATTAAGGAGGTCTTTGATCCTCATGGTAGTGCTTAAGCAGATGACCGTTGACTTGTGAAACATGACTAGTAGCTTCATCCACTAGCTCTACCGTTCCAAATGAATGTACCTTGGTAACTTTGAAAGGGCCCTCCCATTTGGTGACGAACTTCTCGGGCATCAACTTTAATCGAGCCTTAAATTTTAGAACCTTGTCACTTTCATGGAATTCTTTCCTCAAAATCTGTTTGTCATGAATCATTTTCATCTTGTCTTTATAGATTCTGGCATTATCATAAGACTCAAGTCTCATCTCTTCAAGCTCTTAGAGTTGCATGGTCCGGTTTTCAAGTGCAGATTTAAGATCTGCATTACATACCTTGATCGCCCAATAAGATTTGTGCTCGATCTCCATAGGTAAATGGCAAGACTTGCCATAGAGCAGCCAGAAAGGAGACATGCTTATAGGGGTTTTGTAGGCAGTCCTGTAAGCCCACAATGCCTCCTCAAGCCTTTCACTCCAATCCTTTCGGGATGGTTTCACTATCTTTTCTAATATACGCTTTACTTTCCGATTGGAGACTTCACCCAACCCATTTGTTTGAGGACAATAAGGAGTAGCTAGCTTGTGATTAACTCCATATTTAGCAAGTAAAGACTTGATAGTCCTATTGTAGAAATGTGTTCCTTGGTCACTGATGATTGCTCTTGGAATGTTGTACCTGCAAAAAATATGAACACGTAAAAACTTGGCAATAGTAGAAGCATCATCTTGCCTAGTTGGCACTGCCTCTACCCACCTAGATACATAATCTACTGCAAGTAATATATATGAAAACCCAAATGACGGAGGAAAGGGACCCATAAAATCCATGCCCCAGACATCAAAAATTTCACAAAAATGCATAGGTCTTAAAGGCATTTCATGCTTTTTACCCAGACTCCCAAACCTCTGACACTTATCACAAGACTTGCAAAAAGTATAAGCATCTTTGAATAAAGTAGGCCAATAAAACCCACACTCTAAAACCTTCCTAGCAGTCCTATTAGCACTAAAATGCCCCCTGTAAGATAAAAAATGTGCAAAGTTAAGGATAGAGTGGATCTCGTTGCTAAGAACACATTGTCTGATGATCTAATCACTACATTGCTTCCAAAGAATTGGAGCATCCCATATATGGTATCTTGCCTCCCTCTTTAGCTTATCAACCTAAAACTTAGACATAAAAGGAGGTACAAAATTAGTGATAAAGTAATTAACAATATTAGAGTACCAAGGTTCCTGAACCGCCAAGGCAAAAGGTGTAGGATCAGGAAAAGAATCAACAGTAAGGTCAAAAGAGTCAACTCCCTCAGTGCCTTCAGGTAACGGACTAAGGTGGTCAGCCACATGATTCTCTGCTCTAGCTCTATCTTTGATTTCAATATCGAACTCCTGCAGCAACAAAGCCTATGTTAGTAGTCTTGGTTTAGACCGAGGTTTCTTGAACAAATATCGCACCGTTGCATGATCTGTAAAATCAACCACTCGAGAGTTTATTAGATACTGTCTAAATTTATCTAAAGAAAATATTATAGCAAAAAGTTCCTTCTCGGTGGTGGTATAGTTCACTTGAGTGGAGTCAAGTGTCTTGGATTCATAAATTATCACTCTAGATCGCTTTTCCTCCATTTTTCCAAGTATAGCACCAACTGTAAAGCTAGAAGCATCACAAGATAGCTCAAAAGTCAAATCCCAGTTAGGTGCAGTCAGAATAGGAGGTGAAACAAGCAAGGATTTCAAAGTGTTGAAAGCATGTCTACATTTACCATCAAAGTGAAAATCAATATATTTTTCAACAATGTAGAAAGGGGTAAAGCAATTGTACTAAAATCTTTGCCGATAAAATCCCGCATGCCCCAAGAAAGATCTCAATTCTTTTAGACAAGTAGGATAAGGAAGTGAAGAAATGATTCCAATCTTGGCTCTATCAACCTCAATGCCCTTTTGGGAGATGTGATGACTTAACACTATGCCACTATCTACCATAAAATGACATTTCTCATAATTTAAAACCAATTTTTTCTAAATGCATCTACCAAGAACACGTTCAAGACTAAACAAGAAATCATCAAAGCTATCACCATAAACGGTGAAGTCATCCGTAAAAACCTCCATATTTCGCTCCAATAAGTAACAGAGGATCGCCATCATACACCTTTGAAAGGTTGTTGGAGCATTACACAGCCTAAATGGCTTCCTTCGATAAGCGTAGGTACCAAAAGGTAGTCTTGTCTTGGTTTGTAGGTGCAGTCAGTACTTGGAAGTTACCTGAAAAGCCATCCAAGAAACAATAGTGAGATTTTCCAGATATTCTTTCGAACATTTGATCAGTGAAAGGTAATGGAAAATGATCCTTCCTAGTTGATTGGTTCAACTTCCTATAGTCAATGCACATTCTCCAAGCATTTTAAACTCTTGATGGAATAAGTTCATCACTCTCTTTTCTCACCTATGTGATACTGCCCTTTTTTAGTACTACCTATACCGGGCTCACCCACTCACTGTCTGATATGGCATATATGATCCCTACACTCAGTAACTTATATACCTCCTTCTTAACCACATTATAAATAATAGGATTCATCCTCTTGAGTGGGTGCCTAACTGGCTTGGACCTGTCAGCCAAAAGGATCTTGTGTGTGCAAAAAAAGGGATCAATTCCTAGTATGTCCCCTAAAGACCAACCTATAGCCCTCCTATATCTTTTCAACATAAAAACTAATATGTCTTCTTCAGAACTACTCAGAGAATTGGAACTAATAACAGGAAATTTGCAATCATCAGCAAGAAAGACATATTTCAAGTTAGGGGAAGGGGTTTTAATTCTAAATCAAGGGTTTGCATAATAAAAGGAACCGGCTTTGGTATATCAAATGCATTTAGTGTGAATGGTGCGTCCATATGGCTTGGGGAAGATGATATAAGCTCAGGGCTGCATATATGTCCTCCACTTCCCAACTTAGTTCTACCATCAGATGACTTGGAAACAGTAGAATTAGGGTCAGCCTGATCAATAGAAAAAGAAAGTAAATCAGAAGTGAGGTTAGTAGTAGAAGGGTTTAGAGCAGTAGCAGGATCACTATTATCCTCTTCTAATTTTCCAGCACCACTTAAAAGAGAAACTATATTGGTAACTTGTAGAACATCTTCATTTTCATCAGTTCCTAAAAAATTAAGAACCATAGTTTCCTCAAGACTATCAAGTGTAGAAGCAACAAATATATTAAAACAAAAGGATACATCAAAATTTTGCAAAGTGGAAAGCCAGCTATCTATCTTTAAACAATAGACATATGATATGCCATCTTCACATGCATAAAAATCAGAAGAACGAGGTGAGGATGAACAAGCAAGTGCATTATGATGATTCTTACCCATACTATACCATTTGGGCTTATGCACATTAGTCTCATGCAAATCTTCCACATCATTATCATAACATTCAATCAAACTAACATCAAAGTAAGAACAATCTTCATAATCATGGCTTATAGCTTCTGAAAGATTAAATTGCACTTCTTGATCCCCAATTCCCATAGTGATAAGGCCATTCTTCATGTTAATTATGGTCTCAACAGTCAGAAGGAAAGGCCTACCTAGAATCAAGGTACTTTCAGCAGGAAGCTAATTAGTTATATCCAGAACATAAAAGCTAGCTGGGGAAACAAGACCTTTAACTTGCACAAAGATATCCTCTAAAATGCCTTTAGGGTATCTCACTGTCCTATCAGCTAAACCAAGCATTACACCAGTGTCTTTCAAAGCTTCAATACCCAAGGTCTTATAAACAAAGGTTAGCATGACATTAATTGTTGCATCTACGTCAAGTAAAGCCTGAGAAACTATAGTTTTACTTATGGTATAGGGGATAGTGTAAGAACCTGGATCTTTGCATTTAATGTGCAATTGTGGCTTAAATAAGGCACTAACACTCAACCCTAGTTGGATTCTCTCACTATGCCTATACTTTCTCTTGTTTATGCATAGGTCTTTTAAGAATTTAGCACACTTAGGCATCTTTTTAATCAATTCAAGTAATGGCACATTTACCTCAAATTTGCTAAACATTTTAAACAATTCATCATTGTCTTTCTTGTCAACAATATTTTTACTAACCAAGTAAGAAATTGAAAAAGGCAAGTCACGAATTTTTACCTCATCACCTTTGGAGTTAGAAGGTGATCCTTCCTCTATTGGTTTCTTCAGGATAGTTGTTGCCTCTTCCTCATTTTGTACCACTGGTTGTTTTTGAGATTTCTCCATGAGATTCTTTTCTTGTAAGCTTTCAGATTGAATAGAAGCTTTCTTCTCAGCTTGCGATGTTTCTTGAGTAGTGTTAGCAGGAGGAGATTCAACTTCCATTTCCTCATCAACTGGCTCTTCATCCTCTTCATTCTCTTTGAAACTCACTTTCTTAGCACCAATTTTCTTCTCACTTCTCAGTGTGATTGCATTCAAAGATTTTGGATTTATTACTGTGTTGGAGGTATAGAATCACTACTCTTTGCCTGTTATTCACTCAAGTTGTTGGAGATTTGAGTAACAAAAGTGTTCAAGTTCTCATGCTTAGTCTCCATTTGCTCTAACTTAGAGAACACATTTTGTAGGCAAGAGTCCATCTTATTTCCCATAGCATTCAACTTAGCGTCAGTTTGTGCCTTTTCTTGATCTAGTCTTGAATTTATCCCGGCAATGCCCTTCATGATCATAGCAAATTCGTCACCTTTAGAAACAGTAGATGACATCCCTGGATTAGACACCATTTGGTTGGAAGAATTTCCTTGAATGTTTCCTTGATCCCCACCCCATCGAAAATTAGGATGATCTCTCCAACCTGGATTAAAAGTGTTAGAGTACGGATCCCTCTTTTCATATTGGTCATTCCTATTTTGGTAGAGGGCATGAACTTCTTCGTATCTAGCACAATTATTGGAAGCATGCATCATAGACCCGCAATACTCACAACCGGCTACTATAGCTTGAGAATGACTCACTGAATTAACTTGCTTAGCATTCACATTATTCTCCAAAATATTGAGTCTTTTCTCCACTCGGTTTCCCAAGGCAACAATTTCAACAAGAATATCTTAGGAAGAAACTGAAGAGGTATTGGACACCCTTCTTGAGTCTCCAGATTGAGAGTCATTGGTAGCCATCTTTTGAAGTATGTCCCATGCAACATTGGGGCTCAATTCTTTAAGCGAACCATTTGCAGCGACATGAATTGAGGGCTTATGATGTGGAAGAAGCCCTTCATAGAAAGAGTTGACTAGATCATTCTTCGAAAAGATGCTGCGGGCACGTTGTCAAAAGTAGAATTTTATTTCTTATGGTGCATGGATAGGCACATTTCGGTAAATTTAGGTTTTTAGTTCATGACACAATTTCACTCCGTGTTGCAAAAGAAATCTAAAACTTTGATTCTTGGGTCCTATATCACACAATTAGTGATTGATTTGGAAATGTTAGATCTTGATAACACTGATATGAATGTGGCTTGTGGTATAGAACTGTTGGATTTAGATTGTTTGAGCAGGATGGGCATTCTGGATCTTAGCCGTGGTCACATTGCTTTCACCATTCCCGGCCCAACTACTTTTCCCACAACAAGAACTTCCACTGCACGAAGTTGGGACCACTAGCTGAACCTAATAACCACCTAAAACAAAACACCGATTTGGAAGCTCGTCTCAGTAGGATCGAACCGACAATGCACCGTTTGGAGCACAATTTGATGGCCTATTGGGAGCATGAAGGATTTCAATCGCCACATCCGCCAACCCCTTGATTTCGGCACTTCCATAATAGAGAAGATTTCTTTAACTTTTCCTTTATTTGTATGCTTCTTTAACATTGCGGACAATGTTGGTCTAGGTGTGGGGGAACGAATAATTTTGGTATGCAAATTTTCAGTTTTTGTGTGGTTTTATTGATTTTTGCGTGTGGTTGTGTATGTTGAGTTATGAAGCTTTGTCATAGTAGTTTGAATGAGATTGGGTATATGCATGACATTAAATTGAGCTAAGTGAGTTTTAAGGTGAAGCATGTTGATTGATTGCAATAACTGATCTTATAGGCTTAGTCAAAATTTTGACATTTGAGTGACGAGATAATGTGAGAAATTGAAGTGAATTCTTGAATTGAACCTATGAGCAAAGTTTGAGCCTAAATGACATCTTCTTTATGTCATGCTATTTCTTTGAATTGTGTGATGCTCCTCTAGTCATGTTGCCTTTAGAACTTGCATGGAACCGGTTTGAATTTGTTTGATCACATGGGATATAGAAATGATTAAGGCCTTCCTTGTTTTTACACCCTTAGCTTAAAATTGACCCACCTATTTATTTTCCCTTTGAAAACATTTTTGAGCCTTTATCCTTGTTTTTCAATCAATTGCCTTATTTTTAAACCTAAAAACCACATTACCCTTTCCCCGTCATAAGTTGAATGAAGCATTGAGTAATTTGGGACTTTTGTTCTATATTGTTCTATATAGGTACTTCTACTCATGTGTTGTTATTTTGTCTTGTTTTTTTATTGTTTTCCCTTGTTCTTAGCATTATTTGGAAAAAAAAAAGGAAAAAGGAAAAAAATCAGAAATATAAAAAATAAAAATGAAAAAATGAAGAATAAAGTACAGTGGTACTAGTTAGTAATGAGTAGTTGTAGTCCTTTTTATTCATGTTTATCTCAGAATTTTAAATTGCATGTCCCTTTTACTTGATGCTTTGTGAATGCTTGTGATTAACCCTTTGCCACTTTACCTTATCTGTGAACCTAGCCTCATTACAACTCGGAATAAAGTCCTTATGATCTATTAGCTCGTGTGATCTGAATGAATGATAACTGTTGAAATTGCAAGCCTATGGTATTGCAATATGTTAGAGAGAGATGTGGACGAAACACTTTGCCTTTAAACACTTGAGTGTAAGAGTGAAATTGGTGAGAAGAATTCATTTTGATTTCATACTTACTTTTAAACAAAGATGACATATTTTGACTTCGTTTATTTGCATTAGTGAAAAGTAATTATGATATGTGTTGCAACTTAAATCTTACTGGCCCAAGTTAATGGATTGTGTGTACTTAATCTTATGAAGGATGAATTGATGGAGTGCAGTGGTTTGACATGTTTTCTCGAGGGCGAGCAAAGGTTTGGTGTGGGGAAATTTGTTAAGTCGTTGTTTTGTGTTTATTTTCTATTTAATTTTCTTTAATATGTGGAAAATATGATCCAAAATTAATGGAATTGTCTCTTAATTGTTTTTAGATGGTTTTCAACACCTTAGAGACGAAATTGAATCAAAAAGATGCAAAAAGAATAAAGAAAATCCGAAATCTCAAGTTTGACAGCAATTCAGTGACTAAGCATAGGCACGTCTAAGGATAAAATAATCAACAGATCTATTTGCAAAATTTAAATCCAAGATTTTCATAATCTTTAAAGATTATATTGCTATCTTATCAATGGATATTAACATCATGAATTGGGGATAAGGACTATCTACTGAAGATCACAAAAGAAAGAAGAGAAGAGGGATCGGAAAAGTTTAAAAGGAGAAAAAACACTGTTCACGTCAGCCTTGTTTTTAGAGTAGATTTCGAATTTCTGCAATTTGTCTTTTGGTTGTTCTTGCGTTTTTTGCACTTCTTCCTTCAGTATTTTCATATTTTTCAGTAAAGGACCAGGGATGGAGACTATATGCTTTGTTATTTCTTTTGTTTTCAATTCTATTATGAGTAGCTAAACTTCTTTTCTTGGTTTAGGGGATCCGTGTTATCCGCTATTATGTGTGAGATATTTTGAATAAAATCTATGTTATTGATGAACATTGAATATCCTCCGAATTACTCTTTCTAATTGAATTGGTTGATTTCTATGTGCACAATTGGGGATTAATTTGTTCAAGCGCTAGATTAACGAAATATGACGTTCAGTCTCGCTAATCACAAGTAGCAATTAGGATTACCTTCTTTACATTAGAGTTGGAAGTTTTAAGGAGATATTCGCTTGATTGATTGCATGTCGTACATGTATTTCTCTTGCTTATTGGTCTCTTGATTCGTAAAGCTATTATTCAATTAAACCTACGATTGTATCTAGGTTATTGTTTAATAAGAATGCTAGGATACACATTTCTAGTCATTACACTTAAGAGAAAACATCCCCAATGAATGTTTATTAATGATTGAAATTTTATATTGAGGATCCATTTTAACGTTATAGCTTTGGTGACCCGAAAACCAAGGCAACTGAAAAAGAGTTATTAGTTGTTGTTTATGCATTTGAGAAATTTCGACCTTAC
>JANITX010000212.1:19431318-19441484 GCA_027564395.1 Erythroxylum ulei | reverse complement strand
ACCCTCGCGGGGCACGGACTCGGATATCACCAACGATATCGGGTTCGGGTCACTCGGGAGTGGGGTGTTACATAAGTGGAGGTTCATAAGGATGTTTTTGGTAATTTTGGGTTACCAATTGCTAAATAGCAATACATACATAAATATATTTCGCTTTTATTACTTGCTGGAAATTTATCATCATTTTATTTTGATTATAATATTACTTTTGTATGTCTTTCAATTGCATAGTGGGACCAATTTGAGACTTTATTCTAGAATTGCAAAGATTTGCGATTCGAATTTTGAGTCAATGCATTAGTATAAAAGGAATTGGAACATATATTAATTCATCTATTTTAAGACAATGAATAGATTGGAGCATAAAAAGATTGAACAACTTGATCTTTGTTCGATACAACTTAAAGCTTTATGTTATCATCATTGATAAGTTGAATATAATTTCTTGTAAATTCTTAATAATTTAATTTTATTTGTTTATTATGACTCTTAATAGAATAAGTAGTTCTGTAGATCCAATTACCTTGACTATATCAATCTTTTAGCGGATTGATTTATGAAGAATCATGTTTGATAGATGAGAGTGACTTGAAAGATAATCTTATATGGAAAAGTAATGATATGTTATTGGTGCAATAAATTTGAATGATGGTAATAATGACGCTCCTCTTATTGATGAGGATTTTGTATCAAATTATAATTAAGGTCAATGCGATTGGAATGGATATTCGACTGAATGAAGTTCCAGGTTTTCATTTATCCTCTTTTTTAATTTTACTTATATTTAATGTATATGTTAATTCTATAAATGCAATACAAATATAATTGTAAATCTTTATATTTCAGATTTTACAATTGATTGTTTCCTCCATTTGTACTCTTGTTGTTAATTGTATTACTCAAAAAGTTATGTATATTTATTATTTTTATTTAATGTTTTGATTTAATATCATTTATTATATGATAAAATTGTAAAATTTTAAGTACTTTGTATTGTCTTTAATTTTATAATTTTATGATCTTTTTTCATATTAATTGTGATTATTATTTATATCTCAAATATGTGAAAAGTAATATTAATAAAAAATAGTAGATTGTTGTTATGTCAAGATTTTATTATTATAATTTTTAGAGATATAATTAATGTAAAATCATAAACTTTATAGGACAATATATTAAGAGATTATATTGTAAAATTTAAAAAATTTAAAAATTATTTTATAAATTTAAAAATTACATAAAATTTTAATATCGGTATAATACCATATTAAAACAAAATTTGTACTTGTACTGTAGCAGGTAGATTTTAAGTTGAAGACATTATGGTGACGGAGCTACGGGTCAGTTTCAAATGTTGAATAATATCTTTCTACAGTGCGCCGTCTAAACAGGAAAACTGTAAACAACCAAACAGGGTAACGATGTCGTCCAGAAGTGGGACATCCTGTGAGGAAGCATCGAATCTCCCTTTCATTGAAATTGGATTTCCCATATAGGCTCCTCAAATTTTCATTCTTTGTCTGCTCCTGTGTGCCATTTTAAACCATTTGAACAGCAAACAGCTCTCAATGACATCTGGATATCAGTTATTGGATTAATCTCTCCCTATGAAACTTGTTTCATACCTAGTGTTGCTGTTCATTTCTGGGTTTTGGAGCTCCATAGTCAGCTCTCATACCAGAGATGTGTTTCATTCTGGTCCACGACTGGTTGACTTCAAGGACTCTGTTCGACCCGGAGGCAGATCTCTCAAATCACTCTCGTAAGGCCATCACCTTGTAACCGTCGTTCATTCATCTGAATTTAGAATATTTTTGTTTGTATCTGAAGATAGCCCATTTGTTTCCTTATTTTGCACGATTAAATTAAAGAAAGATGTTAGTTCTTGTATTTTTCAGAGGAAAGTCTTTTTCTTTGCTAGATTTTGCAATGAATCATAGCTAGTTTTTTATGTACGAGTTGCAAGTTCCTAAGGTTAATGACCTTTTATATTTCTGGCTGTTATTGAAGACCTGGATATGGAATAGAACCTGAACCTGCAAAAAAGCTATCTTTTGCTAGCCAACTTATTTTTAATTCGATTTTTCTGGGTCTTTAGGCATGTTTTAGTGTTTTTTAGGGGGTTGATTGTAACTCTTGTTTCTTCTGGAGGATGATCTATTGGCAAGCCATGACAAGTGATTGTTTAAACTCCCTAAGACACAGTCATATTTCAGTTGTACGATAACCTCTGCTTGTATTTCTGGCAATGACATGCTTGATCTTCTTCATATCGATCTTCTGGAACGTTCCTGTCCTCTATATGTAGTATGTGGCATTTGTGTAACGTTTTTCCCGTTTTTATTGATTTTCTTTTATTTCTATCTAACTAATCGCTGTTGTCCTAACTTTCTTCCTTTCTTCATGAATAGGAACTATGAAGATTCTACAGAATTAGTTGCCCTCCTAAATGGAACAATAAACTACAAAGATAAAATTTCTGGGAGAGTGCTGTGGTCATTTTCCTCCGGAGCACCTATATACTCCTCTTATCAAGCTCCTCTCAAGCAGGGTAATGGTAAAGAAAATGCCTCTGGGCCAAGTACTGGCTTCTTTGTTGATTACGGAGATGACTGGCAGTTGTATGCACACTTTAGTGGAATGGTATGCTCTTTATAATTTACAAATAGGATGTTTTGCATCAACTACCTGCTGATGTTTACTTTTCCCTGAAGGATAATTCCACTGTAGGTTTCTCTTTTCTCCATGCTGAATGCATACATCATATTAACTAACTTACTGTTGCAACAACAGAAACTTCCAATGAATATTGAGGATTTTATCAAAATTACACCACATATATCAGAGGAAGGAGAAGTGATACTGGGATCTAAGAGTACTACTGTGTTTGTGGTTGAAGCCAAAACTGGAAGAATAGCCCGGGTTTATGGATCACCTGATTCTCCTTCCATCTTGCAGAATGGAGAAGAAGATAGTTCTTTAGATAGTGATGATAAAATCTATATGGATCTTGTAACATCTGACTTGAATGACACAACTCAAGTAATATACCTAACAAGGACTGATTACACATTGAAAACTTATGGTCCAAGTTCAGACAAGGTTTCATGGAGTATTGAAGTGGCTGTAATTGAAGCTTCATTTCTTTGCAAAAACATTGAGAAGAACATAAGCTATGAGCTTGGTTCTGAGGTTGACAGTGATTATGATAGTCTAGTGACTTGTCAACCTAGAAGGATGTCAATTCGGAGACAGGATAAGCCACACTCTTCATATAGGGCTTTTTGTCCTGATGAGAAGCTACAATTGCCTGGGTTAAATCCAATACTTCCTCCACGGCATGGAGTTGAGGATCCTTTGGATAATCATCACAGAAGAATGATGCTTCCAGGGTCTGCTCCAAAATCTGTGGTTCCTTTGAATCCCAAGGTTAATAAAGTATCAAGTATTGAGACCAAAAGCAATGTTGAAAGGATAATTGCTTCGCCTAATGAGCCTATTGGTGTAGATGTCCATGATTCAATTGTGCCTTATAATGGTTCATTCCGTTTTCTATTTAACTGGCCCTCTGTAGTAACTTTCATCTCCATTCTTTTGGGCATCTGCATTTACCATTTTGGCTTAGGGAGTAGAAGATTTTGTGTAAAGGAGGTGTTAACTGGTGCAAGCTTGAGATATTCTTCTTCAAAAAGGAAGAAATTTCGAAAATCAGGAAAGGGTAACAGTGTTTTTGAGGTTACAGATATGTTCATCTCGTCTGAAAATCGTGATGGATTTGGAGGCAGTAAGGGAGATAACAACACATTGTTTGACCTTAATAAAGTTGTTGACAGTAGCACCGATGGGCGTAGAATTGGTAAGCTACATTTATCAAATACAGAGATTGCTAAGGGAAGCAACGGTACTGTTGTCCTTGAGGGTGTATATGAAGGCAGGCCAGTTGCTGTGAAACGCCTGGTCCAAGCTCATCATGATGTGGCTTTCAAAGAAATTCAGAATCTTATTGCATCAGATCGCCATCCAAATATTGTTCGATGGTATGGGGTTGAGTATGATAACGATTTTGTTTACCTCTCTCTTGAGCGTTGTACATGCAGCTTGGATGATTTGATTCATGCATCTTTGGATACCTCTCAAAACCTACTGTATAGAAAGGACCTAGATACCAGAGCTTCAACTGATTATACACTTCAGGTGAATTCACTGGAATGTATTATGAAGGATCTTAATTTATGGAAAGCCAATGGCCATCCATCACCTCAATTATTAGCACTGATGAGGTAAGTTCAAAAAATCAAGTTACTTCAATAGAACTCCATGTTAAAAATTTACTATTATCCAGTGAAATGTATGACTACTTTATTACTCCTCTGCTCAGATTATATCTTTTTTTTTAGTTAGTTCATCATTCATAGGCTTCCAAGTTTATAGGAATTTATATTTGACATCTGAGCTGAACTAAACATATTTTACCTGTTTTCCTTTTAAATCCAAAGCAGGGATGTGGTATCAGGACTTTTGCATTTGCATGAATTGGGAATAATTCATCGAGACTTGAAGCCTCAAAATGTATTAATAGTTAGGGACAGATCTTTATGTGCAAAACTTTCTGATATGGGCATTAGCAAGCGCCTCCTTGGTGATATGTCCTCACTGAGTCTTCATGCCACTGGTAATTGAGGTTTCTCTAGTTTATGTTCCACCAAATGCAAACAAGATCAATGGCTCATTGTCCGATTAGTTTTTCTATACATTCACAATCATGTTGTGTATCTTTCATTCTTTATGAAATTTCTTTTGACTAACTTTATGATAGATGAATCAATTAGAGCTGTATTTAGATGCTCTCTATCCTAATAGTTTTGGTAGAACCAGCATGACTTTTAGTTGTTTTGCCTGATATATGCAGGGTGTGGCAGTTCTGGTTGGCAAGCTCCTGAACAACTTCTTCATGGACGCCAAACGCGTGCAGTGGATTTGTTTAGTCTGGGATGTGTTCTCTTTTTCTGCATTACAGGTGGTAAACACCCATTTGGTGATCGTCTTGAGCGTGACATCAATATTGTGAAAAACCGAATGGACCTCTTCTTGTTGGATTCTATGCCGGAAGCTGAGGATCTTATTTCCCGTTTGTTAAAACCTGATCCTGAACTGAGGTGCAATCACTTCTCTTTCAAATTTTATGCCTGGCGACTTTGTCCGTATGTTAACTTTTTCCTGCTTAATATGAAAAACATTCAAATTTCACGTCATTCCAGCCTGCAAATTGCATCCTGCAAGTTCTTTTATTTATTCCTTGAATATTTTACCAGGCCAAAGGCATTGGAAGTGCTGCACCATCCTATGTTTTGGAATTCTGAGATGAGACTCTCATTTCTACGCGACACCAGTGATAGGGTAGAACTGGAAGATAGGGAGTCTGCTTCTGATCTCTTGAGAACATTAGAGAGTATTGCACTAACAGCACTGGGTGGAAAGTGGAATGAAAAGATGGAGCCCGCATTCATCAATAATATTGGCCATTATAGAAGATACAAGTATGGTAGTGTACGCGATTTGTTACGAGTCATGCGAAATAAGTTGAACCATTACAGAGAACTGCCTGTAGAAATCCAGGTTTACTTCTCAAACCAACAACTTTATAGTATTAAAGATTGTTTTTGTCAAACTTGAGGTGGAAGTAGGTTTCAACGCTATATATTTATGAAGTATACAACTATGTTCTGTCGTGGAAAGAAATTAGAAGATGAGTACCATGATGCTTTATTGATTCATGGGACTCAGCTGACACATTCTTTGAGTTGAAAGTATCAAGTGGCAAAATCTATTCACTAGTTTCCACAGGCTCTGTTAAGAGCAGGGGAAAAGGGTGAATGTTCAATGACTAGTGTCCTCCACTCTTGAATGTGAAACATTTTTAGACTTGAAATGACTCTGGTCATTTTATTGTTCTCAAGTGCCAATAAAGGTATTCAATATGATCTGGTTCACTTTTCTCAATGCGTAAATCTTTTCTTTTATGCGTTTTGCTCTGCTCAGCGGCTTCAAAAATAAATCTTCTTTTATATAAGACTATCGGGATAAATAGCTGGCATTTACCTTCATTCTTGGTGGAATTTTCAGGATCTTGTTGGACCTGTGCCAGAAGGTTATGATAACTATTTTGCAAGCCGATTCCCAAAGCTCTTGATTGAAGTTTATAGAGTTGTTTGCAGATACTGCAGAGAAGAGGATTGCTTTCAAAAGTATTTTAGGGGCAGTACTCTTTGATTGCATTGCATTCTCTCACATGTGAGGAGTTGTAAATAGACGAAACAATGTATTTCGCAAAAGTAATTCTGACTGGCTACGTGTACTCATGCATGAGAAGAAACGTAAAGCCGAAGTAATGTTTTATTGACAAACTTTTCGTGGGTGAGCTGCATAAGATCAAATCCGCTTTGTTTCCACTTTCCGCATAAATGAGGAGTGTGCAGCAAGATCCCTTTATTCCCAGATTTGACTATTCCACAATATCAACTTTCTAAAGCCTGCAACATAAATGTTTCCCGTTTTCTCACTTGTTTCTTTTACCTTCTTTGTTAAATATCTAAGCGTTGCAAGATAATTGGTGTTTGTCAAACCACTGAATTCCTGAAGAGGCGCTTGTTCTGTTTTATTTTGTAGCTCTCTCCTTGTAATGGATTGAATTTAAAAGCCAGATCTATAATTCAGTCCAAGAGGTGGAATCTTGTCATATGCCTTAAGACATCTGCCTTCTTTATCATGGAATTTAAAGTCATTACCCCGCTCTTCATGGTATATATTACATGGTTAATGCTTGGTCTCCTGGTATTGGTCGTTCTCATTCCTTTCTGAATTGGTTGCATTGCTTAATGTGCATTGAAACTCATCTGGATAAGCTTGGCTCATCTTGTTTGCCTTTAGTGTTTATTATTTCTGAGGTGCATAATTCAATATAACAATTTGCTTTCACCTTTCTAAAGTGAGACTCTTCATGCTTATATTGAAAATTATTGTTTATTTTTTCAAATTGATTTCACAGGTTTGCAAGATATATCAATTAACAAATGCTACTTTTTTTTATTGAAAATTTAAAGTTCAACTTGAGGGGTCTTCCTAAATATGCACAGTTGATGGAAAGATAAATGCCCTACTTGTAGCCTTCTAAATCCTTGGTGTGGTTTGCCTCTGATCACTGTTGATGTTTCTATTAAAGCCTTTTCCTTTTAGACCATTAACACAGAATTATTGATTAACTATATTTTAGTTATTTTATATTTGTGGCTTTATAGCATCTACTATTTGCACAATATAGATTCCTTACATATGATTTTTTTCAACTCTGCATTGTTTTTATTTATATGGATCCTATAATTGTGGTAAATTAGAGTTATTAAATAGCTCTTCTACTCATATTGGAGGAGCCTAATTCTAAAAGGTAATCACACCAGTGCATATTTTGAGAGATCTTCCTTGAATAAGACTTTATAACTTTTTTTATAAGAGTTCATGATACGGGTAAAACTTTTAGAAAAGATTAAACATATTTTGTGAATACTTTTTAAAGTAGCAAAGAATCCATTGTTTACTTATGTTCTAGGGAGCTTCTCATATTTCAAGTTTGGTTTCATGCCTTTATAAGTTAGTATAACTCATAGCTTGGAGAAAAAAACTTGCATGCTTTAGATAATTGTGACCATTTCGTGATTGTTTTACCTTTTTCTTCAAAGAGAGAACACTATAGTTTAATCGGTAATTATTAGATCCTTAAGTTTAAGTTATAGAATCATGCAATTGTTGGCGGATCTTAACTGATGCTTAACACTCTAGTTGATATGAACATAGCATATTGATGAGGGAATAAGGAAAGCACTCGTGAATAGTTAAGAAAAAATGAGTAATTCAATGAAAACTTAAGAGTAGGAGAGTATTAACATACATTGGTGCGTATTAACAAAAATATTCAATGATGTGTGAGAATTAGATGCAAGAACAAAGGTTTGGCTTAATTAAGTCATGCTAAGTTTTAGGGTGCACAAAGGTACTTAACTTAGACAAGGAGGTCAACAGGTATGTAATTTATGAAATTTATTATATAATGGCTTAAATTAATGCTACTTAGGTTATGGAGCAATATGACTACACCATAAATATGCTTGGATGCACCATACATAAAGATGACTCCATATAACTAAACCAAAGGCTGATCAAAGCACTTGTCTTTAAGAGGTGATGGTGTGATGAAACATAGCAAAAACATGGATGTAGTGGGCTAAGAAAGTAGAAGTCCTACCTTATAAAGTGGGAGAACTTCTTTAAGTAGTGAGAAAGAGGCCGAATGGCATAGAAATGGAGTGCCATCTTCCAACCTACATTTCATGTGTTAAAGTGTAGTTAGTGGCCTAAAGATGATAATTCCCTACTAAATTAGTGGAGTTAGCAAAAGAAGTAGTAACTCCCTACTAGTTTGGTGGGTTAGTGGAGAAAATGGGTGGTTTAACTTACTTGGTTCCTAAGTTCTTATAAACATATATAAAGACATCTTTATTGGTTCATTTTACACAACATTAGGTATATTTAATCATCTGTAAAAAACTTTAGTACTTTAAAGAAAGTTCATGTTGAGAGCTTTGAGGAGGAATATCTTGAGTGAATGTATTAATGAGTGCTTTAATTTAAAAGTAATTCGAATCCTTGTATTGTTTTATTAGTAAAAAGGTTGGCTTTCACGTACCACTCATGTTCATCTTTTGATAAATTTAAGTAACCACTTAGGTGTTGTGAGTGTGTGTGAAACACCAAAAATATATGTCATGAAGCATTAAAAAAAAAACAAACTTATTAGTTGGTGATCAAAAAGGAAGGATGAGTTAGAACTTGGGGGACTTCATTTTGACTACTCTATGAGGAATTCGACAAATTTATTTAATTTTGCTATATTCAAAAAATTTCTCATGACAACTAGTATTAAAGCATTATTGGTGAAAAATGGCTAGTAAAAACAATCTTTTAGAAAGCGTTTTTAGAATAGAGTTAATGTTTTTTTTAAGAAATAATATTATATATTAATAATAAAGGATAGAATTAGGAACATACAAAGTGATCAAAGGGGAATACCCCTAAGCTAGAAGATATCAGTAGCTATGTAGTGAGACAAATCAAAACATTATGCTAGGATAACAAAACTAGAGAATGTTGGTGTTGTTAGGAGAGTTGCTTAATGCCATAAGCTCCTTGACGCCTTCTAGGATTTCCGTGGTGATAATGTCTATAGGCTTGGTCTTGGATTTAAATCACCTTGTATTCCTCTCTTTCCATATCGCTTGGACACACATGCTTTTAACAATGATATGAGACAAGATCATAGGACTCCTTTGTGCTACCAATGATTGAATAACACTCGTGAAGGTGTTCTCTTGTATACACCAGCTACATAGCCTCAGAACAGCTTTCCATACCCAATAAGTCACCTTACACATAAAGAATAAATGATCTCTAGTTTCTTCCTATAGTTGACAGAAGGGGTATAGTATATCGATGTTCATAAAACTAATTCGATCAGCTGTGTTCAATCAATTTTGTATAGTGAGCCATAGTAGGAATGAAGTTCTTGGCCAGATTATCTTGTGCCAAATAATGCGATGCCAAAACACCTCTAGTTTCCTCGTCCTAAACAAATCCCAAATGGTTTTGTTGTATAATGTATGTGTGGGCCTGTTATGCCAAAAGAAGGTATCCAGAGTAAGGGTAGGAGAATAATGAGGTTCCAAGTTCCGAAGATGGTCTCAAAAATTTCAGCAGCCTCCTACGATGAAAGAATCCATTGTAGCGTGGAGAGAGGGTAGCAGAGCCTCTGATCAGATGTGGAGAATGAATTAATGAACCTTGACCTGTCCAGTTGTTGAACCATAGAAATACAAGCTTCCCATTACCAATAGTGCAAGACACTTAGTCCTGAACAAGATCCACTAGATGGAGTAACTAGTTCAGAAAATGGGAATTGCTAGGAGTCTTACGGATAACCCATATGCTTCTGTTGGACCCCGAACCTTATATGGAAGCTAGAACTGTTAAGTGAATTATTGGCAATTATTCATGTGTAAAGAAAGGAGAATCCTTGAAATTGAAATGAAATGGAAAATCTGGTTTAGATACAAGATGGA
>JANITX010000212.1:19371023-19393785 GCA_027564395.1 Erythroxylum ulei | reverse complement strand
TTTGCTTATTTTATGTATTCTTGAGTCCTTTTCTTAATGTTCAACTTTACCTTCTTATGTAGCTTTTAAACCAATTTTGCTTTCTTTTTTCTATCCAAACTATCTCTTTCACCTTAAGAAATAGACACAAGATCTAAAAGAGATGAGTTAAATTTACAAATAATCTTAAAGGGAGAATAACTCGTAACATTATAGGCAACCTTATTATAAGCAAATTCAATAAAAAGCAAAGAAACTTTATAATTTTTAAGATTCTTATGAACGATAGCATACAGTAAAGCACCTAGAGTTATACTAACTACCTTGATTTAGCAATCAATTTATAGATGGAAAGTTGTAAAAAAACAGTAAATTTGTTTCAAACTTTCTTTATAAAAATTCTAAAAGTAACTAAAGCACTTTATATATTTACCTAAAATAGTAGTTTTAGGAACTTCATGCAATCTAACAATCTCATTGAAAAATAATGCAGTAATTTAAGATGCATCATTGGATTAATGACATGCAATAAAATGTGCCATTTTACAAGATCTATCCACCACCACAAAAATTGAATCCTTACCCTATTTAGACCTAGTTTGATGGTAACCAAATTTTATATCAATTTTAGATAAAACAATATGCACCATATAACTCATCAAGCATATCATCTAACCTAGGGATAAGATGTCTATACTTTATAATAATTTTGTTGATGGCATGAAAATCTATGTTTATTCTTCAAGATCTACCCTTCTTTGGTACTAATGAAATGGGCACGACTCAAGTGCTTAATCTCTCTTTCATATAACACTTCTCAAAAAGTTTTTTCACTTATTTTTGTTTCACTTTATCTCTTTTAGATTTTTTGTTAGACCCCGAAATTTTTTCAGTTATTATCGATTTATTAGTTTAATGATTCATTTATGTTTTGTTTGTTTTGTTGGTTGTTACTTTTTTTATTAGGTCATTAAATCTAATAAGCATGAAAAGAGATTAGAAATTGATGGAAATATTAGAATTAAGTTAGGATTAATATGTTGTTAAGTGGATTAAAGGAGTTAGAGGCTTAAAAGACAAAAGAAGGGGTAGAATTGGAAGAACCAAGTAAGTGAAGGGTAAGATGGGAAAAACAAGAATAGAAATGTGTCTTGGTTTAGAAGAAGAAGAGAAATGTCGTGAGTGTGAGGAGAGAAACGAAGAAAGCCGAAGAGGGAGAAGAAGAGAGGAAAAATCGTGGGAAGCTTGAAAGGAGGAAGAAAGAAGAAGAGAAAGAAGAGAAATCAAATTGTTAAAGGTAAGTTTTCATCTTTCTTCTTGCTTAGATACAAAAAAGGGGGATTAAATAGAGATTGGGGTTTTTGGAAATCTTGAGAGTTTGGAGAATTAGAATTTGAAGCTTCAACAAATATGTTATGCTTTAAATTTCATGGGTTTGGTTAAATGCAACTCAAATAGAGCTGAATATGTGTGGGAAGTTGTGGATGAATGATATAGGCAAGTGTTCTATTTTAGGGTTAATGATCAAAGATAGATCATGATGTATTTGTAAATGATATTGGGTTGAAATGAAGTTGGAAATGAAGTAGAAGAGATGGTCTAGGTTTAAGATGGGTTATAGGTAAAGTGTGGGAAGTAAGAAGATGACAAATGTGGCAAAATATGTCCACAGAGTGGGTTTCTGGACAAGTTTGTCGTGGCGAACTTGAACTTTCCTACACCAAACATACTTCGGTAGTTTAAGTATAACTTTTTCTGTCATTATCCAAATGGAGTGATTTTTGATTTGGAGTAAACTAAAGACATAGGGCTACATGTTTTCTGAAGAAATCAAGTTAAATTCAGTCTATAAGGATCTCAAGTTTTGGATGGAAGTTGAGTATAGAACATTGTTTCAGCATAAGGATAGTCCCAAAATGTTTGGAGTATAACTTTCAGATTTCTGAACCAAATGGAATAATTTTGATGTCATTAGAAACTTAAGACATGGGGGAAATCTTTCTAGGAGAAAGTGTTATCAAATTTCTTCGTTTATATAATCAGAATGATCATGAAAAATTGACCTGAAATTCTAAATTTTTGAAAGGGGTTAGAGTTCAATTTTAGCATGTTTTGATTATTAAAGTTTTATGAATTTACATTTGAATTTAGATTGAATGAGAAATTGGTTTGTGTTAGGATGGGAAAGAGGAAAACCCCATCCGAAAGCAAGAGGAAGGGCACAACTGAACTTGGATTTTTCAAGCGAAAGTAGGTAGGTAATGTATTTATAGTTATTGTATGATTAGGCAAATTCTTGCCTATGTGTATGTATATGCAAATTGATTGAATTTGAATTGTTGTGAATGTTTGAAAATGCATGATGAATTATGACTATGTTATACCTCAAAAAGGGTTATGGCATTTTGTAAAAATGAAAAGAAGAAAAAGTAAAAGAAGCATGAGAATATGAGTTTGTGATTGGTTGAATTGAGCATAAATTTGATTGTGATTAGGCAAGAGATGAACCCGTTTTGTTAGTCACGTTCACGTTGACTTATAGCCTTCTCCCGGCTGCCTACTTGAGGCCACGAGATCCTGAGAATTCGGACTCGTTTTGTTCATGGTGTAAACTTCGATTTCTCTTTTTCGTTCCACGGAACTCTCGAGCCATTTGTTGTGTATTTCATCATTAATTGTTGAGTATGATGCATAATTGAGTGTTATGCTTTGATGGATATTTACATGATATGTCCTAGGTGATGACATCTTGTTAACTATGAGCTGTGAGTTTGAATTATTGAGATTTGAAGTGCTAGATATATATGTACATATGCATGAAATTGTGTCAATTGTCGATGGCTTTAAATATATTAGCCACTAAGCTGTGTAGCTCAACCCATCATTTTTCCCTCTTCAGGTGCAAATCGAGAAGATTAGTGATCCTTGCAAGACGTTTGGACAAACTCTGAGATAGTTAGCTTTTGTACTAAGATAGTTACTTTTTGGATAGCTTAATAGGCATATCAACATTTAGCATACATTGTATTTTGTATTAAGCTTTTGATGTGTATATTGACATATGATGAAGGCTTGTTGAACTCTTTTGATTCATTAATGAGAATTGAAGAAGTTTCCACTATGTGTGTGCATTTGTATCTTGTCGTTGAGTTGTTAAGTGTATAATGGAATTGGATTGTATGACTGAGTGTATGTGGTTTGATAAGTGCAAAATTTTGTGTTTGATGTTGGGTTTCTGGGTTTTGTCCCAAAGGTTTCGCCGCAGCGAGGTTGAGAGTTCACCGTGGCGAACCCCTGCAGGAGGGTGTATTTATGTCAGATTTTGTGACTTCGCCATGGCGAAACTGAGAGTTGGCCACAATGAACATCTCCCGCGAGGCATTCACAGCGGCGAACTCGCCACTTTCTACGCTGTCAACCCTTTGAATTTGAATGCTTCCGACCTCCTATTCGCGTGATCCTTACTCGAAGGTCTCGAGGGGTCGCCTCAGGATAAGGAACGGGACCCGGGCCTAACATTTTTTCTATATGCTAGTCGAGCTAGAATTTGAGCAATAAGAATGAAATTAATTTGGTGCTTTATCCCTCCCATAGGTGGTAATTGTTACAAAGATTTTCCTAAACACCGAACTTGTACTGAAGTCGTGCATACTCTTGCACACAACCTTACTTAGGTCCGTTTAAGTAAAGCTCGTTCTCACGTAATCGTTAACCAACCAACTTGTCCTCGAATGCCTTACAACCTTCATAGTGTTTAACTCTCACACTTGAGTGGAATACTACGAAAGTATTAAATAATCATAGGCAACAATAAATACACAAGAGCTATGGTAAAAACCAACTTTTATTAATTCCCTAAAAGTATACAAAGGAATGCTCTCTCTAATTGTGTTCCCCTCTCCTCTATTTATGTTCCCAGGAGCAAGACTCAAATAAGCTATTTATAAGCATCCCTGACTTTATAATTCAAAATCCTAATTTAAATAAACTAACTAGATCACCTCTATCCTTATCAAATTACATCATATTAACCAATTGGATAACATCCGTATCAAAATATGACTATTTGATTTAGCTACATCACAACTAATAATATAAGAGATTGTATTTAATTAGGAAAGATATATCCATATCTATGAAGAACTCTATTATCTTCAGATGATCCTCTCATATTGTCTTTATCTTTTAGAGTTGACATATATCTACTGTGATCTTATTGCCACATCATCTAAGATCTCACTTTGGTCTTTATCCATTGACGAAGAGACATCTAAGTTCAAAGCCTTTTATAGCACACTAGTCTGGTCCAATGCTTACTTATGTTAAGTCCATTAGTTATGGTATGTCTATTTGAGCATACATTTAGTCCTTAGAGCTCTCACATGTCTCCCTCATACATATGATTTGGGTAACCTTCAAACCAAGGTCCATTTCAAGCTATCTTTTGGTCTTATATTCGAATATTACATCTAGTTAAAAATTTTCACCAATATGCACCAATGCATGCTAATTCATTGACAATGCCCATTTTTCTTGCCTACTTGTAAGTCTTTGCCTGATTACATCATCCCAAGTGTCAAACATTGGTCAAAGCACCCCTACTAGAAGAAATTAAAGCCCCCGTCGAAATAATCCATAGCATATCCTCTGAATATGGTTCCCTTGAAAATTCCTTAATCATTGGCACATCTTTAACGTACTATATTCCCTCTTTGTCAGATTTTTCCTTGCTTCTATTCATACACTCCTTCACAAAGCCCATTATGCCCAATATATCATAATTGTTAAGGTAGACTTCTTTCATTGAGTCTTTACCTCCTTCTCTTTTATCCTTCACAATCATGGATTTTATTTTGTCCTCTCCTACTTTTCTTTTTGGGTATTCATAAGCAATATGTGCCCCTTCATAAATGAAACAAACAATATCCCATTTTGTTTGTTTCTTGGACTTGCATTGAGAAAATTCATATACTTTCTCTTTGCCGTTCTCTGAGACATTATGTATCCTACCATTCTTTTTACCCCTGTTACTTGTTTGAATTGGTAGTGGCATTTAGAGATTTACCAAAGAATATATAGCCTCTATCACTCTTGGGAGGTCGACACTTGGGAGGTCTTTCACGTTCTACCTCCCAAGTTTCATTTGTGTCTAACATTGCAAGTCACTTATAAAATTGAACATCTTTTCATCCTCAGACATGTTCTGCATGTTCAACATCAAAGATTTGAATTTTCTCACATACTTCCACACTAAGTCGTCTTACTTCAAATGCTTCAAATTTCCCTCATAAGCCATAAAGTATTGTTAGGGAAGAACTGGTCCATTAGCTCCTTCTTCATCTTCTCCCAAATGTCAGTGAGAGGTCTACCCACATTAATGTCATTGGAGGTTCTTGTTCTCCACTACAACTTTGCATCTTCACCATATACATAATTAGGATTGACACCTTCTCTGAATTAGATACCTTTACCATTGTAAAGTACTGCTCTATGTCCTATAAAAAATTTTCGAGCTCTTTGGCACTGCACTTGTCATAAAAAACTTGAGGCTTTTGTACCTTTATCAAATACTTTCACCACGCCCAACATCCTAGAGACACCTTAAGATTGTAATCTCCAATCTAGAGTCCTTTTATGCCTTCATCAAGTTTGTTATTTGATACTCTAACTGTTGAATCTGTGCCTCTAAAATCTCAAATCAAGATAAGTAGGAAGTGACCTCTTCCTCTCCTTAAGGAATTGGCCCTATAAGTGTCTCCACTCTTTTAACACACTCTATCATATTGCTACCTCCCGTTATATCGATATCTTAGCTCTCATACCTATTGTTACAAAGTTTTTCTTAGAAACTAAACTTCTATCGAAGTCACACCTACTCTTTTACACATTAATTAGGTCCATTTAAGCAAGACTTGGTCTTCCTATATGATTATTGACCAACTAACTTATTCTCGAATACCTCACGACTCTCGTAGAATTTAACTCTCACACTTGAGTAAGAATACTACGAAAGCATTAAATAATCATAGGTAACAATAAATACACAAGAACTATACCTTTATTATTTCCACAAAAGTATACAAAGAAGTGCTCTATCTTAATTTATTCCCCTCCCTTCCATCTCTGTTCCCACAAGCAAGTCTCAAATAAGCTATTTATAGGCATCTATGACTTTACAATTTAGAATCATAATTAAAACTAACTAGATCACTTCTATATTTATTAGATTACATCACACTAACCAATTAGATAACACCCCAATCCAAATAGGACTCTATTTGATATGATTTAGCTTCATCATAACTAACAAGATAAGAGTATATTTAATCAAGAAAGATATATCCATATCTATGAAGAACTCTATTATTTTGAGATAATCCTCTCATATGGTCTTTATCTTTTAAAGCTCATATATATCTACTATGATCTTATCTGTCACATCATCCAAGATCTCCCATTTATTACCCATCTATTAATGATAAGTTATCCAAGCTTAAGGTCTTTTATAACATACTATCCTGGTTTAATGCTTATCCATATCAAGTTCATTAGTCATGATCTGTCTATTTAAGCACACATTGAGTCCTTTAGAGCTCTCATAGGTTTCCCTAATACATGTAATCTAACTAATATTTAACCCACGTTCCATCTTGATCTATCTTTTAATCTCACATCTCATTGAAGTTTTCTGCCAATGTTCACCAATGCATGTCAACTCATCGACAATGTCTGTTTTCCCAACCAACTTGTAAATTTTTACCTTGTTATATTATCCCGAGTGTCAAATATTGGTCAAGGCTTGCTAATGTCTATAATTTTTGCTATTAAGACTTAGGGGTCTAATAAGCCACCCCTACTAGAAGAAATCAATGCCCCTCGTCAAAATAATTTGTGGGCACTCCTCTAAATGTGATTCCTTTAAAGCCTCCTTAGTTATTGACATATCTTTAACATACCATTTTCCCTTTCTGTCAAGTTTGTCCTTGTTTTTGTTCGAACACTCCTTTACAAGGCCCATTATGCATAATATTAATATAACATAATTATTAAGGCAGACTTCTTCTGTAGAGTCTTCACCTCCTTCTCTTTGATCTTTTACGACAATGGAATTTATTTGCTCCTCACCCACCTTTCCCTTCACAAATAAAACAAGTAATATCCCATTTTGTTTGTTTCTTGGACTTACATTGAGAAGATTCACATACCTTAACTTTGCCTTTCTCTATGCCATTATGTGTCCCACTATTCTTCTTACCCTTGTTGCTAGTTTGAATTTATGATGGCATTTAGAGATCCACTATGGCATCTGTAACCTTTGTCGCACTTAAGAGGTCTGTCACGTTTTGCCTTTAAAGCTCTATTTGTGCCTAATCTTACAAGTAACTGATGAAATTGAACAACTTCTCTTCCTTAAACAAGTTCTACATGTCCAACATCAAATTTGTGAATTCTCTCACATAATCTTGTATCGAGCTGTCTTACTTTAAATGCTTTAAAGCTTCCCTTGCGAGCTATAAAATGTTGTTGGGAAAGAACTAGTCCTTTAGCTCTTTCATCATCTTCTCCTAAGTTTCAATGCGAGGTCTACTCATACTGATGGCATTATAAGTTCTCGTTCTCCACCATAACTTTGCATCCTCCACCGTATGCATAGTCATAATTAACCATTCTTCGAATTAGATATCTTCACTATTGCAAAGTATTGCTCCATGTACTATAATTTTTTTTTATTTCGTTGGCATTAGGCTTGCCATAAAAAACTTGGGGCTCTCACACTTTTACCAAAGTTCTTTTAACACGCCTAACACCCTGCATTGCAATAATACATGTTAAGATTGTCATCTCTAATCTAGAATCCTTTTGTGACTTCATCAAGTTTGCTATTTAATGTTGCAATTATTGGATCCACGCCTCCAAAAGTTGAAACCGAGATGAGTAGCAAATGACCTCTTCCTCCCCTTGAGGAATTGACCCTATGAGTGTCTCCTCTCTATTAACATGCTTTGTCAAATTGCTGCCTCTTGAAATATTGATAGTTTGGCTATAATATATATTATTACAAAGGTTTTTTTAGATACCAAACTTGTATTGAAGTCACACCTACTTATTTGCATGATAATCTCACTTAGGCCCACTTAAGAAAGGCTCAACCTTCCCATATGATCATCAATTACTAACTTATTCTCAAACACCTTATGAACTTCGCAGTATTTAACTCTCATACTAAAGTAAGAATATTACAAAAGTATTGAACAATTATAGGAAATAATAAACATACAAGAGCTATGATAAAAACTAACCCTTATTATTTTACCAAAAGTATACAAAGGAATGTTCTCTCTCAATATGTTCCTCTCCCCTCTATCTCTGTTCCCAAAAACAAGACTCAAAAAAGCTATTTATAGGCATCCCTAACTCTACTATTTAAAATCCTAATTAAAATGAAATAACTAGATCTCCTCTATCCTTATTAGATTACATCACACTATCTAATTAGATGAGAGCCCCATCCAAATAGGACTTTATCTAATAAGATTTAGCTACATGAAAACTAACAAGATATTACATTTAATTGGAAAAGTTATATCCACATTCATTAAGAACGTTATTATCTTCAGATGATCCTCTAAATGTTCTTTATCTCTTAGAGCTAATGTATATCTACTATGATCTTATCCACCACATCGTCTAAGATCTCTATTGATCTCTATCCAGTGATGATGTGTCATCTAAGCTAAAAGCTTTTTATAGCACATTGGTTCGGTCTAATGCTTACCTATGTCAAGTCTAATAGTCATGACCCATCTATTTGGGCACACATTAAGTCCTTAAAGCTCTAATATGTCTCCCTCATACATATGATCTAGCTAACCTTCAATTCAAGGTCCGTCTCAAGTTATTTTTTTGTCTCTCATTCGAATCTTACATCTTGTTAAAGATTTTCACCAATGTGTATCAATGCATGCCAACTCATTGATAATGCCTACTCACAAGTATTTGCCTTGTTCCATTATCCTAAGTGTCAAACATTGATCAAGTCTCATCAATACCTACACAATTTTGTTATTAGGACTTAGGGGTCGAAAAATAATCCACTTGCAATGTCGTCTTAAAAGAGATAATCAAATTCTTGCAAAAGAGAAACAATAACATTACATAAAGTAACATTAGTATCAACATTAAGAGAAAGCAAATAATCTTTGTATATAAGAGAAATCATTTGGTGCTTGAACAAGAATGTATCTCTCACATCCCCCACTCTTGCTACTAAATTCATTCTTTTCCTCTTATATTTATCTATCATTTTTGCTTTGTCCAATGTGTTTAAATTATCCTTATGTGTTTACTCTTATTTCTTTATCCTCAATATCTCTTATTCATTCTTATAAATCTTGAGTTGATAAACTTTCTTTGGTGATAATAGAGTAAGAGTAATTGTTTTGCCACCATGATAAAGGAATAATGATTTTTGTATCCATGATATCTAGCTCTCCTATCAAATTGCCATAGACGTCCCAAAAGAATGTGACTAGCTTACATAGGCACTATATGATATTGCACCTCATCCTTGTGCCTTTCAATTAAGAAGGAAACTAGTACTTGTTTGTTATCCTAACCCTCCACTCTTATTAAAACAATGTTAAATGGAAGATTGAGGATATTATATAGTTGGTAGTCCCAATTCCTTTACTGACTAACTCCTCCTTAGTTATATTTGTACAACTCTCTCCATCTATGATCATACTACAAACTCAATCTTTGATAACATACCTTTTGTGAAAGAGATTATCCCACAATATATTTATATTTTTCTCTTCTACATACATACTTAATGCCCTACTAGTGACTAGCATCCTTCCCTCTTTAGACCTCTCAATACTCTTATCATACTAGCATCCACTAAATTAAGTTTATCCTCATTTGTATCCTCCTCACTCTCAAGCCTATAATCTCTATCCTCCCTCAATATCATCACCTTTTTGTTGAAAAATTATAAAATTATATGCCCTGTTCCTGAGCACTTAATATCTCAAGTTCTAGTTGGTGAAGAGGAATTAGTTTTACCTTAATCTCCACTTGGTGTTTACACTTTTGGTTTATTTACTTCATATTTAGACTTTAGATCTTTGTTTTCTTTTTTACCCTATGCTTTGCTCCATGATGAAGAATCAACATTAGAAATATCAAAATGGTTAGTAGGCCTACTTTTGAGTTGTTTTCCACCTTATGGCCATTTGAACTACATCCTCCAATTTCATATAATAGTGTAACTCTATAATATTGATAATTTTTTAATTTATATTAAAAATTAAGTGATCCATTGTTGTATCCTTATCTTCTTCCATATTATTCTCAATTATAGTAACCTTCATCTCCTCGTGGTACTCTTCCATACTCTTAGAACCTTAAGTTAAATTTTACAATATTGGATGGAGATCTATATCATAGGAACTTGACACAAAATGCTTCCTCATCACCACTTTCATCTCCTTATAAGTTATGATAGTTGGCTCTTAATTCCTTCTCTTTGTGAGGATTTTTTGATCCCACCAATCCATGACATAATCATTAAATTTCATGACTATTAATTTAATCTTTTCTTATAAAAAAAATTGTTATTGTCAAAAACTAACTCTACTTGCTTTTTTCACTTCAAATTGGTATCTTGGTCTATCTTTCCTACAAAAGATTGTATCTTCATCTTAATACTGCCTGTATTATTATCCACCCTTTCCTTATACCCTCATAATAAACTTAAACCAAATATACCCCCTCCTTATTTTTTCATTCTACCTCTTCTTTTACCTCTTTCTCCTCTACCTCCCTCCAAGTAGATGGTAGTACTCTCAACCTCATCATAAGTCTCAAAATCATCCATTCTAGTAGGTAAAGGTGAGTTATATTGTAAACTAGCTATCATAGCTTTATGTTCCACAATTTATGCCCCACTTTATCGAATTATTTAATGAGATGCTCATATTGGCCTTGTATTGTGTTCATAGTAAACACTTGGTTTATGACTACTCTATCCTCTTCACTTCCTTCCCTATCTTGAGGAGTTTTTTTAAAGACGCATTAAACCTACAAGAAAACTTTACTAGCAAAAAAAAAAACACTCTTACGTGTTTCTCTTGAATTCACTTACCTCAGCACCTAAACTCTTTACTAAAGGTTCTATATAAATTAGTTAATCTATCAAGAAATCTAGTTTTAATAATAAAAATTTACTTATCAATAAAATATTGATCAATAAAAGTTTTTGAAAAAAGAAAAGGAGGGGGAGGGTTCATTTTATGATTAAGGTCCTTTTTTCTTGTTATTGATTTATGCAGTGATTGAACCACTTTAATTTTTATTCATAATTGTAAGTCCTTACCAAATAATATCGTCGACAATAAAGAATTAAAATGACAAGAAAAATTAAGAACAACATATGAACAAAAATGTATATGATGTATTGAATAACTTATTCTTATTGGAGAATAAACAAATAATCTTAATTATATAGGATTAAGTAATTTATCAACCTTTTATGTAGTTTTAAGTAGATATTTGATTATCGTCACTTTCTTCCTCTACTATTTATTGTATTTATTTTCAGCTAATTATATATTAATAAAGATTGGTAATTTTTTTTTATTTTAATAGAGTATTTCGTTCTTACATTACAAATTTATTTATTTCATAGCTATTACATTTATTTATTATATATCAATTTTATAATGAATTACTATCAGTTTTAAACCTGAAATTTTTCTTGTCATCAATGTATGCTCCAGTTTTACATAAGTGTTACAAATAACATAATAAAGTAACTTATATTAAAAATATATATAACATAATTCTATTTTATATTGAGCTAGCGATCCTATATAAAGTTATAAACCATATTCATTTCCCATATATAAAGAAAATAACGAAATTTAACATAAAGCCACGCAAGTATTTACATTCTGAACCAGTCTGCGGACACTTTTGTGCCCCCTTAATGCTTCCTTTTTTTTGGATGCAAAACGTTCCAGGGATATCTTATTAACCATCCAAAAGTAAAGATGCAGAGGTAACATGTTGCTATACTTTGACAGCAGGGCCTCCGATCATATTTGCGGAGACTTTGGCCTAGGTAGTTAGGGTCTCAGGTTAATCATCTTAGGCTTCATCGTTAGGTTCATGACATCTGTTTGAAGGGATTTCGACAAACCTTCTCATAGATTCAAAACTGCCTACTGTTTCAACCTGACTTCCGTTAGAGGACTTTTCTAGTTGCCGTCTCTTGGAGCGTTTCTTCACTTCTTCCTCCTTTTCATCAGCAAATGTAAGAAATGTCTTAACACGTGCCAACGTTGAACTACTGCCAGAAGGTTGTGGCTCCTCCTGGTGGCGCTTGGCATACTGTAGTAGTACCATGATTAAGTATATACACAAAGCAAGCAAGGAAGCTAACCCACAAGCCAAGTAGAGTCCCCAGAAACTTTTAAGGCGTAGTCGATCTACATCTAACTTTGTGCCTTGTGAGCTACATGCACTACTCATCAGCCACTTGTCATGGATCCTTTGCAAATCCCCAGATTCTGACAGTCTCAGAATGGCAGTCGACATGTCCACAACTAAAGGAGAATCCTTTGGAAAGGCCTGGCGAACAAGGAAAAGAATACATCACAAAACCAGCAACAGTCCAGTGAAGTTTCAAGCACAAAGAACAACGATGTTCTGAACATTTGTTGATACTCAACATACACAAACTGCAGTTAAACTGACATGGCTTCATATTATTGGCATTTAATGAGACAAATTCCGGGTCTTTTACATAAATGTTTCAGTCTTTAAGAACCTGATGATTCAATATCTTTCATTTCTACTCTCTCAGTAATTTGGAAGCATTTGTTATACCTAAACATAGTCATTTCTTCAGCAAGTACATGTATGTTGGACAATGATTACTTCAGTGTATCAAGAGGCCTTACCTTTCTGAATAAGGCCTCTTGATAGACAACATAAACATATCACAGAAGGCAAATCAGTCCCATTCTAGGATATTGACTTACAAATCCCCATCCAATCTTTGCGAACTCTTGACCTATGATACTGAATTCGCATCGGGTTGAGAGGAAGAGCTCCAAATATGCACGCTCATCAACCACTGCAGCCACGCCCTTTTTGGGACCGTCTTTCAAGGCCTTAACAATATCTTCAGGCAATTTAAGTGGCACAAGTCTGGACTCATCAATGCCAAGTTCATTAATCAGATAATCTCTAGCAAAGGAACCCTGCTGGTAGCCAATACGATCCTTGCTTAACCTTAAAGTGTCAATGCCTTCAATGTTGGAAGAAAGCTTTTGTACTGTAAGGATAGAGGTCAAGCTGGCCGTATAGCTTGAGTTGATTATGAGAACCACAAACAACCAGATAACGAGCACAATGCGACCAAAGGAGCTAACAACATTTTCTCCTACATAAAATAGGCATGTATAGGTTAAAACGAAAGTAACTTGTTAAATTTGGATTTTAGAAAAATGCTTTTCTGCTGATTGTCATCCAATACTCACTATGGGCGAAGAACCAAGTTGAAAAGCTAAACCTGAAGGAAGAAAGCATAATTAATTATAGCTGATCGAAAACTCAGACCAAAAGATGCATCATGCTGTATAATGTCCTAAAAATGGGATAATCATCGCCACAAAAGAAACACATAAATTTTGCTCAGAAGAGTATGAATGGTATTAGGCACACAAGGCAAGATTGATGGAAGTTGACAGAATACTCAGATTTTTGAGTCGCCACTCAACTCCAGCAGTCATGCTGATTAAGATGATTGGAGAGTTAGGCAAATGGTGCATGTTAATGTGTATGCACAGTTTAAACGTGAGAAGATATTACGTTAAGTTAACATGCCTGCAAAAATCAATGAGGTAAGCTAAATGGTGAGATTGTGATGTTTCCTTGCAGCATACCATAGTATGGTGGTGAATTGTCTTCTAGGTGGACCTCTGAATTCGTCATTTTTCCTATGTTCCATGATCCAAACAACTACTCCAACAATTATGAAAAAGACTGCTGTTACAAGCCACATCTTTTGGCTGAATGGCTGTAAAAAGGCCCAAGCATCTGAATCAGTTTTCCTAACTGGAGCCACAACAACTAAACCAGATTCAATATATGGTTGTGTGAAGTCTGCCATCCTTGTTCGGTTGGTGATAATGGCAATGTCACCTACTGCAGCATCAAAGACCTGGAGAAGAGATAGAAGTCGAATTAATTAATCCTAAAATAACCACATTTTTATTTCTGAAATCTTTCAAGACCTTTATTTTCTAATACTCACACCCGCTGTGATCGAACGCACAAGCTCAGTGCTACTGGGGTTATTAAAACCATCTCCAAAAGGAATTAGCTTATAGGGAACAGCATATGGCATCATGTTTATAGCAGCAGTAAAAACATCAATGCAGTAACCAGTGAATAATTCAGTTCCTGGTACTTGGGACACAAATTGTTGATAGCTAACTCGAATAGGGATTCCAATTCTCAAATGCCTCCCATTGTTTGGGAAAACCCATCCACGAGGCTTCTGTGGAGCTTCTCCTGGCCATATTACACTTCGAAGTTTTTGACTTGAACTAGAACGATTGGGAAGTTTTGAGTAAAAAGTTTCAGGAGGCAGAACTGATAAACCAGAATAGTTGGACCAATACCCAATCTTTCTATACCCTGTACCAACTACATTAATGACATCATATGCAGGACGAACAATAGTTCCACTCTGATCAAACTTTATCTGGCCTGTTACACCAGTCATATTAACATCAAAAATGTTTTGTAGCAGCAGTTTTCCTCCATCGAAGATGCTCATAGCATCAAGATGCAGACCGTGACTGGGCAGGTTGATCAGCCTTGAATCATTTGAAAACGAAATATTCCCTCCTTGATCGAAGAATGCTCCAATTGCACGTGCAAGCAGCCATACCGTGTCATAGGCATATAGACCGTAAGTATTTAACCCAATAGATCCATCCTTTTTTAGTTTACTAGTTAAGTTGCTCCACCTAGAAACAAATTTTCTTTTGAGTTCTGAATCTGGAGTGTACATGCGCAACGTAAGAACTCCTTGAATGTCATCCATGGCCTCAGCAGGGAGAGGATGGTTGGTATCTATCAGAGTTGAAAGCCAGTTAGTAGCTATCCATACATATCCATCTCCCATCATGCCAAGATATTTAGCCACACTGAATACGATAGGACCCCAGGGAAGAGAGGCATGAAGAACCAGAATCCTAGATTCAGTCAAGGCCACCTGAACTAGCATATCAGTGATCTCTTGCCGATTTGGCCAAGGACTCAAAGCTGCCTTATATGAGATTTTGCATCTCTTTGCTGCAAGTTTATCTCCTAAGGCAGCTATTCCATTTCTACCGTAATCATCATCAGCAAATATCGCTATCATTTCCCTCCATCCATAATGGTCCACAATGTCAGCTATGGCTGTCATCTGATACAAGTCGTTCTGGGAGGTCATAACAAAAAACGGGAATTGAAGTGAAGCAAGAGTAGGATCAGTGGCTGAATATGACAGGAGAGGCACTTGGAGCTCATTTGCAACAAAGGATATCACATGAGCTGTCACTGTGGACTGGGGGCCAATTATGGCTACCGTATCACTCTCCATGAACTTCAAAGCTGCAATCAATTATGAAATCTCAGTAATCTAAGTACGATATTCAAAGATAAACTGGAAAGTTCTAGGTGAACAAGATAAGGGTATAACCTTCAATAATACCCACAAATCCACTATAATTCGTGTCGGGCATTTTAATGCTTAACTTTGTTCCACCAAGAACAGATGGATCAGAATTCACATCTTCGACAGCAGTATTTATTGCCACTCTTGCAACTCTACCAATGGTAGTATTGAATGATAAAACAGCTCCAATATTGACAACAGCAGGTCTTCTGCTTACGTTTGTATCAATTCCCTGTAGACAAACCCCATTATGAAAAACTACCAGAAATAGTACCCAAACTATGTTCATGTCAGCTTCTTGTAAACCAGGCCCTTTGTATAGCTTGTTCTGCGGAAGGCATGGAGACAGAGAGTTAACCCTTGCTTGACATAATCAAAGATAGATTTCTAAGCAGGCATACTAGAAAAGAAATGAGAAAATTCCATCTCTGGAGCTGAGATGCTGAAATCTTTCGCATGCAATAAGATAAGGTGAGCAGGCAGCACTCTGACGAAGTATCTGAGAACTGAAGAGACTTGAGTGAATAGAAACTTTATGCGAAATGGAAACTGGAAATTAAATAATGGAAGAAGAAATGAATCTGGGATGTTAAACTCTGCATTTGAAATCCATGTTCATATGGAGGAACTTTAAGCTGAATATATTGAATCCATGAGGACCGTCCGAAAGGAGGAAGAGCACCATATTCAACACCTTTCTTAATTGTGGGGTATCGCTGAAACTAGGACTAACATTTGAACATAATATTACTCCTTTGAAAAGCAGCTCTGTTGATTTGGAAACCCAAAAGTAACAGACAGAAGTTGACATCAAACGTGCAGCAGTAGCCAAAAGAGGACAGGACTTAGGATTACAAACGCTAAATGAATTAGGAAACAAAAGGGAAAAGTAATTGGGCAGATGAGGAGAAGATATAACTCACAGGAGGGTAGCAATAGAGCTCTCACTTCGCCTTAGCAGTGTGCATTGGATTGGAGGGAATGGGATTTTAAGAAACCAACTAAATAGTAGTTTATTAACAGTCACTGACACTAGTTTATGCCACTTGAACAACCGTAGAATTATTGCCACCTTAGATTAGGATTAGAAAGTTGACATTTATTTCATGTATGGTGTAGAGAATTTCATCTAAAATAGAGATGATCGTACACCAGTATTGGCGACTGTAAAACATCGTCAGTAGTGAGCGGCAAAGTGGTTAACTAACTGGAAGTGGTCCTATATAATATTCCACTCCTTGTCCAGTTGTGCTAGTGCATCATCATCATGCGCAACTTAAACAAAAGGTTCTTTATATTATAAAGAAACAGTGGGGCCTCTAGAATTGCATAAGCCTGTTAAGTACCAGGTGTGTTAGGACTCTTAAAAAGAGCTCTTTGTCCAAAGTCGCAAGAATAGAAGGGCTCGGAAAGAGAGGGCAGAAATTGAACAACATATTTTTGAAGCATTTCCCTAACGAGAAGCCCCACTTTTCCTATCATTTTTGCAGGACCACAAACTGGAAATGGCTTCTTCTCTAAGAGTAAGACAAGTCATTGAGCAATCGAAATCATGTGACGTTAATGATTTTGATTCTCTTCCATTCTTTTATAAGCTACAAACAGTAGAGTCTGTTTTCATTATACATAGGAATTCCATTTAAAACATGTTATTTTCTTTTCAGGTTCAGGCACACTCACGGCAACTAGAACTAGGTAGAATTTTGAACCACTAGGGAACAAAAAGAAGTGACTTTCCAGCTGTATTGCGTTCATTTAACAACATGTGTGCAATTAGCAACTAGTTGAATCCCAAATAATTTCAACTGCTATGTGTCTTTAGTTGCCTTCTAGTAATTTATCCATGTTTGACATCAAAAACTACTTTATCAGACCACCGAGCACCTCTCTTAAGGAAGGTTGGGGTTTGACCCTACTTGTGTATGCAGTAGTGTTAAATACTCAGTGGTAATACTTTGCCGCTTCTCGGGTTCCACCCAGAGCGGAGATTAGTGTTGACGTGATAATGACTTAAAGGTGTCACCAATAGTTCATATTCACTCAAAACACCTTGTAGGTTAACAAAAAAAAAGATACTCCTTTATCAGAATAAATATTCACTTCTTTTGTCCGAGGAAATTGGAAAGCTTTCTTATTTTGTTTTAATAAATTATTAATCCTTAACATTGCCAATCAGTTCCAGCAGCAAGATTAATTTCCAATAGAAATGTCTGGCACCTATCTGCTTGTCTTTATAGATGTTGCTGCATTCAAGTCAAGAATTCTGCAGAATCCATCTGCCTTCAGTGATACTATATGACAAAACTGGGTACTATGACAGGCACACAATATTGTTAAGAAGTTGACTTAGCTGCTGCATTTCCTATTTAGTTGCTGTAATTTTTCTTTTTCTATTATGTTTTGACTTGTTCTTCTGCATTTCAGTCATTATTTCCAATTTTCTAGCTAAGTTGTTAAACATGGAGGCATGTTCCATGGTTGAGCTGGAATATAGGAATTTCTATTTCTTTTTCGAGCTGTATTTAAGCACATTTGCAGTTAATAAAAATATAACATTACACTGAAATATTCTTCTCTTTCTCTGTTTATTCTTAGTTTGCTCCAACAAACTGGTATCAGAGCCCTCTTCTTAAGGGACTTGTGAGGAATTTGAGTGTATATCCACCAACATGGAGGCTTCGAGTGCAAAAACTCCTTTCAATGCCATTGCACCTCCTGTGTTCAATGGAGAAAATTATCAAGTTTGGGCAATCAGAATGGAGGCTTACCTGGATGCAAATGATCTTTGGGAGGCTGTTGAGGAAGACTACCAAGTGCTTCCACTACCCAACAATCCTACAGTGGCTCAAATGAAGAATTTCAAAGAAAGGAAAGCAAGGAAGTCCAGGGCCAAAAGCTGTTTGTTTGCTGCAGTTTCATCTTCAATTTTCACCATAATCATGACCTTGAAAACAACCTTTGATATATGGAACTATCTCAAGAAGGAGTACGAGGGAAATGAGAAGATCAAAGGAATGCAAGTGCTGAATCTGGTTAGAGAATTTGAGATGTAGAAAATGAAGGAATCTAAAATTATTAAAGAGTATTCAGATAGACTTCTTAATATCGTAAACAAGGTACAATTATTTGGTTCTGAATTTTCTGATACAAGAATAGTTCAAAAAATTCTTGTTACTGTCCCTGAAAGATTTGAAGCTACCATCTCTTCTTTGGAAAATACTACGGATCTGTCAAGGATTGGCTTGGCAGAATTGATACATGCTTTGCAGGCTCAAGAACAGAGAAGGCTCATGAGAAGTGAAGGTTCTGTTGAAGGAGCATTGGCTGCAAAGGTGCAAACAAACCAAGGAGGGAAAGGGAAGTTCAAAGGAAACAAGAACGAAGGTTCAGATTCATCGAAGTCTGACTTTCCTCCTTGTAAGCACTGCAACAAAAAGGTCATCCACCATCAAAATGCTTGAGGAGACCTGATGTGAAATGTGAGAAGTGCCAAAAAATGGGACATAATCAGAAAATATGCAAGGGCAACATTCAGAAGGTTGCAGCTCAAGTTGATCTTCAGCAGAAAAATGTTGTTCAAGCAGCTGATCATGAAGAGGAGCAACTATTCGTAGCTACTTGTCTTGCAGCAAGTCATTCAAGTGACAAGTGGCTCATTGATAGTGGTTGCACCAACCACATGACATTTGACAGGGATCTATTTAAGGAGCTGGATACGTCATTCATTTCTAAAGTGAAGATTGGCAATGGAGAATGTATCGCAATGAAAGGGAAAGGCATAATTGCAGTGGAAACTTCAAAAGGTACAAAGCTTATCCGAGAAGTGTTATTAGTACCTAACATTAACCAAAATTTGCTGAGTGTTGGCCAGCTTCTTGGAAATGGTTTTAAAGTGGTTTTTGAGGGCAATCATTGCTTAATCAAAAACTCAAAAGATGAAGATATGTTCAAAGTGAGCATGAAAGGGAAGAGTTTTGCACTAGATCCTCTACAGGCAAAACAATCAGTCTACTCAGCAACAACAGTGAATGCAGAAGTGTGGCATAGAAGGCTGGGTCATTTTCATCATACAGCAGTGGTGAATATGCAAAGAATGAACTTGTTCAAGGTTTGCCTAATATCGAAGTTAAACTGCCAGAATGCAAGGCTTGCCAATATGGAAAGCAATCAAGGATTCCTTTCAAGAAAGCTACCTGGAGAGCATCAGAAAAGCTTCAGTTGATTCATACTGATGTGGCTGGTCCACATAGAACTCCTTCACTTAATGGGAGTAAGTATTATCTGCTTTTCATTGATGATTATAGCAGAATGTGCTGGATATATTTTCTCAGGTTCAAATCAGAAGTGGCTGGTGTGTTCTGGAAATTCAAGAACTGGATTGAAACACAAAGTGGCTGCAAAATTTAGACGTTGAGGTCTGATAATGGGAAGGAGTACACGTCTGCAACTTTCAGTGAGTTCTGTGAAGAGGCTGGAATTGAACATCAACTTATTGCTCCATATACTCCTCAGCAAAATGGAGTAAGTGAACGTAAAAATCGTACAGTGATGGAGATGGCTAGGTGCTTGCTTCATGAGAAGGAGTTGCCAAAAGAGTACTGGGCAGAGGCTGCTAACACTTCCGTGTTTCTGCTAAACAGACTTCCTAAAAAGGCAGTTGATGGGAAGACACCTTTTGAGGCTTGGTATGGTTACAAACCTTCTTTAAAGAATTTAAAAGTGTTTGGCTGCTTGTGTTTCACTTATGTGCCTCAGATTAAAAGAGACAAGCTCGACAGAAAAGCTAAAGCTGGAATCTTTGTGGGATACAGCTTAGTTTCAAAGGCTTATAGAGTTTTTCAACCTGATACAAGAAAAATTCTGATAAGCAGAGATGTGCATTTTATGGAAGATGTTAAATGGAATTGGAGAGGAGATCAGGCTGGTACAATTCCAAGTCAAGATTCAAAGTTGCTAGAGCTGTCCGAATCTGATTTGGTTGATGATGAACCTATCAAAGGTACAAGATCACTTTCTGAAATCTATCAGAAGTGCAACATTGCAGTCCTGGAAACAGAAAATTTTCAGGAGGCAGAAAGAGATCCAAAATGGGTAGCTGCAATGAAGGAGGAGTTGAGCATGATTGAGAAAAATAAAACGTGGCAGCTGGTAAAAAGACCTGATGACAGAAAGGTGATTGGAGTGAAGTGGGTATTTAGAACAAAGCTGAATGGAGATGGCTTTATAAACAAGCATAAAGCAAGGCTTGTTGTGAAAGGTTATGCTCAAATCCCTGGTGTTTATTTTTCTTACACATTTGCTCCTGTTTCCAGAATTGAAACAATCAGGTTGCTGCTGGCCATTGCTGCTCAAAAGGGTCGGAAAGTGTACCAGTTAGATGTCAAGTCAGCATTTCTAAATGGTCTTCTTGATGAGGAGATCTATGTAGAACAACCTGAGGGGTTTGTTGTGAAAGAGCAAGAAGAAGATGTGTATTTGCTCAAAAAAGCTCTATACGGCCTGAAGCAGGCACCAAGGGCCTGATATAGCAGAATTGATGAGCATTTGATGTAGCTGGGATTCAAAAAAAGTCCCAATTAGGCTACCCTCTACATCAAAGGTGATGAGATCAATTTTGTTGTTGTTTCTCTGTATGTGGATGACTTACTTGTTACAGGAAGCAACTTGGAACTTGTGAATAAATTCAAGAAAGATATGCAGCAGACCTTTGAGATGACTGACTTGGGGGAAATGGCATATTTTCTTGGAATGGAGGTTCAACAAAAGGAGAAAGAGGTGTTCATTTGCCAAACCAAACATGCTAAAGAAATTCTAAAGAAATTCAGAATGGATGAGTGCAAGATTGCTACAACTCCTATGGGTAAAAATGAAAAACTCAGCAAGGAAGATGTAGCGGAAAAGGTTGATGAAACTCTTTACAGAAGTCTAGTGGGTTGTTTGATGTATTTAACAGCCACAAGACCTGACATCTTACATTCTATGAGTCTGCTATCTAGATTTACGAATTGTGCTACTGAAACTCATTTTTCTGCTGCTAAAAGAGTTCTAAGATATGTGAAAGGAACATTGAAGCATGGAATCAAGTTCTGTGCTAGTCAGATTCATGTTCTGCAGGGCTATTCTGATAGTGATCATGGTGGTTCTGATGATATGAATTATGAAGAGTACTTCAGGTTATTGTTTTAATCTGGGGTCAGGAATGTTCTCTTGGTGTTGTAAAAAACAAGAAGTTGTTGCACAATTAACTACGGAGGCAGAGTTCATTGCAGCTACAGCTGCTGCAAATCAAGCTTTATGGCTTAGAAAGGTGTTATTTGATCTAAACCTGAAGCAAAATGAAGGCATAAATGTGTTTCTGGATAATCAAGCAGCAATAGCTATCTCAAACAATCCCGTTTTTCATGAAAAAACGAAGCACTTTAATATCAAATTGTTTTTTCTTAGAGATGTGCAGAAAGAAGGTTCTGTTGTTCTGAAATATTGCAAAACTGATGACAATGTTGCAGACATCTTCACCAAACCTTTGGTAAGAAGCAAATTTGAGTTTTTAAGGGAAAAACTTGGAGTTTGCAGCATCAAAGCCTGAGTGTTAAGAAGTTGACTTAGTTGCTGCATTTCCTATTTAGTTGCTGTAATTTTTCTTTTTTTTGTTATGTTTTGACTTGTTCTACTGCATTTCAGTCATCATTTCCATTTTTCTAGCTAAGTTTTTAAACATGGAGGCATGTTCCATGGTTGAGCTGAAATATAGGAATTTTTGTTTCTTTTTCGAGCTATATTTTAGCACATTTGCAGTTAATAAAAATATAACATTACACTGAAATATTCTTCTCTTTTATCTATTTATTCTTAGTTTGCTCCAACAAATATGAAGACCAGTGACCACTACCTATATGTGTATATTTACAATCTTTTTTGACTGCTTGTTTATAATTCCTGACCCGAATCGATACTTTTAAAGAAGCCGTTGAAAGAAATCTCAACACGAAACTACAGATTAATTGCATAATTAATCATCACAAATAATTAACCCTAGAATTGTAA
>JANITX010000212.1:19245206-19260795 GCA_027564395.1 Erythroxylum ulei | reverse complement strand
ACTCATGAGAATTGTGTTTTGGCTTGACAAAGTTGAGAAATGCATGTTTTATGAGTTTTTGTGAGAATTGCTATGATTGTAAATGTTTCAATGGTTTTCGCTTATTACCGAATATAAAAGTGTTACCCACGAGCGTAAGCTCACCCCCTCCCATTCCGTCCCATCTCCAGGTGAAGAGCACGAGATCGATGAGTGAGCATAAAAGGCATTACTCCGGAATTGTCTTATTTTGTATTTCAAGTTAAATTTTGTAATCAATGCTTTAGATGCATTTTGGGAAATTGTCACTTTTGTTAAGTTATATTTTTGGATTATGTTGTAAAGGGGCTTGAAATGCCCTCTAAAGCATTGTAAAACACTCATTTTGATTGCAAATGAAATACATATGCATTATGTTATTTATGGTTTCCAAATCTTTGCATGGCTCCTTCCATTTTTCTCACAGGGGTAGGTTTGTATTTGGAATTCAAGTGAAAAAGAAGTCAAGGCATCCTTTCAAATTATGCATATTTTTGTATTTGAAGCTAGATTTTGTAAAACAAAGCTGTAATTGCGTTTTGAGCAATTATCATTCAAGTTACTAGTGTAATTTGTGTTTTTGTAGAATATGGTATTTTGGTGCGGAATGCCCTTTGAGGTTGTAAAACTCTTATTTATGATGTTAATGAAATATGGATTCATGTATGGATTATGACATATGAATTATGAATGGATGTTGTGGGTTGAAATTAGATAATTGTATGAGGCTCCCCTTGAGTTAATGAATGACCTATTGTTATACATATATACAAGTGAGGCACTATGGAAAGAAAGATAGGAATGTTATGAATCATGAGATGTTGTTGGATATGAGGAATCAAATGAATTGAGGTTAAGAGTTTGATGAATTCCAATTGGGAGTTGAATTGTTAATAATGAAGTTGTAATTGAGGAAGTAAAGTTAGGAAGGTTCTGTAAGCTTTAACAGTGGTAAGACTTGTGTTCAGGACTCAAGGGAAATTCTGGAAAAATCTGAGCAGAATTAGTGAAAATGTCTTCTTGGAAGTTGTAGAAGATCTCTTTATCTTTCTAACGACATCAAGTTTGTGATTTTTGGATGTCGGAATGGGGAGATATGAATGTTACAAGTTAGGATGTTGTATATAGTTGTGTATGTGATAGTTTTGATGAGTGTTTGGAATTTGAGGTTTTGATGACCCAATTGAGTTAATATTTAAGAATTTTGGTGAGATGAACTTGGTGTTTGAGTTGTTATGAAGTGTTTAGACACTAGAATAAGTGAATTTTGGGAAGTATATAAGTGTTTATGGTGTTAGGTTGAAGATTGGAGGCTTTGGAGAGGCATTGGAGGCTTTAGGGAGCTCCAATGTCCGTTAAACGGACATACCTTCTCGGGTGGAAAAACACCCCTTGGCCAGTCAATGTTTGTTAAATGGACATGCATGTCCATTTAACGGACATTTTGGGGTTAATTTGGCCTCCTAAGCTCGAAGCATGTTCGTTAAACGAACATGCATGTCCGTTTAACGGACATTCACGGGAAACATTGTTATTTTTGACCCTCTTAGAGGCAGAATCAGACTTGGTGGTCTTCATGAGAGTTGTAGATCTAGATATCTAATTTCTAATGGTCTAAAAACGAAATCAATCCGACATAAAAATTAAAAGGTATGGCGATCACGCCAAGAGAGGTTCAAATCGATTTAGGGTATGAACATGGTGTAATATTTTGGGAATAACTCCCTCATCTGACCTCCAATTGAGGTGATTCTTTGACCAATAGATTTCTAAGACATTTATCTTTGTCGCAATAAAAATTTGTACCATTTGGAGTTATATCAAGAGAGTTTGCATTATAACAAGTGAAGGGTTGGGTTGAAGAGTATAATTGGAGTATGTACACACTTAGGCTTTTTAAGCATATCTTGTGTTATAGAACTCCGATTGAGGTGATTATTTCTTCAAAGTAAATTAGAGACTTAAAGTTACAATTTATATGAAGAGTTCAACTTATGATTTTGATTTTTGAGAAGTGTGCGCTCACCACCATTGTGGAATGACAGCAAATAACCTTCAGGGTTACAAGCACAAGGTTTTACGTTTCCGAAAGTTGGGCTCCGGAAATTGGGTCCAACATATGTTAATGTAGCTTATATCACTTTTATATTCTCAAAAATAAAGGGAAAAGAAAAGAAAAAAAAAGTGAGTTTGAATAAAAGTTGTAAGGAGGAAATACAATCATTGTGAAAAGTTGTTAATTAATAGTTTATCCTCCTTAAGTTGTATTGATTCGGTGTTTGAATATATTGCATATGAGGAGGATGCTGTTTTGGATGGAGCATTTTTTGTGTTATGTTCATTTGGCTTATAGTATGGGAGCTTAATCGAGTTGGGAAACATAGTTTTTGCTTTCTTCATGGCTGATGGTACCCAGTTTTGAATGAATGTTAACTTGTGCGCTTGATATCTTATTCAGTGTTACTTTTACTTCACTAACTTGATGACTTTTATGCTACATTACCCAAAATAGATCTCACCTTACCCTTACCCACATTATAACCCTAGAAAAGTCCTTTGATTCATGATGATGTGTGTGACTTTTAGTGGTGGAGAAAGGAAATGATATGCAAAGTTGTAGATTGTTGTGACTATGAATGGTGTTTAAGTGTAACTATGGAAATATCTTGTTTAAATACCTTCTAAAAGTCATTCGTCTTTACTTATGGTTATCTACTATTAGGAAATATGAAAAATGAGTAAAAGTTTTGATTTGTGATTTTGATTTGATGATTTGCCCGAGGACGATCAAAAGCTAAATGTGGGGGAACTTGATATGTGTTTAAATGTTGATTCATTGATATACTACACTTAGTGATTAATGCCTTAGAAATGTTTAGGATACCCACTTTAGCTCATATTTTATCTTAGGTACTTTTTGGAAGTAAAGAAACTAAAGTGACCGGAAAGCATAGTATTGAAGCCATCTTCTCAATTTCCATATTCTATTGATTCATAGAGCATGAAAAAGAAGAGTATTGAAAGAAGAAGAAGCAAGAGCGAATGTCAAATGAAGAACAATGAAAGGAGAAGTCTCACGGACAAACATTGGATTACATGGGTGCAGGAAATTTGTCATGCCTATGCAACATCACTCGCAACCGTGAGAGCACAGCTGTGAATGGCAATACACGACTGTGAGACCATGCTTGGCTGTGAGAGGCTTACACAGTCGTGCAATGACCTTACACGGTCGTGAATTCTCATATCATGAGAATTAACTTGAGAAAGCCAGGTGTCCTGGCCAAGTGTCACTCAGTTTAAAACTAAATTTTACTATATAAGGAAAAGGGAGTGACAGCAAAAAGCACATTCGAGGAGAGACCTAGCTGACAACACTCTTCTCCAATTTTCTCTTTGGTTATTCTTCGTTCTTCAGCACCGTAGTTGCGGTGGAGAGGATGGCTAATGGTGAGAGCTTGAAGATGGAGATTGAAGGCTAACTTTCCTAACACCGGTTCAGAGGTGCAATCGAGGTCGAGGAGCACATTAAGCAGATTATTGATGGGTATCATTTTCTTTACCACTTTTCGGATTGGTTATATTATCATATATGGATTGATTTGGTATTGTATGAGAATGATATTAATGCTCTATTGAAATGTTTTTCATGAAAACCCATAGCTAGAACTTGAATGTGATATGTAATAGTCGTGTTGAAGGTTATATGTGGCAACTAACAGTATTAAATAGTTAGAGATAACATAGCATAAGTTAAATAATCTGAGCTTGTGTGATCGTTATTAGATTGGTCTGTTTTTCTCACTCGTAACACGGTGTCCAAATAAATTTAGAGAGCTTATTCTAGGTTTCTCGATAGTTAAGGTTAATTAATGAGCTCTTTTTGATTAACTATGATTTAAGGAAAATCATAATTAACAGAGCTTATTATTAGTTCACAATCAATAGTCTTAAGAGAGGTGTAAATACTATAATTCAACGACATCTGCGAAATTGTGCTTAGGCCGAAATTAAACCAAAGAACCAGATTTCAAGTCATTCATCAACTTTATCAGTTTGTTGTTATTTAATTTGATTTGTTTTTATAGATTAAATTTTACTTTTTCTTTTAATTTGCTTTAAACCGAAAACCCCCTATTTTGCTTATACAGATAATTTAACAAATAATTGGAATTAATCTCTGTGGGATCAACTTAGACTTATCGTTATCTATAGTTTTAGTTTGGTTATTTTGGTAGTGTTATAACACGCGACCACATACATTATATTTTTCTTTATGAAGGAAGTGGTCAACCTTATAGACTAAAGTATGAAGATACGTAAACAAATATGTAGGTACTTGTTATGTTTTGAGAAGTCTTTATGATTGATCGATTCATTTGCGATTGAACGTGAATTTCCTTGGAAGATTTCATTTGGTAACTATTGTTTTCTTAGACCTTGAAGAATATCTCGATAATTCTTTGCTTTTGTATCTTCAATATTGCTCTGAAGATTGTTGCTTGATTTTGAAATGACACAACAAGCTGTAAATTTTGTGGAAGATCCAAATTCACCTTATTACATTTATCCTGCTGAAAATCATGGTTAGTTATTGTGAACCCTTAATTAACATTAATGAACTATGCTGCATAGAGAAGATCCTTTCTTTTTGTCATTTCTATAAGAAACAAACAAGGTTTTCTTGATGGTACCATTCTTAAACCTACATCAGATAGTCCATTTTTCAGCCATGGATTTGATGTAATCATTTACTTGTGACATGGTTACTAAAATCTATATCTCCACTTATAGCCTCAACAATCTTATATATGGATGTTACTAGTGAAATATGGCAAAAGTTACGTCAACGATTTTCACAGCCAAATGAATCCAGAATCTTTCACCTTAAACAATTGTTGTATAATCTCACTCAGGGAACCAAGTCATATGGATTGAATGAGACATTCAACATTGAAATCTCAAGTAACTGTGATGAAGCCCTTCCGAAATTTAGATCAAGTATACAATATGGCATTATATGAGGAAATCAAAAAACTTTGTCCCTGCAAACTCTAACCTTCACAGTAGTTTCTGTTATGGCTGTTAAAGCAGATAAAATTAAAGAAAAATGGAACAATAAAGGAATCTCTAATTTTGTGATCACTTACAATTATAGTGGGAAGCCTAGACATGTTAAAGCAAAGTGCTATAAGTTGTATGGTTATCCACCTAAATACAAAGGTTCTAGGGTCGTTTATTATAAGACACCAAGCTATGCTAATCAAGTTGGATCTGATACTTGTCATGAGAAACCTTTGACTCCTGCTAAAATCATACCTGACAATGATGAAAGTTTAATCCCACAGCTTCAACTATCCAGCACATAAATATAGAAATTCATGAACTACTCAATGAGCAACCTGATCTTTCACTTTCAACATCTTTGACACGTCAGATTCAATCAGCTCCACAACAAAATTTCACCATTATGGCATGTAAACCACACTTTATTATCTCTATTGTGCATACTAAAACTTTAAAACATATGCTTAATACTCATCTTCCAATCAAGCCATGGATTGTTAATACTGGGGCTACTGACCATATAATTTGTTCTATCTCTCTCTTTTCCAATTATATTCCTGTATCGAAATTTTCAGTCAATATACTAAATGGCATGAAAGCACAAGTCAACCATATTGGTATTGTGGTACTTAATGCAAATATCACTCTTTATAATGTACTCTTAGTTCCTTATTTTACCTTCATTCTTTTGTCAATCATTTAGCTACTCAAGAGTAAGCAAATGTGCTTAATCCATCTCAATCAATACTGTTTTATCTAGGTCCTATCCACGTAGAATATTTCATTATAGATTAAGGTATACATCCTTAGAGCACTTCAAATCTAAATTCCCAACCTTATCTCATATTCCACTCCCTTCCTATCCATGTTTTACATATCCAAAAGCTAAACTAAAACGATCGCGATTCCCTTACACATACCCTCTACCACATATACATTTGAGCTTGGGCACATAGATATCTGAGGGCCTTATTCACAAGCTGATTTGTATGGCCATCATTATTTTCTCTCCATTGTAGACGATTTTACTAAATGTACTTGGATATTTCTAATGAAATCAAAATCTGATGTTGCTCATTTGGTTCTTTAATTTTATATTCTTATTTTAATCAATTTCATGTTTCCATTCAAACTATTAGAATAGACAATGGTTTAGAGTTTCAGTTGATGCAAAAAAAAGGTATTATGCATTATGCATACACACCACAACAAAATGGTGTGGTTGAAAGGGAGCATCAACACCTCTTAAATGTAGCCAGATCCATCATGTTGATGCTTCATTACCTCACAAGTTTTAGGGGATGCTTTCCTAGTAGCCACTTATATCATTAATAGAACTCCTTTTGTTGTTCTGCAAAAACAAGACACCTTATGAAATTTTGTTTAAATCTTTGTCATGTTATAATCACGTCAAGTATTTTGGATGTTTGTGTTTTACTATGTATTTAAGTCCCTACAGGAAGAAGTTTGATGCTAAAGCTCCTAAGTGAATTTTCCTTGGATATCCAGTTGGTATAAAAGGCTACAAGTTATATGATTTAATAACTCATCTCACGTTTATTGACAAGGATGTGCAATTTTATGAAACCATATTTCCTTATACAACTCCTACACTACCAAATGAAACTACTACTCCAAACTTGGTCCTACCTAGCCTCCCTACAGAATTACCTCATGATCATCATCCTTCCTATCGATCACAACCCACAGAACCAACCACATCAAATTCTGTAGAACCCAACACAATAGATTTTGCAGAAGCACCCCTAAATCCTCCCCAAACATAAACTCCACTGCTTAGAAAAAGCTCTAAACCACATAGAGCACCAGCCTTCCTCGAAGACTACCACACACATCTACTCAACACCAAAAATCATACCGCTACTGTCATTTTCCCTAAAAATCATCCAATCCAACACCACATGTCATACTCTATCCTTTCCCCTTCTTATCATCAATATATCATCTCTATTAACTCTACCACTAAACCTCATTCCTATAAAACCGTTATCCATAAACTCCATTCCTATAAAGCCGTTATCCAATACCTAGAATGGAGACAAGCCATGAAAGAAGAGTTGTCAGCCTTAGAAGCAACAAACACCTGGAAATTAACTACACTTCCACGTGGAAAGAAGTCCATAGGCTGCAAATGGGTATATAAAATAAAATGCAACTCAGATGGCTTAATTGAAAGGTACAGAGCCAGACTAGTGGTCAAAGGATATACCCAACAAAAAGGTTTGGATATTGTTGAAAACTTTAGCCCAATGGCCAAACATCAAACGGACAGACTCTTTCTAGCCATAGCTGTAATCCAAAACTGGCATTTATCCCAACTAGCCATCAGCAATGCCTTATTGAATGTAGACCTAAATGAGGATGTTTATATGGAGTTGCCTCCAAGTTATCTTCTTCAGGGGGAGATAGGCCATTCTGGTGAATCTGATAACCCTGTTTTCTAAAAAAAATTGGTCTGCAAATTACAGAAATCCATTTACGACCTTAAACAAGCATCAAAACATTGGAATGAGAAGTTTCCAGACTATGTAAGGAAGAATGGTTACATTTAATCCAAGGCAAACTATACCTTTTTTGCAAAGAAAGTTAGGAATGACTTTATTACTTTACTAGTATATGTGGATGATATACTTATTAGAAGGACCAACACTACACTAATGGAAGAGCTTAAGACAAAATTAAAGGCTCACTTCAAACTGAGAGACCTTAGGTAGTTAAAATACTTCCTTGGACTTGAGGTAGCAAGATCAAAAAAGGGCAATTCAATATGTCAAAGAAAATATGTCCTAGAATTACTTGAAGAATATGGACAACTAGAAGCCAAGCCTACTAACATCCTTACAGAAGTAAACCACAAGTTTAAAGTGACATATGAAATGTTACTGGCAAATGCTACTAAGTATAAACAGTTAATAGGCAAGCTTATATATTTGACGCTAACCTGGCCAGACATTCGCTTTGAAGTAAACCACAAGTTTAAAGTAGCATATAAGATGCTACTGCCAAATGCTACTGAGTATAAACTATTAATAGGCAAGCTTATATATTTGACACTAACCCGGCTAGACATTAGCTTTGCAATGCATGTGTTAACATAACACATGAACAAACCAATGTTGGAACACTAGAATGCAAGTCTCAAAGTGTTAAGATACTTGAAAAAGGCTCCAAGCCAAAGGTTGTTACTACCTTCAGACTCTACCATGAATCTGAATGCTTATTGTGATAATGATTGGGCAAGTCGTCAAGAAACTAGAAAATCAATAAGTGTTTATTATGTATTCTTCGGAAAATCGCTAATTAGTTAGAAGTCTAAGAAGCAGAAGATAGTAGCGAGGAGATATGCGAAAATAAAATATAGAGCTATGGCGATAACCACATCAGAGGTGGTTTGGATGACTTATTTGTTAAATGACTTGGAAGTATCAATTCAAAAGCCTATTGACTTGTATTGTGATAACTTAGCAACCATATACATCTCTAAAAAACCCCATCTTTCATGAACGAACCAAGCACATAGAAGTTAATTAGCATTATGTAAGGGATAAAGTGCTTGAGGGGCTAATTAAACCTAGCCATGTAAGAACAGACCAACAAATTACAGACATGTTAACGAAAGCATTGCCTCCAAGGCAGCATGAAAGGCTCTTGAGCAAGATGAGCATTAATAACATTTATGCTCATCTTGAGAGGAAGTGTTAAGAGAAATGGAGGAGTATACACGTCAGCATCAGTTGAAAAGTTGGTTTTGAATGGTTGTTAGTCAGTTAGTTATAATAGAAAGCTGCAACTTGTATCTCCATTCTATATATATATATATGTACGGATATTTTATAAAGGAATAGAAATCATCTTTCTCTCAATTCTCTCTTTCATTTCTAAGTAAGAAGAATTAAAGATAAATTAAAAGAAATTAATTTATATAATCTTAAATATAATTTTGGATTATAATTTATATCAATTTCCAAACATATTTGAGAACTTGATGTGTCATACACAAAGAACGATTTGAAAGGAAAAAAAATATTCTAATCAAGTTGAACTTAATAGTAAAATGTAAAAAACTTTATGGTTAAATATTAAGTGGTTATTAAATAAGAATCAGTATGAGATATTAGATTTTATTTAAGCATAATTGATATTAAATTAGAATTATTTCTAATTTTAATTTCAATTAAATTACTAAAATATTCAAAACTTATTATAAATAGGCTTAAGCTCTAATGACGCTAGAACTCCTTGTTTAATATTTTTTGCAACAATTGCAGAGTCTTAACTCGTTTTGTGGATATTGTCAGATATCGGACACTTATACAACTACAATGATTGAGATGAGTCAATTTCAAAAACGATTTAATAAAAAAAAACAAGAAAATGATCAAGCTTTAGAATAAAATATGAATTACGATTCATGCTTTACTATAATTTATGTGTTAATCAATTTAAAGAATTTTAATAATCTTGACTTTCGACAAATTATACAAAAAAGTTTTATAACTATTCCACCATATACGGGTTCGGATCTTGTCCTGATTTTTAAACACTTAGGGGTATTTGGTTAGTTGGTATAGGAAGAAAGGAATGAAAAATATGTTTGGTAATATATTATGACTGGATGAACCTTTTGTAGCAATACTCCATACCCTCCAATATAGTAAGGAATAAAAGTTATATCCATTTTCATTTCTCTCTATATTTATTATAATTTGTATTACCATTCTCCCAAGTGAACCAAGCACATCTTTAGTTGATAAGACCAATATGGTGCTCAGACATGGTGACAAGCTTTTTGCTTTTAGCCTTGATGCCACTTTCTTTTTAATCTCGTTATCGCTTGTCATGACCACCTTCACAGATTGTTTGCAAGAAAGTCGAGCAATTTGAGAAGATTTTGCAATGATTATACTTGATAGAATTATGGGATTGTACTTCATTAATCCGATAATTTGTTATAATGATCCTTAATAAAGGTTTAATTCTCTCTCTCTCTCTCTCTTTTGCTTTTCTTCCGACAGTACAACTTTTTGCTTAATCAACCTAAATGATAGATAGTTAAAACCCCTCTCCAAATTGGATTAGTAATAAAAATAAGGGAAGCAAAACCATGTTCTTTTTATTGCATATAGCCGAAATGGTTATGTCTAATTTCTAATAAGACTGGTATCTTTATCCAAAAACTTAAAATTTTAGATTGTAAAAGTATTCTTATGTATAAATTCTCGTTAACAACTCAACAAACGCCAAGTTGAAGGAAGCGGAAAAAAATCTAACAAAACACTCCTATATTTACCTTAAATCTTAAAATGTAAAATTATAAAAGCATTTTTACATTAAAATCCTCATTAATCTTTAACAACTATAGAATCTTCAACTTAAGTGATTCATTATGACTCTTGAGATTGTAAAAACGTATTTTGTAAGTTGATTGAATGACGAGGAAAAAAGAACATTTAGAAAAAGAAAATATGTTAGTTTCTAAAAGTTGGTAGACTCAATATAAATTGAAGGATTTAACTTAAAATATTTATACGCATTAATAAACAATTTAAAATATATAAAAGAATTTAAATAATATTAATAATTATTATTATAAACTATATAAATATATTTTACCTAAATCTAATCCATTCGACTCGTAAAATTTAAATAAAATCGGGAAATACGAATAAAGAAAAGCCTACCTTGTTCTTAAGACGTTTAAAACTAATATTTTACCGGTAAAAAAAGAAGTTTAAGATTTAAAAGGTTTAATCAGAATAAGATCATCATAGGCTAAAGATTAAATAAAATTAAAAATTTTGAAATATAATTAAAAAATTCCCATTAAATGTCATGAATTTGAAATTTAATTAAAAATTATATTGTTAAATATATTTATTTATTTATTTTGATTTATAAAAATTTATTAATTTATAAAAATTAATCGATTATTTAATAAATTAATCAATTTTTAATAATAAAAATTATTAAAATAAACTTAATAAAAAAAGTTGAAAATTTAACTAAAATATTGGCGATTAAAAACTGTTAGGGTAATATTGGACTCCACCTAGTACTAGCAAATACTAGCTTAAAACTCAAATTAACTTTCAAGACTCCGATCGATCAGTTGGAACCTTCAAGCTTTGCTTAGTGCAGTCAGTCTCACTCCAATATACTAAGCATTCATATGCTCTCAGAACTTTCAAAGCTTGCAACTTTCTCCCCACCAACACTAACAACAAATCGTTCCCATTCATTGCTTCTTTTCTCTCTCTCCAAACGATTTTTGTCATCGTCATCATCCCTTTCGGTCCCCAGTCATGAACATGTAGTCCATCTGATTTTAGAACAAAAGTCAGCGTCCAAAGCGCTCGAAACCTTTAAATGGGCCGCAAGAATCCCGAGCTTCACTCATTCCCAGTCCACATACAGAGCTCTTTTGCATAAGCTCTGCACTTTCCGTCGTTTTGACATTGTCAAGCAACTGCTTGATGAAATGCCCCATTCAGTCGGTTCTCCTCCTGACGAGGACATCTTCCTTACTATCATTCGAGGTCTCGGCCGAGCTAGAATGATTCGTAGAGTTATCGAAGTGCTTGACGTGGTTGCTAAGTTTCACAAGAACCCATCTTTGAAAATCTTAAACTCGATACTAGATGTTCTTGTCAAAGAAGACATTGATTTGGCTAGGAAGTTCTATAGAAAGAAAATGACGGGGAATGGTGTGCAAGGTGATGATTATACCTTTGGGATTTTGATGAAAGGCCTTTGCTTGACTAATAGAATCGCTGATGCCTTTAAACTTTTGCGAGTTCTGAAGTCCAGAGGTGTGAAGCCAAATACTGTTATTTATAACACTTTGCTTCATTCTCTTTGCAAGAATGGCAAAGTGGGAAGAGCAAGAAGCTTGATGATCGATATTGAGGAGCCTAATGATGTCACTTTCAATATTTTGATATCTGGGTACTGTAACGAAGGAAACTTAGTTCAGGCTCTTGTGTTGCTAGAAAAGAGTTTCAATGCTGGGTTTGTACCTGATGTAGTGACAGTGACTAAGGTGGTCGAAGTTCTTTGCAATTTTGGCCGTGTGCCAGAGGCTGTCGAGATGCTAGAAAGAGTAGAAAGCAAGGGTGGTATGATCGATGTTGTTACTTATAACACATTGATTAGGGGCTTTTGTAGGATAGGAAAAGTGAAAATTGGTCATCATTTCTTGAAAGAGATGGAGAGAAAGGGATGCCTTCCTAATGTAGATACCTATAACGAGTTGATATCTGGTTTCTGTGAGTCCAGGATGTGGGAATCAGCCCTTACAATGTTTAATGATATGAAAACCGATGGGATCAATTGGAACTTTGCTACATTCGATACATTAATCCGAGGTTTGTTTTCAGGAGGGAGGATAGATGATGGATATAAGATCTTAGAGCTGATGGAGGAGGCTAAGGGCATTTCCATGGGTCGAATTAGTCCCTATAACAGTGTCTTGTATGGTCTTTATAAGAAAAACCTGTGGGATGAGGCAATTGATTTTCTAATGAGGCTCGAAAAATTATTTCCTAGAACTGTTGATAGGAGCTTGACAATATTAGGCTTCTGTGAAGAAGGTGCCATTGAGGATGCTAGGAGAGTTTATGACCAAATGATTAGTGAAGGTGGAATCCCTAGTGTGCTTATATACGACAGGTTAATCTATGTGTTTTGTCTGAAAGGGAATGTGCGAGAAGCACTCGAATTCGTGAATGAGATGGTTGGCTGTGGTTATTTTCCTACTCCCTCCACATTCAATGCTGTTATTACTGAATTTTGTAGGCAAGGAAAGGAAGGGAGTGCCCTGAAACTTCTTGAAGACATGATAGGAAGAGATTTTGTGCCTGATATAGGAAGTTACAGTTCTCTTATTGAAGCTTTTTGCAAGAACAGCAACTTCCAGCAGGGTTTGAATCTGTTCCTACAAATGACAGGAAGAGGTATAAGTCCTGATCTTATAGTATGGCGTTCTTTGCTTCTTAGTTTTAGTCAAGAAACAAGTTGGTTGGAGAGCAAGAATCTGTTCCATGTAAAGAACCTACTAAAATCAATTATTGCAACTTGAGAAATTGTCTGATCGTGATTGAATTTATTCATAACACAATTGTATGACTGCACGCATCCCAAATCTCTAAGTATTGTAGTTTTAACTGTTACTCAAGCTTTGTAACCGAAGCAGACAGGTCTGGATTTGCTGCATTATGTATTAAGTGAACGTTGGACACAAAGTTTGTTACCTTCACGAGTTCCAAAAGAAGTTAGCATGTCAAACATGTTAGAACAACGGGGCTATTCCCGTCTGCAAGATGTTCTTAGGAACCAGAATTCCCAGCGGCACAGTTAAAAGGCATTTTATGGCTGTCAATTTCTTAAATCTAAAAATTTGAAAAACTATATCAACGAATTGGGAAATACAATGTTGAAATGTGCCAGTCGTGGAAGTCAGTGGCATCTCCCTCCTGCGCGTTATGCCGGTGGGAGTGGGACAGTGCGCGAGAAGAAAATATCTCTCGTTTCATGTTGTGCTGGACTTTTCTTGTTTTTTTTGTTGTCTATATACGAAACATAAATAGATAAAAAGAGTTGCAGTAGTGTACGGAAATCTTAATAATATCGTCGGTGTTAAGCATATTTTTGCGGTTGCAGCCACCTTAGGAACGTAAATTAGCAGGACACCACCACTTATTATTAGCATACCGACAAACACATCAATGCACGTGTGTAGCCCCTTCTACTAGCTAGATTGTGGTTAATCTTATCTCCTCTACTTTTCCGGATAAGGTCCTCTATTTTCTTACCATGTGTGTTCTCTGTTTGCCGGATCTTGACATGAAGTGTTTTCCATATTTTTTGCCATTTCCAGGCTGTAGATAAATCCAACTTTACAAAGGGGCAATCTTTTACAGATACGCCATACAGTTGCAGTTGATAGGTACGCTGAGTTCTCCTTTTTTTTTTCTTGCTTGCTTATCATTCTCTTTATACTTATAATAGAGAATGATGTCAACTTGCCTGCTTTGCCCACTTGTCTGTAATGCATTCGTAATTAGTAATGATTAAATTAAGCACAGGTGGTCCCACATTAGGTGTCGTATCTCAATAAAGCAGTTTCGTCCATTTTAAACCCCATTTCTGCAGCAGCCACGCAAATTTCCAGAAGTCACACCCATCTCCAGAAACCGCACCGATCTTCCTTTAAATATTTGATCTTCTAAAGTGAGAATCAGAAGTCAGGCGCAGAATATATAACAAGAAGTCGCGTCTATTATTTTCAGAATTCGATTTCTGTCCCTTGATCTGTTTCTACCAATTGAATCTGTTTTCAGTCTTCTCAAATCCTTGCTTAGTTCGATAATCATCGAAAGATACAAGGTTTGTCGCCGTCGGAAGAGAAAAGAACAACTTTGCGGACATGGGGCTTGACAAAGAAGCGAGTTCATCGTCCCATGTCCTACAAGTACCGAACTTGCCAAGAGAAGACACGCCGCTTCTAGGCAAGCGGCCCAAACTTTCATCGACTCCCAAAACCTTTGCTAACGTTTTCATAGCCATAGTCGGAGCAGGCGTTCTGGGTCTTCCTTACACTTTTAAAAAAACAGGATGGGTTATGGGCTCTCTCATGGTCTTCTGTGTAGCTTTACTCACCTACCACTGTATGATGCTACTCATCCACACTCGTCGCAAGCTCGAATCTTTTCAAGAATTTTCCAAGATAGCATCTTTTGGTGATCTGGGTTTCACTGTTTGCGGTCCCATAGGTCGTGTGTCCGTGGATACTATGATTGTCCTTGCACAAGCTGGATTTTGTATTAGTTATCTGATTTTTATCTCTAACACACTGGCATATCTTATGAATTTGCAATCAAGTGAAAAAATATTGGGTTTTTTGAGCCCCAAAGCCTTGTTTATCTGGAGTTGCTTCCCTTTTCAGTTGGGGCTGAATTCAATTCCAACGTTGACCCATTTGGCTCCGTTGAGCATCTTCGCCGATGTGGTTGATCTTGGAGCTATGGGTGTGGTGATGATGGAGGATGTGATGTTCTATTTGAAAAACAGACCTCCTTTGGAGGCATTTGGTGGGTTCTCAGTTTTCTTTTATGGCCTGGGTGTGGCTGTCTATGCCTTTGAAGGAATTGGCATGGTGTTGCCATTAGAATCTGAGGCTAAGCACAAGGTCAAGTTTGGGAAAGTGTTGGCACTTTGTATGACGTTTATTGCGTTGTTATATGGAGGATTTGGAGTATTAGGTTATGTTGCCTTTGGTGATGATACTAAAGATATAATCACAACCAATTTGGGGGCAGGAATATTGAGTACCCTTGTCCAGATTGGCTTGTGTGTGAACTTGTTCTTCACTTTCCCGTTGATGATGAATCCAGTATATGAGGTTATGGAGAGGCGTTGCTGCGGTTCTAGGTACTCCTTGTGGCTGAGATGGGTGGCGGTTTTGGGAGTGAGTTTGATTGCTCTG
>JANITX010000212.1:19205094-19228488 GCA_027564395.1 Erythroxylum ulei | reverse complement strand
TAAAATATTTAAAAATTATTGTTATTTCATATTAATTGTCATTATTATTTATTATTAAGATTTTTGAAAGCATGGTTAATGTAAACAGTAAACTATTAAAGTGTACAGTACAATTGTATAATATACCAATATGAACTATTTTGCAATTTAAAATAATTTTAGGGACTATTTTATAAATTTAAAAAATTTTCGGAACGGTACCCGGTACCGACCAGTACTGATACAATTCCGTTCCATAGCTCAATCCGGTACCGAACTCGATACGGTATTCATAACTTTGCTATTAATGGGTTTTTTTTCTAGATTTGAAAATAAATATGAAAAAAACAAACCGATCCAAATACAAGGTAAGGAATCAAACATGCCGGATACTGTTGAACCTAAGAAAGAGGCAATCAAGCTTAAGCAACAAATTCATTGTCATTTATCAAAAAAAAAAAAAAAATTTTCATTGTCGTTTATCGAAGTTAACGACAGAAAAGGCAGAGATCGTTGTTCTGTCTTGTAAGTTGTAACTAAAAAAAACAGACCGTCGACGCCGCATATAACGTTGTTCCAATTTTAAGCACAAATATCATATTTTATGGTCATTATTTTACAACTGGGAAGAAACGAATGAGGCGAACATTATCTACAAATTTAAGATTAAATAGTAGAATTTATTTGGAGCACTAAACAACAGAGAGAGCGGTTGGGCAAGGCACATCAATAGTCCAGGTAAATGGACCCTCGTGAGAAGTCCGGCCCACCTAACCAAACCCGAAATGCACTCGACAACAGAACATTTTTATAGGTAAAATTAAAATGACGGAGTAGGGACAAAGAGGAGCAAAGAAAGAAGAAAAAGGAGGAAAAGGCGGAGAGACACTTGTATCAGTGGCCAAAATTTTAAATAAAATAAAATAAATAGACACTCTCTTCTCCGGGTATATATCTCTCCACCTTACGTACACTCACCAATATACATATACATAAATTTACTTTCATCTTCTTCTCTGATCAGATCGGTTTGTTTATAGAAAGCATTCGAATCACACGGTTGCTTCACGAGTAAGGCTTATAAAGAGAAGCAGAGGATACGGACACGAGAAAAGGGGAAAGTGAAACGACAAACAACTAGTGATGTCGTGTTCGTCGTCGTCGTCGGAGGAGGACAACGAGGAAATCGATTCTTACAGGAAAGGCGGCTATCACGCCGTTAGAGCGGGCGATCCTTTCAACTCCGGCCGTTATATTGCTCAGAGGAAGCTCGGGTGGGGCGAGTTCTCCACCGTTTGGCTCGCTTATGATACTCAATCTTCTGTACGCCTTTTGAATCTCTTTTAAGTATCATTTTGTTGGCTTTGATTAAATGTTTGATTAGTCTAACCGTAGATCTTCAGATTCTATTATGCCTATGATGGTAGGCGCTGTCTTTTTTATTTTTTCTCCCCCTGTTTCGGGTCTTTAATGAACCTGAGGTTTAAATTCCATTACCATATCTGTTTAATCTGTGGTAAATAATTGGTCTATCGTTGATATTTTCTACTTTTTGTTTTTATCTTTTCTTTTCCCTTCCTGATGAGACTAATGTGGCAGTTTACGTCTAGTATCGGACAAAGGTAACGTCTTGGTTTCTGCTACCAAATGCTTTGTAATTTGTTTCTTAATTGTTTAGAGCCTTCACGTGGGTGTGGTACGGTATTGACTTAGTAAAAGGCATTAGATATTACCCTTTTATGTCAAGCTTAGGTTTTTGACGGTTTCTTCCTGTTCTATCCACCAGAGATATGTTGCTCTAAAGATCCAGAAAAGTGCAGCGCAATTTGCTCAAGCTGCACTTCATGAGATTGACGTGCTTTCGATTATAACCAATGGTGATCCCTCAAATTCCAATTGTGTTGTGCAACTGATTGATCATTTCAAGCATGCGGGGCCGAATGGGCAGCACCACTGCATGGTTCTTGAGTTCCTTGGTGACAGCTTGCTGAGGCTTATCAGATATAACCGATATAGAGGTCTCAAATTGAGTAAAGTTAAAGAGATCTGTAAATGCATTTTGACTGGTCTCGATTACTTGCACAGAGAACTGGGTATAATCCACACTGATCTAAAGCCAGAAAATATTCTTCTTGTTTCCACTATTGATCCTGCCAAGGATCCTATTCGGTCTGGGTTAAAACCGATTATTGAAAGGCCCGAGAGCAATCTTAATGGCGGATCCACAATGAGCATCATTGAAAAGAAGTTGAAAAGGAGGGCAAGGAATGCTGTTGCTAAGATTTCAGGAAGCAGAGCTTCAATGGGAGCGGCTGTGACAAAGTCGGGGAGATGTCTGGATGGGATTGATGTGAGATGCAAGGTTGTTGATTTTGGGAATGCATGCTGGGCTGATAAGCAGTTTGCAGAGGAAATTCAGACAAGGCAGTATAGAGCTCCTGAAGTAATATTGCGGTCTGGTTACTCCTTTTCTGTTGATATGTGGTCATTTGCTTGCACTGCATTTGAGCTTGCTACCGGGGACATGATGTTTGCTCCCAAGGAAGGACAGGGCTTTGGTGAAGACGAGGTATGATAGATCCTACCATTGGTATTCTGTTTTAAGCAATCGGATTTGAATGTAACACATAATTTGTTAGATTTTTTGCCAACTTGTATGATATCTATTAACAAATTAGAAATTTAGAAGACTCATGGATGATATGATGGCTGGATTATGCTATTGAGATTCAAGTGAAAATTTGGCCTGGGTAGTAATAAACTGTTGATCATGTTTGTTTCAGGATCACCTTGCTTTAATGATGGAACTCCTTGGAAAGATGCCTCGAAAGGTATGCATAGGTTTTTGCGTTGGTCTCCTAGAGTTATTCCATTATTGGTTCCGATTTATCTCTTAATCTTGTTTAGCAGATAGCCATCGGAGGAGCTCGAACCAAGGATTTCTTTGACAGGCATGGGGATCTAAAGAGGATTCGAAGGCTGAAGTTTTGGCCACTTGATCGCAGGCTGGTTGACAGGTACAATTTCTCTGAGACTGATGCCAAGGAGTTTGCAGAATTTCTGTGTCCTCTTCTTGATTTTACACCAGAGAAGAGGCCCACTGCTCAGCAGTGCCTGCAGCATTCGTGGCTAATTGTAAGCGATTCTATTCGCAAAGAGTTGACAAATGATGCCAATATGGAAAGTTTGGATGCTGGTATGAACAAACTGCAACTTAAGGTGGGGAAGTGAAGGAGGGAAAATAGGTGCTCGCACCATTTTCTGGCCCCTCCCTCCACCTGTATGGTCTGATGAAATTTTTTCCCCTTGGGCTTGTTACATTGGTAAATAAGATTATTTTTTATTAACATTTAACAAAATGTATACTAGTAGGAGGGATTGGTTTGTGAGAGAACTTGATAGTGATGATACACTGGTGGCTTACGACCTAACCAGAATACTTAACTACACGTCTATGTTTTTCACATGTAACTGATAACTACACGTCTATGTTTTTCACATGTAACTGATTTTGACTTGTCTTAGTGGCGACCTGCGAGAGCAGAATCGGATCCTTTGGCTCGTGCTTTTATGATTCTTTACTTGTACTTTCAAATACCTTCGATCAGAGCACCAATCTTTAGTGAGATTGATGAAATCTTCTCTTCTGTAAGTCGTAGAATTTACTTTATTTTTTATTTGCCCTTTTTGTTTTTCGCATTAAGATGGTTACAAATGAACGGTTTTTGTGTACTCAACGTGTTCTGCCAGTGAGCAAAATGCAACACAAGTTGCAATGGATCGAGCTTTCAATTCCAAGCGCATAATTGAATGAGATAGAAATTGGTATTTTGTCTTTTGGGTACACCCTTGATTTATAAAAACAGTTCTCCGGTTATATGCAAGTGTTTTTATACAATGAAGGGGTCCTGTCATTCACCGTTCAAGTGTCCACTCCGTTGCTCAAGTCACAACTACGCGTGGGTTTTTTTATGTCGTAGAGGGTAGACTCGCAGAAGATTTCAAGGTTAACTAAAAAGGATTTGAGTCATCTCATACATCTTAGTTGTGGTTGTGGATACTGTTTCCAAATTATATTATGATGTGAGAAAAGGACAAGGACTACCCACTAAGAGACAACAAAAAGCAAAGCTTCTTGTGATATCACATTAAATCACCATTAAACCTCCACCTAATTGACCCTCCGATATCATTTATTTATACTGCAGCATTATTCTCTTTTGTGGTAGGAAACACAACTTTTGGCATCAAGTCAAAGTAGTGCAGTGCCAGTGGAGGATAAGGAAGGGCAATTTTTAGCATAGTCCCTGTCGCTACACTTTATCAATTGAATATTCGGCCGTGAAAAATCTTGGATCCTGCCACATAATATATTTTGGCTGTAAAAGGACAAATGCAAAAGCAAATTAAAATTTAAATTAGTGATTCCAGCAAAGCATTTCCCACTTGGAACATGCTCCTGTAATCATAAATATTTAGAAACATAGATCCTCGGCATCCTAGCCAAGGGAGAAAACTTGTACCTTCTTCACTTAGAAACCCAAGAATCTCTTAATTGATTTGAACGCTGCAGGGAAATTTTGTTTTTGCCCTAAAAATTTGACAAACCATTCCTGCCTTTTTTTTTCTTTCCTCATATCAGTCTTCTCTTCAAGAAACAGAAAACATGATTTTGTTCATGACAATGAATATGTATTGTAAAGGAAGGAAACAAGCTCTCATCCTGGAAAGTTTCAGAACTACTCTCCACCAGTTGTCACAGAAACAGTTTCAATTTCATCACATCATACGATATGTCAGAAAAAAAAATCCATAGTTGCATGATTTCCCCTCTATTTTTCAAAAGAAGTATGACAGGCAAAGAAGGAAACAATCGATGTGCTGCAAAACCTTAAATTTGGAATCTAACTTGAAGTATTACCATGTGTCGTGTCAACTCCAAATGTCAACTGCTATGATACCAACAGCGACCATGAAAGCTCCAGGTCGATCATCAACCAAGACACCAACTAAAACAGGTGATGTGGCAATTTTGGGATCATTTCTTTTAGGTGTGATTAGTATCGAGAGTGAGGTAACGCTGACGCAGACGAACATATAATATTTTTAATTAACAGCAAATAATTAATGCTGCAAACAAAAGGTCCGCAATAATTTAGCGGAAACATTCCAACTTTTTTGAACTCAACTTGTTAAAACTTTTTTAATATCTTGAGAGTTGAGACAGTAAACGGTGAAGTGCATATTATTTGGCCCAACTTGTTAAAACTTATTTAACATGTTGAGACATTATTCGAAAAGCTGTATTGGAAAGGGCAAACGTCGAGATGGATGTTTCGACGTCAACTGGGACTTCAGTAAGATGCTGAAGCACGCAGACTTTTAACCAAAGCAAGACCGCCGTAATGTTCAAGCTGGATTGCTAGCCAACGAAATAATGCTGATGAGGAGAAAAGGACAAAGAAAAAGATGAAGTTGGGATGGATTGAGTATAGGAATAAATCGAGATAGTGTTTTAATTATTCAAATCCTTAAGCTACTCAATTCCAAGCTTTGCCGTCATTTGAAAGAACCGAAATACATGGGGATGGAAGCAAAGCAGTAAAACTTTCAAAATATACATTTTAATTAGTTCAATTTCATTACAAAACCAAAGACCATCAAGAAAGATGAATCAATAAAGCCGTTTCTATGGAAAAGAAAAAGCATCACAAATCCTACCCTCAACTATAGACTGCTACTACAATCACCACCTGTTGCCGGAACTGGTGTCTGGCGTTTAGGACTGCATGACTTTATTCTGTTTGACGCATGCAGGTGCCTTAAACTCCTGGTACTTCCACACTGGTGCAGCCTCAATTGGCAACAGCTTGCGAGCAGAAGTCTCTGCAGGGAACAAAGGCTTATTAGGAATCGTTGGATTATCCGTGTTCTTAACTGTCAATGGAGAGCTCTTAGGGAAACTATCTTCCTTGGGGTTAGCTTGATCCCTAAAGTTACAATTGCTTAATGGCAATTTCTTCAGTTTCAGCCTTCCCCTCTTTTTACCAGGTGAACCTGACTCTCCCAAATTTCTCTCTTTCAAATGATTTGATTCTTCTACTCCATTATCCATGTCTAGTTGACTGGAATTTTCATACTTGGAATCCTTTTCATCTGCTACAATTGTGCAAACCTCCCGGATATAGTTCTCATAATCCAACTCATGAGCTACAGCATGCCCATTGCAAACCGATGATGGGTTTACTCCAAACACCATATTTCTGTTTGAATCCCTAACTCCCTCAGAAGTTTGGGAAGTTTTAGGCTTTTTAATTTTGTGCCCTTTCAAATCAGAATTCAAACAATTCTTTGAAATTCTGGGAGAGCTGTTCATATCTCGATGCAATTTGCGAGCCAGTTCTTCATCACCTCTGTAATTCTCAATAGGTTGGTGCTTTTCATACAAAAGCTGAACCTGGACATGCTTTTTAAACTTGTTCTTTTTCAGGTATCTCTCCTTTGCAGCTGTCTCTTCAGGAAAAGAAGCAACTAACGCTAAAGCACTTTTAGCAGCTGTCACAGCTTTCGCAGCAATAATAGCTTTCTCCTGAGCTGCAGCTCTTGCGGCCTCTGCTGCTTTGGTAGCAGCATTAGCAGCTGATTTTGAAGCCTCCACAATCTGATCAGGCGAAAGATTGTGGCTGTTGTTAAAATGAGACCTCAGCAAATTGTTAACATGGTCCTGAAATTCAATTGAAGATGAGGAACAAGGAGTTGCAGACGGTGGATGCTGATATGGGGATGGTGGAGTTGGAGATGGTGAAGGAGGAGATGCCGAGGATGAAGAAGAGGCAACTATTGGGGGATGCAAAGTAGCATCACTGTCAGAAGTCTTTTTCTTGAATCCAGCAAGCAGCCGTTTTCGAGGAGGCAAAAGAACATCCGCGGCCAAGTGATTTACATCATATATGTTGGCCTCCATTACTACTCTACCAATCTTTATCTCCTTAGACCAAAAAATTCTTCTTCTTAAAGAATTGATGCCACTGCTCCAGTTACATTACTGCACAAACAATAAAGAGGGTATCATAACCCACCATGAAACCTAGCCAAACCCTAATTCAGATTTAAAAAAAGTCACGAATCCAAACAAATTCTTCCTGAACTGCAAATCTTTCCACAACTGTCAGAAATGGACCACAATTCAGCAACTAAACATTCATAAGCAATCAGAAACGATCCCACAATCCTAATCTGCCAAAACCCCCTGTATCCTCTGTCATTTCATTGACGACAAAACAAAAAAAATATTTCAAGTTTGCAACTTTAACTTACCTACTTAAGAAGAATTCATGCGCCATCTCACCAAACTTTCAAGGTTACAATGCGGAAAACCCCGCAACACTTGTAATTCTATCATTCTCCGAAACCAAAACCAAAGTTACGAACAAAAACATATCGAAAATCAGTCGGAAAAGATCAAAACAAAACAAAGTTCAAAACTTTCAAACATGAAATCAAATCATTTGAATTGTGCACAGTTGAACACGATTTTGAATTACCCTATCTGACACGAGAATCCCGATCAATGAAAACAGATAAACAAAAGCAAAACAGAGGGCCAATCCATAATGCAAAAAGGTGGATTCATTCCAATCATACAAATCTAACAGAGCATCCGTGACTTTCACGTGAATTCAAGAAAACCACCTAAAGCATATGCATGCGATAAAACGCAGAGAAGAGCTGAATTTCAATGAAAGAGTACCTGATCACTTGTTTCCTATGTGGGTTTGGGGCGAGAAAGAGAGAGAGAAAGGGAAGTGAACATTTTAGGGTTAGGGAAAAGGAGAGGAGGAGAGGTGGTGGGGGAAGAAGAAATCCAAGTCGCAAGGGGATATCAGAGCATGTCTTATGTGTGTGTATATGTATAATTATTTAAATAAATAAATAAATAATATTCTAATAAAAGAAAAAGACGTAATTAATTATAAACTAAGTAATAATAATTGGCATTGGTTTCTGGCTGTAATAATCCAATCCAACACGCTAATTTCCTTACCTGCTCACACCCATAAAACCAAAGACAGACACCTCTTGTGGGCAGTAGTTTAACATCTGCTTGAACTTGTCAGAGTGACCCAAATTCACCCATACAGCCAAGCTTGGCGATTTTCAAAAAGCCCTAACGTAATCCGTAGCTTTTGATTCGTTTGAATTGATCATCTCTTAAATTTCCGCAAATGATTACATTTTTTGAAGTTTTACGTTCGTGAAGTTTGACGTCAAGCTTTGTGCTTAATGGTATGGGGATAGATAGTGGGCCATTGCCAGAGGCTGCTAGTTGAATGGCGTTCAGAGATTATAATGTTGGACTTAAGCGGAGAGTTGTTGTCAACAGCTTGGAATTGCGGACTCTTGAAGGAAAAGAAGTTTCGAGTCCAAACGACTGTGAGAGCTATGGTGTACAGAGACTTGGACATAACGTCGTACAGGATGAAAAAGAAGGCTGTCTGGACATAAGAGTTGCAAGAGAATAAGAATTACAATTCCCGAAACAAAAGATGTGAGGAATAATAGGCGGTTTTGACATAGAGTTGTAAGGGAATAAGAATTCCTTCCTATTCCAAAACAAGGTATCGAGAAGAATAAGAACTTCCTCTTAAATAGGTAGAAATAAAGGTGAAGAACGTCTTCCTCTAGCGTCTCTTCTTTGCTAGAAGCACCACAAGTCTTGGCTTGGTCAGGTCTGTTAGCTGTGTCGAGTCTACGAGGTTCGTTTTGTTCTCCCGGGTGTCCGGGTTTGTTCTGCATTCTTCCTGTGTATTTTGGTGCCAACTGGTTTTGTTTTCATTTATTTTCTTTGAAGAAATATGAATCGTAGCTGGTCGGACCTCCCTCTGGAATTGTTAAAGACAATGGAAGAGAAGGTCCTGTTATACATTGACAAATCTTATGTGTGTAAAACATGGAAATGTGTCTAATAGTCTTCCATTACCAACCCATAAGAGTAACAATGGTTCTGAGGAAAACTAAAATAATGGGATCAAAAAGATATCTGCTTTGTATTCGCTTGAAGCTTATATACAGATCAAAAGACTCCTAAAGGAAATAAACTTCTATATCTGTACAATATGAAATTTCCTATACAAAGAAAACTACCAAAAATACAACCACTAATATAGGAAGATATTCTATAAAAATAAAACTGTTCCTGATTTGCTGCATAAATGGAGCAGCCCGAAGATGATGCCGTTATTTTAGTTTTCTTCATTAGAATATCGTTTTCATGTAGCCTCCATAACCAGTAGCAGTTAGTACATGTCAGTTACTGTTATGCGTGTTTCTTGTTTTTTTAGTTGATCGAAAGAGAACAAGAAACGAGTTAAAATCTTGTATCTCAAATCATAAGCATCTTTCATTTTTAGTCGTTGATTTAAGGTGTTTTTTAAACTTGTAAGAGCTGAAGATATAAAGCTCATCTTCTTCCTTTTCGCATAGCAAGTAAGAGTGTGTGGAAAAATTTCATCTTTGTTATGAAAAATCGTGCCTTTCTTTTTCTTGTTTTAAAAGGTTTATTGAAGTTGAGTTGTAGAGTGTTGTTGCACTGAATAGGAAAACACATACATTTTTTCTGGAAAACATATTCGAGTGACAACTGAAGCTTACAATTAAAAGAGGCGAATCTTTTACTATACACTTAAACACTTGAGAGGAAGTAGTCTTTACATTTTTTCAGGGATAACTATTCAAAAACAACAAAATCTGAACGTTGGTTTACTTCAGTTTACTTAATCTTGTATCAGACGATATATTAGGCGCAACAGACGATGCATAAGACGTAGAAATACATGAAAAGAGGCATTTAGTTTATTAGCTGTTCCAGAAAAGCTTCGACCAGCAACACCTTTGAGTTTATGGTTTGAGCGAAGAAGGAGGTGCTATACATAACCTACGAGAGTGGTATCAGAGCTGCACGGTTCACCATACCTGGATTGAATCAAAGCCATGGCAGGCACGAGCTTTCCTGTGATGAATTTGAAAAGTATACAGGCGAATATACCTGTGTTAACTGGTGAAAACTATAAAGCTTGGGCACTTAGAGTTGAGGACTGCCTCAGAATCTGTGAATGTTGGGATGTAGTGAAAGAAGGAGTAGCTAAAAATGAAGGAATAACTAACTTGACAGAACAACAAGTGACAAGATTAAATCAGGACAGAGACAAATATTTTAAGGCCCTTATTTTTTTGAGTTCTGTGGTGAGTAAAGCCATACTGTTGAGACATGCAGGGTGCAAGAGTGCAAAGGAGTTGTGGGATACACTGAAGTTGGAGTATGTAGGCTCAGCTTAGTCATTGAGATTGAAGAAACAGGTAGTGATGAGAAATTTTGAAAACTTTTCGATGAGGGATGAAGAGAATGTGAGTGCAGCAAAAACTAGATTCATGAGTTTAGTGCAACAGTTGAAGGAGTTTGGTGAAACAACTAACACCGAAAGATTAGTTGACAAGTTTCTGAGTAGATTGCCCCTGAGATTTGAAGCTAGTATAGCACCAGTGGAGTGGCAATGACCCTGATTTAGTGACTTTGGAGCAGGTTTTCAATGTCATTGAGATGCATGAGGAGAGGCATGGGGTTATAAGAGAAGGAGAGGAGTATGCATTGAAGGCAGAGCGTTTCAAAATACCAGAAAACCCACCATTCCACACCCAAACCAAAAATCTGAACCAAAGCCACCTTGAACCAAATGCAGTGCAATCACAGATGCATGAACTGTCACAAAACACCCAAAATCCTTACCAAATGACATCATTTCCTCAAAACTAGTCCTACCAAAGCCAAATGCAATACAAGATGCCTCAAGTGTATCCTCAAACACAATTCCCTCAACAATTGCCTTATCTGAACCATCCATAAAACTTCCAAAACATCAATCAATATCCTGGAAACAACACTAACTGAATGCAAAGTGGATATAGAACTTCAAGTTGGGGAATGTTTCCAAATTGTAGATTCTATGGGAAGAGTAATCATGCTGCTAATTGTGTTATTGGAATGAGAATGTGGATTGTAGTCACTGTAGAAAAAGGGGACATTCGAAGAGGATATGCTATGAAAAGTGGATGACAGAGCAATAAAACCCTCAAAGACAAGACACTTCCTCAAACCAGATGCCAATACAACCACAACCTTACCAAAACACTCCTGGATAACAAGTTTATCAAGCTCACTTTGTTGCAAATTCTGAAAATGGACTAACTCCACAACACTACACAGCTCAACTTTTGTTGTCTCAGCCTTACCCGTCTCAACCTCAAACAACTCAGACATATGTGTCTCAATCAACCTACACACACCAGATACCTTACCAAGCAATACAACCACAGAAACCGAGCCAACCCTCCCAAATTCCATACCCTGGTCACAACATCTCCTCTTAATCACAATTTGAAAGTTGTCTAAACCTCCAAAGTAACCAACAAAACACCCCAGTTTGGACCTTCATAAACCAAAATCCTACCAAAAAAATCCATTACAGAAGAGAGTGTATTTGTGGCAGAAGTTAGTCAAGAAACTATGAAAGCAAATTCTGCTAATGAAATGTGTGCAGCTGAAGTGAAAGATGAAAAAGGAAGTGAGTGGTTGGTAGATAGTAGTTGTTCAAACCACATGACAAAGAAAAAGGAAGCATTTGTTGAGAAGGATACTAGCATAAATGCTATGGTTAAAATAGGAAATGGAAAACTCATACCTGTCTCATGGAAGGGTAATGTTGAATTGACGACAAAAGCTAGAAACACAATGCTTGAAGAAGTCTATTATGTTCCAGAGCTTGATCAGAATTTAATAAGTGTTGGATAACTTTTGGAGACAAATTATAGGGTCTACTTCGAAGATGGAATGTGCAGGATATTCAATGTTCAAAGAAAGTTGGTGCATAAGATTCCAATGATGAAAAGAGTTTTTAAAATAAAAATGACAAAAGTAGATGGAGCATTTGCTGCAATTCTAGTGATTGAATTGACTTATCTGTTGCTTAGGAGATATGGACATACAAACCTTGATTATATTATTGAAATGCAGAGAAAAGAGTTGGTCTATGGATTACCTCAGTTGAGTAGTAAGTTGAAAACTGTGAGTGAACCGCGTGCAAAGGGAAAGATCCATGTCTTACCTTTTCCAACTAGTGATTGGAGAGCCACAGAGAAGTTGCAGCTAGTGCACACAGATGTTTATGGACCTATGGATACACCATCAGCTAGAGGAAATAGGTATTATGTGGAATTCATTGATGATGTGTAGAGATATGCATGGATTTATTTCATGAAGAGCACAGACCAAGTGTTTGGTTTCTTTAAAGTATGGAGAGTAGAAGCTGAGAGCCAATGTGGGAAGAAAGTGAGATGTTTGAGAAGTGACAGAGGAGGAGAGTACATTTGGAATGAAATGAAGAACTACTTTGAAAGGGAAGGCATATTCCACCAATTCTCAGTTGCATATTCACCACAGTAGAATGGAGTTTCAAAGATAAAAAATAGAACTATTGTAGAGATGGCAAAGTCAATGATGTTTGAAATGAAGGTGCCTAGAAGATTTTGGCCAGAAGCTCGTTTCACTGCTGTCTACTTACAAAACAGAATGAAGACTAGAGCATTAAAGGAGAAAACTCCTTTTGAAATTTAGTTTGGAGTTAAACCGAAGGTACATCATCTGAGAGTGTTTGGATGCATAGCCTATATGCATATTCCCGAAGCCAAGAGGACAAAACTAGATGAGAAAGCAATTAAGGGAGCCATGATGGGGTATAGTGCAGAATCTAAGGGATATAGAATTTACTATCCCGAAACTGAGAAATTGTTTGTCTAGAGATGTAAGGTTTGATGAAAGTGAAGGATGGAAAGGGGGAGAGCCTACAGTCAGAAAATCAGGAGGAGTTGGTGTTGAAATACCATTGAATGAACCAGTTGTTGATGAAGTCACGAGAGGAGATGAAGGGAATCAGGAGGAGTTATCACCTAACTCAGAAAGTGATGAATTGAGTTCAGAATCTCAGGAGGAGACATCAAGCTCTGACAGTGCTCACAAGGAGAGGGACCCGACCTCGATTTATAATGAAACTAACCATTTGTTTAATTTCAAGTACACTGATGCAAACAAGGAACTCATGGTTTTTGAATATGCCATGTCTGCAGGAGCTGAACCGAAAACATAAAAGCAAGTTGTCAAGCAAGGAGTGTGGCAAAGTTCAATGGATGAAGAAATAAAAGATATTGAAGAGAATGGAACCTGGTTGCTGGTTGATCTACCAACTCCAGAAACTAAAGTTGTGGACTCCAAGTGGATTTACAAGAAAAAACTGAATCTGAACGGATCTGTCAACAAGTACAAGGCTAGATTGGTTGTAAGAGGGTATAAGTAGGAATATGGAGTGGACTATACCGAAACATATGCACCAGTAGTAAGGTTAGATATTGTGAGATTGATGTTGGCTTTAGCTGCAAATAATGGATGGAGGGTACACCAAATGGATGTGAAGAGTGCCTTCCTAAATGGAATATTAGATGAGGAAGTATACTTGAAGTAAACCGAAGGATTTGTAGTAAGTGGACAAGAGCAGAAGGTTTACAAGCTTGTGAAGGCGTTATATGGACTAAAGCAAGCTCCAAGAGCCTGGTATTCAAGAATCAACAGTTACTTAACGCAGAATGGGTTTATAAGAAGTAAGAGTGAAGCTACACTATATGTAAGAACTTGTGTTGAAGGAAAACTAATCTGTTCTTTGTATGTTGATGATTTGCTGATAATAGGTACTAAGGACAAGCTTGTAGAAGAGTTCAAGGAGCTAATGAAGTCCGAATTTTAGATGACAGATTTAGGAAAGATGAGGTTTTTCTTAGGTCTAGAAATAGATCAAAGGGAAGATGGAATCTTCATTCATCAAAGGAAATATGCAGAGGAGCTGATTGAAAATTTTAGTTTGAAGGATAGCAGTGGCATGGCAACTCCCATAGAGCATCAGCTGACCTACAAAACCAGGTGAACAATTTGATGTGACTTATTATAGGAGCATGATAGGTTCATCGATGTATTTAAGTGCATCTAAGCCAGATATTGCTTGTGCCATAAACATCATGGCCGGTTTCTGTCATAATCCATCTAGGCAACATGTTGTTTATGCTAGAAGGATACTCAGATATGTTAAACATACAGTTGATTGTGGAATTTGGTTTGGAAGAGGAGAAAAGGTGGAGTTATATGTTTTTAGTGATACAAGCTATGCTGGAAGTAATGAATGAAAAAGCAGAAGTGGATACTGCCGTAGTTTGGGATTTGGAATTTTTGCCTGGAGTTTTAAAAAGTAGAAGAGTGTAGCTCAATCAACAGCAGAGGCTGAGTATGTGGCAGTGAACTTGGCTACTAAGCAGAGGTTGAAGAAGATTCTGATTGATGTGGGAGAATTAAAGGTCAATTGTGTAACTATTTACTGTGACTCCAGTGCGGCAATTTCAAAGCAGAGAACCCTTCGGATCATATGAGAACCAAGCATATGAAGGTCAAGTATCACTATGTTAGGGAACTAATTGAAGAAAAGGAGATTAGAATGGCTTTTTGTAGATCAAGTTTCTGACTAGCTAACTTATTCACCAAAGCTTTGCCAAGATGGAGATTTGAAGCTTTGAGAAAATTGATAGGTATGCAGGTTCCACAAAACAAAGGAGGAGTTGTTGAATTGTGTTGTTTTATGCAACCTGCTGTATTGAAGCTTGTGGATGACCTGGCTATGGCAGTTAAGGTGAAGAGGAAAGGAAGGTTGAAGATCAACCTGAAGGTTCCTAGACATCTGAGGAAACTAGAGTTAATGATTTTGGGGATAATTCAGAAGTCCGTGCATTCAAAAAATGAAATTTGGATGGTTAAAGATCAAGGCAAGAAGAATGAAGAAAAGGTTGAAGTAAGTTGCAGTGGAGAAGAAGGAGAGACGTTCCAAGACGATCCAACCTGCCGGACTATCCAAGACGATCCAACCTCTAAGACGGTCCAAGACGATCAACCTATTCAGACGATCCAACTCGTTTAGACGATCCTGAAGCAGAAACAAAAGTTGTCAAGACACTTTACCAAAGTTGGAGAAAGAAAAGAATTTAGAGCATGATCATCAGAGTATGTCCAGTCCGTACCACATGTATATACTTATGGTCCTGCCATTATCAGAATATTGTTTTCATTTAGCCTTCATAACCAGTAGCAGTTAGTATATGTCAGTTACTGTTATGAGTGTTTCTTGTATTTTTAGTTGATTGAATGAGAACAAGAAACGTGTTAAAATCTTGTGTCTTAGATCATAGGCATCTTTCATTTCTAGCCGTTGATTTAAGATTTTTTTTAAAACTTATAAGAGCTGAAGATATAACTCATCTTCTTCCTTTTCGTATAGCAAGTAAGAGTGTGTGGAAAAATTTCATCTTTGTTATGAAAAGATCGTGCCTTTCTTCTTCTTGTTTTAACAGGTTTATTGAAGTTGAGTTGTAGAGCGTTGTCACACTGAATAGGAAAACACAGACATTGGTTCTAGAAAACGTATTCAAGTGACAACTGAAGCTTACAATTAAAGGAGATAAAGCTTTTACTATACACTTAAACACTTTAGAGGAAGTAGTCTTTACATTTTTTAGGGATAACTATTCGAAAACAACAAAATCTGAATGTTGGTTTACTTCAGTTTACTTCATCTTGTATCAGGCGATATATTAGACACAACAGACGATGTATCAAATGCAGCAAACCATGCATCAGACGCAAAAATACATGATAAGAAGCATTTAGTTCAGTAGCTATTCCAGAAAAGCTTCGACCAGCAACACCTTTGAGTTTGTGGTTTGAGGGAAGAAGGAGGTGCTATGCATATCCTACGAGAAATCGAAACAAGATCAACCTGAAAGGCATTTCTGTAAGTTCCTTAATTTCAATTAATTAAAGATAAATGCTAAGCTTTGGCGTTGATATTTATGAGTTTACTTTTTTTTTTCCCCTATTTCCCCTAAATGTTGTTGAGATAGATAGGGAATGCATATATAGACTATTTTACCGCTGCTACAGGATCGGACAATCATGCATGGTCACATGCCCTCATATCAGACGTAACTTACAAAGGAATTAAGAAGTACTGCAACTATAAAGCCGTTAACCTCTCAAGGTCATGCTTACATATTTTGCAAAAATCTTACAATGAAATTGGAAATATTGATTATTCTAACATCTAAGCACCACTTTGCCACCAATCAACACTAGGATGTAACACGTAACGATACCTTAGTTACCTATCCCGGATCGAATGTGAAAGGGCAATAAATGAAAAAAAATGTAGAAAATACCTGATTTCAGTTCTATAACTTTAAACGAGCTTTCTGAAACCAAAACGAGCGCGAATCCACTGCCGTCTTTACGAAAAACCCTCACAAGGACTCGATCAATTTCTTTCTATGGTTTTCTCAAAACGTAAGCTCTCTTAACGGGTCAGAGAATCCTTATGCTTACGAATGACATAAGCAACTGCAGGAGACCTTAACCTTTATATATAACTTTTATATCGGGATTCTCCATCACTGGCTTGATATGGGTCCGGTCCACATTGATCAGGATCCATTTTTACCAAATTTTGACCCATTAATTTAGATCATTTATTGGGCCACTTTATTATCTTTATCCGGATCAAATTACATAACTTAACCGATAAGTTATTTGAAAAACCAAAAAATGCAATTAAATGTTGTCCAACTTTATGGGAAAAGTAAAAAATATCCATCATTCTCCCCCTTAGACAATACTTAATAGCGATATTGACTCAAGTTAAAAACAGTTTAAAAGCTCGATTAAGCTATGCTATTGTATTAGTCGACTAAGTTTAAAAACAAAACATTTGATCCAAAGATAACAAAAGTCCATCATTCCGTCCTGCAAGGCTTTTGATACCGAAAAGTATCAAATGCATCTGTCATGTACGATACAAATCTAATACAATCACGTATATCTAATACCTCACTAACATGAATGGAAAAATGGAGTATGACAAACTAGGATGACACATTTATGATCTAAATTATATTATCTTTGTTTGTAGGTCTCGATTTTTCCAACATTATGCTAAACTGCATCAGAGAAAACTTGTTTCTTCTCACCAAATGCTAAACTACATCAGAGGAAACATTTATGTTCTCTAATTAAATGTTAAACTGCATTAAAGAACCTTTATGTGATTAAAAATTATATCCCCCTATGTCATGTGAAACTTTAAGGATATTCGTATAAAACTGTATGCGTCTAAATGACATAGGCTCAAGATCAATCTGTATATATGCCAATGACCTTTAAATACTTAAGATTGACACAAATCTTAATACTTTTAAATGTATTATGAGAATGTATGATAATATGTATTATTGAGGATAAATGATGATCATCTTTATCGATGAACCATTATACCGTCATAATATATAAAATGTATAAATGTACAAATGTACATGGAGCAAACATAACGATCTTCCAACGAACAGTGTCTAAGGGCTTCAAAACACCCATACTGTATACTTGTATTTCAAACACAAGTGGGTGAAGTCATTTAGTTAAAGAATCGACTTATAGTTTCTCAGTCCTCAAATGCTCCAAACCTTAATATCACCTTTTCGTGCCAACTCCTTTATGGTCAAGAATTTGACCTTCAAATGCATAGACCGTGTGATGTTCTTATTGTTGCTAAACAACATAGCAGCAAGATTATCATAATACAATCGAATGAGTCTAGCCATTGAATCAACCACAGACAACTCAAAAATTAAGTTTCTGAGCTAAACCGTCTTTGAAGTAGCCCCATAGCATGCACTCTGCATGCATGGTCGAGGAAATCACCTATGTTTACTTGACACTCTTCCACAATATTGTACAATCTGCAAACTTAAACTGTAACCTTAAGTGAACTTTTGATCATCCAGACATATAGATAAAATCTGATTCTGAATTCCTTACGAAGTTTAGTTCGTTGACTTTGCTATATGTAAACATATAATCCTTGATACCCTTCAGTATCTCAACACTCACTTGACTGCATCTTAATGGTCTATACCTAGGTTAACCAGATATTGACCAAATAGTCTAACAGTAAATACAATGTCCCGCCTAGTACTTACCCAAGCATACATCGGGCTATCAACCATACTAGAATACGAAACATTCCTCATAACCTCTCTCCTTACTTTATTCTTTGGACATGGTGCTAAAGATTATTTATCACTATGAGAAATAGGTGCCACGATAGGTTTATAATTAACCGTATTAAACCTTTATAACATATACTCACTGTATGTACTCTGTGAGAGGTCTGATAAGTGTTGATGTAATAACCCATTCTCCATATTGAGGGTTAGAGCTTTAGTTGTCATTGGGAATTCATGAATTGCATTTCATTCACATGCATATCATTAGCATACACACATGAATTATGAATTATGATTTTGTACACATTGCAAGGAATGCATATGCACTCAGTTGACTCATTCTGGGGTATAAAAAGATTAAAATGTTCCTGATGTGAATTGTGAAACGTTTATGCCTTGAATTTTGGTTTGATTAATTACAAGTAGTGAATTTGGAATTAATTGATATAATTGAAAAATTGAGGAATTAAATGTACATTTGGTTTAAAAAAAATGCCAAGTGGTAAGAAAAATTGATACATGGAAATTACGATGATTAAGCCTATAATTGGGTGACATTTGACATTTATCATTATATGACAAATGGATTAGTAAGTTGATGACAATTGGCAGCTGTGATTACATGACATATGACTTAGTATTATTGGTGACATATGGCAGCATATTTACTTGATAAATGATGTACATGCCTTTAGACATATGGCAATTTAATTTGGCGACACCTGCCATTGTAGTAAGGTGACACCTAACACCTTAGGTGTAAGCTTCAACAGGAGCAACTTTAACTAAGCTAATTCTTGTTCTTTCTTCCTCTCACACACCACCGAAACACTCTTCTCTTTCACCTCCCTGTGTTTGTTTATGATCATGTCCAATTGCTACACAAATAATCCATGTTTTACCTTAACAAAGTTAAGTAAAAGATCATATTGTTGTTGTTCATTGAACTAAGCTGAAATCCATCCAAGTTCCACCTTTAATGTGTGATGATTCTGCAAGTTTGGAGTACTGATTTAGAGTGAATTTTGAGCTGGGACAAGAACTGAACAAGTAAGTAAAAGATTAGTGTTTATGACATGTTATAATAGAGAATTGATGATGATTAATTAGGATGAATTGTGAATGATGTTAATGATTGATTGTGATGGAAATTTCTACATGAACTTGGGTACTTTTCTGTTCTGTGTTTTGCATGTACGAAAACAGTAGGTTATATAATGTTAAATGGATGATTTAGGTTGAGATTTGATGAATAATGAAGGTGGATTCATGGTAAAGATAGATGTTATTGGAGTGTTCTAGAATATGAAAAATTAGAGTTGTAGGTAGAAATTCTGGTTTCAATTTCTTCTTCCTCTTTCGATCTATTTTACATATCTTTAGGTCATGAATTTGAAGAAACTAAAAGAATGAAAGTTGTAGATATAGGTCTTAGCTTGACCTTTGTGAAAGTGTCTTGATAAAATAGTGACTAGAGCTTGAGTTATTCTTGTTTTCCTAATGCTGCCTGTGACAAACCCCTGTGCAGGAACCTTATATTATTTCCTAATTTTTGGGGACTTTAGAGCTCGAATTAGTTAAAGTATAAAACATGAAAAATATTTATTGATGTCTTATTAATGCTTTTTTGAAACAGTTGGGCGAGAAGATATCTTGATAAGTTTATGTAGTTAATTGAATTCATAACCTAAAGAAGGGACCGCTTTGATGTGGTTGAGTTCAAATCTAGAAAATTATGGTTTGTTAAAGGAATAAATGAGTTCTTTTAATGAAAACATGATCTTAAGAACATGAGAAATGTGTATAAGGTATGGATGAATGAGCATTGAAGAACATGTGGTAATTATGAATGAAAATTGAGTAAATGTATGAAAATATTTTGCTAAAAAAGTTTGGTGAATGTATAGATTTAGCATGCTGAAATTCCAGATTTAAAGTAACAATTGCGTGTGTGTTACAAGAGGTTTTTGATCATGAAAATGGTTAAGGATAAGTGTAAAATATGAGTTGCTAATAGTATAAAGGTGTTTTTATGAATGCAATTGAGATCCAAAGAATATGAGTATGGTGAATTAGGTATGATTGAATAAGAATTGAGGAAATTGTGTCAATTTATAATACTAGGAAAAATTGATAAATTTATGAATGATGAATGGAAAGTGATCAAGTTTAATTAAGGCATAAACCTAATTGCAAACTAAATGATGTACAATTCATGATGTATAAATGATTAAGATTTGTGAATAAGGTTACATACCCGGAATGATCAATTGAGCATGCATTAAACATGACACTAAATTTGAGTATTTATCTATTGCTCAAGTAGTGATGTGTACATATGTGTATTGCTTGATTTAGAGGCACAAATCGATCGACACCATTCAGACATTGCCAGTTCATCGAGGCAATAGCTAACTGGAGTGTACTGTGAGTAACCTAGATGTGTGACCTCGATTAGGAACGTGTTCTGTTCATATTGTTTTGATTAAACTTGATCTCTTTATATTGAATCGATATTGATATAATTATGACATTGATGATTCCGGACAATTGATTATCTGAGGAGTTTGATATTTGGGACTGTATTGGGAGTGTTTGTGATTTGAATGTGAATAAGGAAAATGAATTCTCAACTATATGTTGAATGCCGGACATAGATTCGATGAATTGTGGTAATTGAATGTGTTTCTTGACTGAAAAGTGATTGATGATATATTATGTTAGAATGTTGCACTTCATTATATGAATATGCATGTTTACATAAAGGAGTTGTAACCGGAGCAACCAACGTGAAAAGAGCTTTAAGCTCAAATATGTGCCAACAGAGCCTCAGGTTTAGCGTTTAATGAATCCGGTATTCACAACGAGTACGGGACAATACTAAAATGAGCTCGGTATCCACAACGGATACGGGAACGATAATCGATAAATAGATGCTCGATCACAACAAAGTAAAAATAGACGTGAGTCTCATTTGCATTTGCATTTGTATCTTTACATATGTTTATGAAATTGTTTGCAAATGAATGTTGAATTATATTGAGGTAACATTGTGAATTACCTATGAACTTGATGGTGATATGAAGAATTGTGATAAATGAGTGAAATATTCTGAGATGATTATATGAAGTTTTTGCATTCAGAAGGTGCTTATGAAATGATTAAGTAAAGTGATTGTATTGTTAAGGTGCTTGTTGAAGCATGATGAATAATGTGATATATGAGGCATAAATCTATATGATGTATTATATTAATTGAACTGGGTTTTATTCATGTGATAAATATGATCCATTTTGAGTGAACAAATCAATGATGTTTCACTCATTGAGTTTGTAAAACTCATCAAAATTACAACGTTGATTTTCAGGTACTGAAAGGAGACCTTGCTTGTAAAGCAATCTGGTTAGTGTTTAGTATTATCCATTTGAGGATCAAGATATGGCTCAAAGGTCTGGTCAGCTGTCATCTGAGGAGTTTAGATAGAGTGTTTTTGTATAGTTTTTCATCTCATGTAGAATATTTTGTATAAGTCGTGTGAACACAGATGGTTTTTGTATTGTAACTATATGGATGGTTTGTAATGAAATGACAATATAAAACATGTTTTGTTAATGAAATAAGACATGTTAACATTTAAAATACTTATGTTCTTTATGATGCAATATAAAGTGAATGTGATTGCTCTAACATGTCATTCCCGTATGGTTTAGATATTCTGAACAATGTCGGGCTTATGTTCTATAGTAGTGAGATGTTACAAGAGCCCTCCCAGCAACCCCACGGGAGCCCTCCAATCAATATCTAACTCAAATGAAGGGTTCCCGCAAAGCCAAGTTGTTCAACTGTTAAAAACCTTTTATACTCTAAAAGTTAAAAGAATAGAAATAGTGGGAAATTTTTTAAAATCATTTTACTAAAAATTTCAGCAGCATAATGACTTTTTTTTTCTAAGATTCCCAAATTTCAAACCTGAAAGGACCCATCCTAGAGTTCCCCTTCTAGAACCAAAGTGGAGCCCTCCCAGTGACCCCACGGTAGCCCTTCAAGTGATACCTAACTCAACTGAAGGGTTCCTACAAAGCCAAGCCGTTCAATTATAAAAAACTTTTTTATACTTTAAAAGTTAAACGTGTGGAAAATAGTGGGAAACCCTTATTTTTTTATGTTTTTAAACAAACCATCCTAGGTATGCATACAAGTGGTATAGTAATTAAGACTCCACCATATGATTAGTTGTCTCGTTGGGTGCTACTGTGCTTATGTTATTTTTGTTGTGTATGTTATATGTTTTAAATTATTTTGGAAAGTGTTTAAACTGTGTAATGTGTTGTACATGCATTTTATAAAGTATGCATTTATGGTATACTGGAGTAATTTAAGTGTTTAAATGTATTATTGAGATTATAACAGAGATCATGGATAGACCAAAGATGGTTTTGGACTCGAACGAAAATTTCTCGAAAACTCCTAAAAACTATGGAATGAGTCCAAATGAGCTTTAAAAGCCTCAAAATGTACTTTGAGGATTTAAGTGACGCTTTTGAATGAAATTCGGATGATTTCAATGCATAGTATTTTCGAATAAATAGTGAATCTTGACGAATATTTTTCCACTTGAATAGTGATTTTGGGGACTCAACTTCAAAAATTTGAAAAATCCCTAAAATAAATATTAGAGTCTAATGATACTGAAATGGATTGAAAATAAGTCCAATCGGATGAATTTTAGGAGTTTTGAAAGTTTAGGTTTAAAATGTTGTTTTTGGAAAATAATATGTATTGAAGATTTAAAACCCATTCAAATACTTTTTAAAGTATCCAATCAATAAGTAGTGACCCTAATTAAAATATTTCATAGCCAATTTGATGATAAGATGATTGTGGAATAATTTTGGGATTTAATTCGATTAGTTGGTGAATAAAATGTACTAAAGGGCAATTTGGTCTTTTTGTACTCAGTAAGGGCAATTTGGTCTTTTTACATGATATTAGTGTATTGACGAGTCATTAAAGATGACCAATGAGAAAATGACAGGTGTGTGATGAGTCAATAGAGATAACCAATAGGAAAGTGACATGTGTAAAGCATTAAAATGTTGGGCCTCGAACCTTTTATAGAAGCTGGAACTGTTAAGTGAATTATTGACAATTATTCATGTGTAAAGAAAGGAGGAATTCATGAAAATTGAATTTAAATGGAAAGTATGGTTTAGATACAAGATG
>JANITX010000212.1:19158173-19168407 GCA_027564395.1 Erythroxylum ulei | reverse complement strand
GCCGACCGACCGTATGAATAGCCGAGCGATAGAATGCCGAGCGATAAACTGCCGACCGACTGTACTAAGTACCGAGCCATAAGTGCCGAGCTATATTATGACCGACCGACTGAACGACGGGTCTAGCGTGCCGCTTCCGCGGGCTCGAGCTCGGATATCACCACGATATCGGGAGCGGGTCGCAGCGGGAGCGGGCGCTACATAAGTTCACTGCAGCGAATTTTAGCATTCGCCATGGCAGTGAAGGTTTAATCTGCGCGAATTTGCTCGATGAAATTACCATTCCATCCCTATTCTCTCTTAAACTTTCGTATTCCCTCTACCCCTTTTTGGTCATTTCGCACCCAAAATCCTATTTAAACCCCCCGGCCCCCTTCCTTCGTCTCTACCCCTAATTTTTCGTCGCAACCATCCTCACGATTCCTCTTCCTTCCGCCTCTCTTCGCCTTTTTCTTCAATCTTCATAAGTATTTTGTTCTCTTCATTTTTCTTAGTTTTTATATTGTTTAGGGTAGGTAAAGTCTTTTTTAATCCTATTATCTTTTCGATTTTCCCTTTTAGATTCTTTTTATTTAGGATAATTTACTTTACTAGTTTGTTTAGTTATTTTTCTATGTGTGTTTTTTGCAGGACAATGCCACGAACTAAGAATGCTCCCCCTCCTAGTGATTCTGATTCCTCTAATAGTTTTACCTTTGAGGAATTGTATGAGAAGGTTGATACTAGGCTTCTTATCAAAGAGCGATCCTTACCCTTAGCTCCTTCTAACAATCCTTTTGTCCAACAACTTGTTGCTTCTCAGCAAACAGACCTAGTAAAACCTCGTGCTCAAGGCAACGATAAATTCATTCCCTTTTTTAGATATATGCTAGATGCAATGATACCATGGAACTTAACTTCCGTGGTATTAAAGCACCCAATGCATTCACCACAGCCATTATCCATCTTCATTTCAATCTTCCTAACATTCTCCGTTGCCACTATAATCAGCTTATCCACCACTACCATTTGGATGACATTATTCGCACCCTCTGTCAAGAGGGTGCCGAATGGCATCAGCCACATTATTGCCAACTTTACCTTAAACAATCCAATCTAATATCGCCCCGACCACTCACCTCACCTTTGTCACAAAACAATAAGCCTTACACATCTAACTCCTGATGACTAGTCGCTCAATCGATATAGCTGATGCTATCGCCTCCGCCCTTCATGACTCCATCACCACTACCAAATTCACCAATGCCATCACCTTTTCTCATCTCATCTCTAACATTTTCCAAGCACACAATGTCTTAGAGTTAGATACTGATTGCTATTTTGACCCGACCCCACTCTTTAAGTATACCTGCCTAAAGTAACCTACCATTCACCCACCTTGTCCCTCTCCCCACACTAATGATATTGGTGCAACCTCTGTAGTTGCGACACCAGTTGAGGATGATTCTCTAACTCAGGACATTCCTGAGCCCGTTGCTTTACAAACCCTCGTTAGTAAGGTAGACGGACTTTGCACGGACCTCCCTCATCTCCAAAATACTCCCTTCTAGGAGATAGCCCGACAAAAGGAGAGAGAGGCTTTACTTAAACGGGATAGGTGGTATCGCTAGTGTATGGATGCATTGCTTGCCGAGCATTTCCATTTCTAGTTACCATCTTATGAAAATGACACCCTGAGCGGCGCTGGCACATCTAGAGCAGGTCCATCTGGATTTGGGGTTGATCCTCCTATGGAGTAGTTTAAGTCATTTGTTCTTCTTGTCTTAGGTAATCCTGCTTTTAGTTTTCAGTCTGTTGGATACTCACTAACCTTGTTGTTATTCACAAAATTAATGGCCTATTATTTATATGATTCTCATTGTGCTTTTCCCGACGTGTTCTTATTCAATAGCCTTCCTATTACTTTTCAATGCATTAAGGCATTTTGATTGTTATTCACATTGGCAACAATATGATGTTTAAGTGTGGGGGAGGTTATTCCATTTCGACAATTTAGGTTTGCATCAATTTTGGGCCATTTAATTGCTTGCATAAGTCATTTGTGTGTCCTCTGCAAATGTTTAAACTTGGTAATTAAAGTGAATTGCATTTTTTAAGTGTTTATTTTTCTCTACAATTTTTCGTCGCAACGATACTGCGAATTTTTAGTTCGCCACGACAAAGTCAATCTGAAAAAGACAATTTTCTATTTTAATTCCCTTGTTTCAATACTTCTCCCAAATTAGATTCTTAATGCTCCTATGTTAAATTTTTCTAAATTTCAATGTTGACCATGTGTTTTTGAAAAACCATCGATGTTTTTAAATGATAGTTGATTTTGGTTAATTCCATTTTCAATGCTTTCACGAGAGGCAAGTGAGGGTACGCCGAGAGAGTAGCACTATGCGTTTTTAAACCTTGAGATTGCTTAATTGAGATACTAACCTTGTTAGAAGGATATTTAGGTCTGAATTCTTTCATTTCTGTGTATATCTACTTAATTTCATATCTCTTTAGAATTTGTTTTAATTCTTCATCAAAGCTTGATGAACCAAAATTTTGTTAATATGATACCTAAACATAAACCCTAAACACTTAACCATTCCTACCCAAACACAAACCCTAAACACATAACCATTGCTAGCCCTTTGAGCCGTCTTCTTGAGTAGATGTATATTTCCTCAATTTTTGTAAATATTTGATCTCTGAAAAAAGTAGAAAGTTTTCTGAAAATAGAATAGTTATTGAGAAAAGCCAAGGAAGAAAAGAAAGTAAAAAAAGAGCTTTCTCAAAAGAGCAAAGTTATAAACAAATTTTAGATTATGTTTTTTTGTTTATTTAAATATTTTCACATGCATAATTGGCGTTTGTTTCAAGTGGAAAATAATTTTGATGCATGTACTCATTTTTCTTCTTCTATTCAATCCATTTCAGTTAGCCTTCCGTACATTACAACTCTAAAAGTCCTCTTGATTTTTGAAATTATAGTTCTTGTGGTGGAAAGGTAGAATTATCACAAGCTTATGGTAGAGAATGGACTAAGTAGATTTAAGAGTGAAATTATCCCAAAAGAAGTGAGTTGAGAGTTAAGTACCATCCCTTGAGAGTAATCTCTTTTACTCAATCTCTTGGAGTAAATACTTATAGTGTTTATCTTCTTAGCGCTCTTTTAGTCTGTTTTGGTTGAATTCTAAGAAAGTGGTTTAACTAATTTTCTGCTCACATTTTCAAGCATGATCGGTATTTTCTTTTGTACTTGTATCTCTTTGACTTTTATAAGCTTTGTCCAAAAGTACAAAGGTCTAAGTGTGGGGGAATTTGATTGATCCTAAGTTTCCTATATCATTTGTGGACAATTTTATAGTTTTTGTTATACTTTTTGGCTCTTATTATCGGATATTGTGCTTAATTTAGCTCATGAGTGCTTGTTTTGAATTAATGTAGTTTAAAGGTAAAATTGTCGCAAATAATTAGTAATTGCACTAAATTGATTTTTAGAACAATTGATACTGTAAAGTACTATTTTTTTCATTGTAGGACATTCAAGAAGTGGATCCAAAGAGTGAACACCAAGAACATAAGTCAACGAGGCAACAAGGAAAGTTCGTCGCAGTGAAATCAGCAGATTATTGAAGAAACCATTCAGGAAAATTTCACCGTAGTGTGAAGTTCACATCGCTGCAGCGAAGAAACCAAAAACTCCAAGCAAAACCTTCCGAGAAAACTTCATCACGGTGAACGCATTTTTTCGCTGCGGTGAGCCTTCATAGACTCGAACCATTTTCAAAAGTTTTACCCATAGAGCAAACCCAACCCGGCAACCCATTTTGAAAAGAAACGTATTTTAGGATAAGTTGGGAGCCAAGATTATTATCACAACAATTCCAATAACATATTATTGATCATCATCTTACCATCGACCTCTCATCTCACTTTTCTCTCTCCATGATTTTTTCTAGCATTTTCACTACTACCTTCCATCATAGGTAGCTTCGATTCTGTCCTAGTTGTGAAGCTTCTGGTTACTATACGTGGCTAGGCGTTTTCCCTTCCTTTTGAAGATGTAGCAATGGTAGGAGTTCCGTAAGCTTAAGAGGGGAGTAATTAATCCATGTTCAGCTATGCGTTATAAATTCCTAGGTTTAGGAATTGTGTTTGTGATTTGTAGTTAAACATAATTGATTATAGTCTAATCAAGAGTTGGATATTCAATGTGTGGTTTGGATTTATTTATGTAGAACTTTGAGTTGAAATATATTAAGTCTTATATTTGTCTATTTGTGATCATGTTGATTCTCTTTTATCTTGTATAGTTATGTTTGATATTGAGTTGATTCTAGATTCCAAAGTGACTTGTTGCATGGACTTATTAACCAAATGCATTAAGAGCGCTTAACGGGATCTTGAGAAATGGAGCCTCATTGATCAAGATCCTGGACTTAAAAAGTCCTTTAAGGTTTTCATTTTTAAGCTTCGTGATTTCTACTCCATGAAAATCAACTTCGAACTATGATGGCCAAAGCTCATTTTCAAAAGGATTCTATCATTTGTTTAATCACTAGTTTTAATCTTTTCATTTTTCTATTCCCAAAAATCCAAAAATACAGTCTATATACTTTTTACAGTTCATTTTAGTTCAAGTGATGTTTTCAAAGATGAAACCCCCCCTTTTTCCTAATTAGTTTGCACAGCATGACATATAAGTTAACTTAGGTCCATTCATTTAGGTTCCAATTAAGTGAAACGACCTGAGGTTGCATCCTATATTGCAATCCTTGGATAATTTTTTTGATAATTAAGAAGATTTATAAATAAATAAAAAATTTATGTACATCAAGAAATTGCCAAAGGTGACAATCTTTAACCCCAACCGAGGATACCTACAGCAACATGAGGAGGCTAGTCCTATGCCCCTCACCATACAAACATAAAACAAGACTAAAACATGTCCAACATCCACAAAGACCAAATTAAAGACTATAATACCAGCAACACAACCAATTCAAAATAAAAGACTCAAACACCAGCAATAATTCAATCATTTCTAGTGCTCCCGCTTAGTCAGTTAGAAATGGCTCTCTTAAGGGGAAAGTGCCAAAGGGCTGGAGCTTGCTGATTTGGATACCAATTACAGTTACAAGGCCTATGGAATTGCAGCTGTTGTCTCTCTTGCTGCTCCAATTGAGTTACCTCTCATTTTGCTAAAGCTACGGTGGTTATCCATACCTTGCATTGATGTTCCCATAAAAAAGAGTGGATGAGTGATACATAATTCACTTTCCAAAACCGATAGGCATACCTGCATAATAAGTAACAGAAGAAACAAGAAAACGAAAAACAAGCCAGCAACCTCCATTTACCTTCTCTCAGTGTTTAACCTGAGCTGTTCCAATACTTGGAAGATCCCTTTAGTAAGAATGTTCCCCTCTTCCATAGCTGCATTTTTTAAGGTTCTAAGGTTTCTTTCAGACCATAAGTGGTAAACATTAACAGCAAGTGGAATGATGAAAATGTTGAGGTTAATGTTTCTATGGCCTTGAGGTTGGTTGAACCAAAGGAGAATAGATTGGAGATTGACCAGGTGTGGAGTGTTGAGCTGAAAGTGGGTGAGGCAGTGTAACCATATTGATTTAGAGAAGGAACATTCAAAGAAGAGATGGGTGGAAGACTCATTATCCGAGTGGCAAAGAGAGCAATGATTAAGGATATAAGTATATAGAGCTAATCCCTTGTCTGGAGCTTACTAAGGACAACTAGCCATAAGATAAAGGCATGCCTTAGGTTGGCCCCTTTGTGCCACACTAAATTGTGCCAAGGTACTTTCGGAAGAGATGGTCTGATCAAGGTATATGCCAGAGTATTAGTGTAAATTCTTGTAGGGCATGCAGTCCATTCTAGTTGATCCAATTCGGACCCATCCGGTTGGTATGGTAAAGGCTCGAGTGTACGAATGGTCTCAATTGTGGCACCTTTCCAACACCACATATTGTCTCTAATAATGTCAGCTACTTTTATCCTTGGATTATTTTTTATTTAACCTCCAAGGGTAAGAACTAAGGTCCAAATCATCTACCTCATTTCTTTTAGTCAATCATCCTCATGAAAGACTACTAATGATACTAACATATAACATATAAATGTATATAACATGTTTCTTAAGATGAACAAACTGACATCGTATTCAACCAAAGATACTTAAAGCATAAAATGCACAAGCTAATATTCCTTTACAAATTCAATGACTATATTTAAAGCTAAACTACTTCCATCAAGTAATTGCCATTGACACAATTCATACATATGCTCACACCATGTCAACCTAATAAAAAAATAACAATATGATATATAAAATTCAAACTCATGACATGCCAGTGCAAAATCCTTCCCACAAATAGACAACACTTTGCTCTTTATGTGAGAAAAATAAGACAAAAATTAAAAATAAAATGAAAAAAAGGAAAGGTTAAAAGCACAAAACCAGGAGATCGAGGTGGTGATTGTGTTGATGATGGAATGTAGGGATACTTTCAACCATAAAATTCCAGCAATTCTTTCCTAAAAAAATAAAAAACAATAAAATATAATAAAATAAAACAAATAAAACTTATCGTAATTCTTAGGTTGCCGCCCAAGTAATGCTTAGTTAATGTCATTAGCTTGACGTCCTCTTCCTTACACCCTTAACATGGGTCAATTATGAGTGGCTTGCTTCCACCTGTGTCGCTCAATTTCAGTTTAGTAGCCTATAAATAAGCTACATATTGCAAGATAATCAAAAGGACAAAAATTAATCAAATCAAGAAAACTAAGTAAGTTCAATAATGCCCTTTTAAGTAACAAACTACCAATAAAATAGAAAATAACAAAACTCCCTGAATTGTCTATTGAATTCAACATTTTGAACCCTATGAAGGTGAACTGTTCTCTTTCTTCCTCAATCACCTTTGTCTCCTCTTCTTCTTCTGCTTCAGGAATAGAAACTTCTGTATCTTCTATATCCACTATCATCTGTTCATCATTCTCTTCTTCATCAAAATTTTAAACAGAGACTTCCTCATATTCTTCGAACCCAATCTCTGTTGTCATCTGTTCTTCTTCCTTTTACTCCTTTAAAGATTTGACTTCACCAATTCTCCTAAATGAGTTACCCTCGTTCTGATTTTTTGATACCTTATTCATATTGAATTTCACTTGTTCATCTCTAATTCGAAGGATGAGGCTGTCTTTGTGGTCAACTACCAAAGTTTTTCCAAAGTTCAAAAATGGTATACCAAAAACTAGTGGACAATTTTGATCGTCTTTAAAGTCTAGCACGACAAAATCCATAAGAAATATAAACTTGTCCACTTTTATAGGTATATCCTTCACCAAACCTAACGATTTCTTTATCAGATGGTCCACTAAATGAATAAGCATAGATGTTGGCTTCACATCATTTAGCCTCAGTTTCCCAAAAATCGACAAAGGCATAAGGTTTATACTTGCATTTAAGTCACATAAACATTTAGAAATCTCTAAATTACCAACTACACAGGGTATCGTAAAGCTCCTTGGATCTTTCAACTTTAACGGCATATGGTTATTAATTAAGGAGCTATAAGTTTCTATCATGGCTACCATCTGGTCATCTTCCTAAGTCTACTTGTCAGATAATATGTAAATTTACCATTTCTCTAGCTTTTCCACAAACTTTGAGAATGGTACATCCAATTCGTTCTTCTGAAGTCTTTATGGGAATGGTATTTTTGGTGAGTAAGGTGGAGGAGGAGTATAGGGAGGGTCCTCATTCTTTTCTTCAACCTTTCTGTTTTTCTCTTGGTCTTCAACAAGGTGATTCTTTTCTTCTAGATCTTTCACACTCCTAAGTGTGTAGCCTTACATTGTTCTCTAGATTTACTTCTATGTTGCTTAAAAAGCTTTCCACACTTCTTTTACATAATTCATTGTAAATTTAGCCCATTTGAACCTATAGGTTGTGAATAGAAGATCCATGATCTTCTTTTACATACATAAACTTCCCTTCTAGTCTATTCTAGGCCTCATCAATACTTATAAGCTTGTCCATGATCTTGTTAAATTTTAAATCCCATGAATTGGACTCATCTTGCTGAAATCCTAGTAGGTTTTGATTTCCTATTTAAGTCCTTGCTTTGTTAGACCAAAAGAAGTTTGGGTGGTTATGTCACCCTGGATTGTACGTGCTCAAATAAGGATGATTACTTACCTGAGCAAATTGTGCTTTATTGAAATTTAATTGCGTCACATTGTTGTTTTCCACTAGTAAGCAATCAGCTATGATATGAATCTCTCATCCACATAGTTCACCTCCTTACTGAATTGCTTTGAATGGATAGAATGAGGCGGAAGTCAAACTATTCAATTCCTTGGTGAGGTTGTCAATTTTAGCATGCAATGTTGTCACTGAATCTATCACAATCATTCCTTTTGGATCTGGTAAGGTTGAATGTTGTCTACTTCATTATGATGTCTAAAGACAACTATTGTTCGCCATCTCTTCAAACAAATTATGTGTCATTCCACTGTTGTTCGTGGAATACCTTAATGATAGGCATTAAACCTTAGGCTCATAAAGTCCATAAGGTTTCTTTGCTCTCCATTATGTATTTCCTCTATCATCGTTCTTGCTATCTCTTCTTGGAAATTAACCTTTTAAATTCTTCATTGTTGCCTTGTGATGTCCAAACTGATGTGTCTTCTACTTTAAGCCCAAATTTCCTTCTCTCTTTTTTTTAGTTTCTTGTGATTGCGAAAGGGTAATAAATCCTTAAAACAAAGGAATTCAAAAAGTCCTAAACTAATTCCCTGACAACAATGTCTAAACTTGTTGAGCAAGTTTTATCTAATGTAAAACCCCCAATATCCACAAATATATGGATTGTAACTTATAGTATAAAAGGTGTCGATCCCACAAGGAAATAGTTAATACTAAATGAAAATAAATTAGTCTAAGGTGATAAAAGATTATTAAAATAAAATAATAACAGAAAATTAAAACAATTAAATCAAGAAAATAATCAAATAATAAATGAGCTACTATAAATGTGCGAGGAAAATCAAAGATGAAGCTTAGGATTTGTTCTATCATTATTTGTTCCTTCAACCCCTATTGATTCAATTATTCATTGATTCTAGATCTCCTAAAGGATTGACTACTTTTTCTCGACACCTAATCAATTAACCCTAATTGAATATGGAAATTCCAAAGTTTCAATCTCTTAATACGCAACTCTTTCCCTAACAATTTCAATTAGTTATGATGTGATTTATCCAATAACCAAGTTCTCACACAAAATCTCTCTTCAAATGATGGTTGATTTGTTAATGCTTTGACTTATTGATCTACTAACTCTCATTTCATAAATTATTTAGATTACTTTTAATTCACTCTCTTTATTTATTGTCAAAGTATAAATGCCCTATTAATATAACACTGAAATTGTATTGAATCAATTGAAATCAAAGTCATAAAATAATTCAAGAACAAACCCTAATCTAGAAATTTAGAACATAACAAACTTGAAGAACATCATCAAGTTCATTTCATACATCAATTTTATTGAAAATAACAAGAAGAGAGAAAGAAGAACTTGATTTCGAACTTGAACTCAAAATCTGGAAATCTCCAATGCTCTCTTTAATGCTCCTTCTTTGATCCCAGAATGCAAGATGGTGGCTACCCTTTTTTGAGTGTTTTATGTTATCAAATAGTTTTTAAGGCTTCGAGGGTTTACCCACTTAATTTGGTTCCAAAAATAACCCCAAAATGTTAAAATTACAAAAAAAAAGTCGCATGTTGGAAAAGCTAAAATTTGCTGGAATTGCTATATGCACTCTCTGTCACGATTGTGACAAGAAAGCCATAATTGAGACCTACTTCCATCTTCCAATTCTTCACTTTTCTTCAATTTCCTGCTTTCATACACTTAAACACACATCACAAAACCTCTTGAAAAATAAAATTGAGATCCAAATCACGCATAAAACCACACAAACACTTATAATATAAATAAACACTAATAATAAAAAAATTCTAAGCCCATATACTTGATAATCATCTAAGAAATACTCAAAAGCACACTTAAACATCTATCAAAACATAGTATAATTTACACCTATCAATCCCACTATTATGGTAAGCATACAAAAGCACACTAATTTTGTAATATTCCGTTACCCACATGAGGGCTAGAATTGTGAATTCTGAAAATTTGATGAGAAATTGGGAAAATGCATT
>JANITX010000212.1:19132661-19144324 GCA_027564395.1 Erythroxylum ulei | reverse complement strand
CTTTCCAATTTGAAAAAGGTTTTGCAAAAGAGATGGTTCAAAGTGTAATATGTTTTGTTGTTGGAATGGGCCCTAGTAATTAACAAAATTTTGGTATTTGAAAAATGTTGGTAACTCTTGTAAATGAAAATGTTTCTGAATAAGAGTGGCCCCAAATTTTCGATTACTGATTTTCGCGTACGCTTAAAAAAAATTTATACTAAATTTTTGGCTGACTAAGTGATCTAGCACGCCATCCTCGCGGGACACGGACTCGGATATCATCCATAGATGTTGGGCACATGTCTTGCGAGAGTGGAGTGTTACATTGTTTCACTCAAAAAGAGTTGTTATAAAGTTCTAAAGAGTTACTTGGGCATGAACATACCTATGTTGAGATGAACACATCCGTGTACTTGCTCATGTTCACATTTTGAGCCCATATTTACTTCGAATTTGAGGATCTCATAATTTTTGAAATTACATAGCCATCAACATACTTATGTACATGCCTATATGCCACCCACAAACCTAATGTTTGAACTATAAAAGGTAAAACTGAAGATCAAAGCAAAAAAGGAAACTCCAGAGGCATAATTGAAAGACCTAGAATGATATAAAGAATAAAGAACAAGCAAGGAGACCCCTTCAAAGTGAATTTTCATTTATTTAAAGTGAATTTCTTGAAAATTGAAAGGGATTTCATCACATTTCCTTTAATTTTCTGATTTCTATTTAGTTTTTATGTTATGTTTGATATGACTAGGAACTAAATTCTTTATGGTACTTAGATAAGATGAACCCCAGGATAAACCTTGTGGTGATTTCTTTTTTATTTAATATATTCTTTAGTTTCATTGAGATTTAATTATATATTCTTTATTATTCTTGATGGTATGTTAATTCATATTTGATTTCATGTAATTGAGATTGAAAGTTTCTTTGTATGAATGAATTTATCTTAACTAAAAGGAATTACAAACAAGCCTAGAGATAGGCTAACATAAATCTTTTAGATTTATGTCAAACCTAATAGTGAAATTCATAAATCAAATTAATGTAATTATAGGATTTTTAATTAGAAATGGATTTTTTAAGTTTTAATAGTCCTGAGAGAAATTAGGATAGCTAAGAAATTTTTATGTTCTAATGAACTTAAGATTAAATTGATATGTTAAGTCATAATTGCATAAGAAGTTATAAGGAGATTTGAATTTTGAGTATTGATGTTTTCATTGATTGTCTTAGTTTAATCTTTTTTCTAATTAATCAATTGTGTTGATTTATTGTTCTAATTTTGAATTATAAATCATTATCATCATAATTTGTTAGATTAGATAATAGAAAGATACTATTAGTAATTTTAGTCATTAGAGAACCGATCCTTACTTGCCGGTGCTAACAACACTAAGCACTTAGTGAAGTGGTATATAAACCATCTGTAGAAAGTTACCAACCCATGGAAATTTTAGACTTCACTCACTATTTCGGGCTCCTCCATTGTTACATCAGGGCTATATGTCACCTCTTCTTCACCTTCATACTCTTCACCAAAATGACCAAGCTCAATGATGTTTACTCCTCTTCTCTTTGGATCATAATTGGAACGTGCGTAGGTTGGTTATAACACTAACACTGTTCAGGGATTGGCCTGGCATTTGGGTTCCTTTGAGATAGTGTTTGCATCTCGGCCCCTCAATGGGCTTCTTCCCAGTTGCTTTGTCGTTGCTTTATGACATGTTCATCTGACTGCTTATGGGTTGATAACGGATCTTCCATACAAAATCTGTCCTTTTGCCTTAGACCATCATCTCGACCTTTAATTTCATAGTCTGTGCTTCAAAATATTTTCTAGCATTTGCACACCGATCTTCGCCTTCTTCTTCTCCTATGTCTTCCTATCAACTTCTCGCTGTAATGGATGGATTGAATTACGCCTAAGACATGGTGCTTGGGTAAATCCCTCAACTTCACGTCGACCAACATTTTGCCTCGTGTTGGTGTTATCCAAATGTGATTCTAATGCAGCCATTCGCTGTTCAATCTAATCAAGGTATTTCTTCACAAAATGAAACTCATTTCAATAAATCTGATCCGCTTATTTTCGATTAGCTGCTTGATTCTCTTGAGACCCTCCAGTTCTTCTTGCATTAGCCATTAGAAAGGATAAACTTACTCTAATACCAAAACTAAAATAGGACAGGAAAGGAAGGGAAACAGAGAAGGAAGCTATTTCACGAATAGCTTAAAACATCTGCACATAACAATGCTTAAGAAAACAAAGCTTCTGAAACTAGAATGTCAGTACTATTATCGAACATTGAAGGTTTCATGGCTAACCTAAAAGGTCGATTTATAAACTGCTTCACAGAAGAAAAAAAATTGAAATTGAAAGAATTAGTCAAACAAGTCATCATGATTAAAGAAATAACAAATTCTCCAGACAAACTTTCAATTGAAAGCTCCAAGAAGGTGGAACGTATTCACCTATTCCGAAAATTGTTATACCCCTATTCTTTTTTACATCTAATCCATTTATTATTTTTCTCTCCAGTTAGTAAATGGGTTGAATGTTAAAAAAACAAAAAGCACAACCATTTTCGGTACAGTAAATACAACCCTAAGAAGGTCTTGTACTTGGTCCAAAGGTGTATATTTCAGATTGTTCTTGTATATCATTACATTTCCCTAAGAGTTGTCAAAATTCATAGGTAACATTTCAGTACAGAGGATTTAGTAATTGTAATTATTCTTTTGACACATTCTACTGCCTGATATATAGCGAGGAAGAGCTTCACCGACCTTACTGCTACATTGAAAGTGGTTTTCGATTTCAGAATTCCAGCTCTTCTCATGAATTAAATGTTAAGAATTATGTGATGAAGCTTTTTGGCTGTGTGTTAAGTTCTACCAAGGTCTAAGTTCTATTCTAATTGTTCTCTCTTTCTGTTTCCCTACCAGTATAGTTTAGGAATAGCTAAAAGAACGACAATGATCTAGCTGCATTCTTGAAATTGATAGTGTGTAAAAGTGCAACATATATAGAAACCAGAAGACTCTCTAGGAGGCTAAATTAAAACGACAAAGATGAATATTGACAATGCATCAATGTAGCTGCCCCTTTCACCATTGAATTCTTGTTAGGCCCATCAAAGGCTTCATTAAAAGGTAAGAGAGAAAAGGACACAGCTTTTTCTGATTATACAGAGCAAAAAAACAAAAAAAAAAGATAATTTGTAAATAAGCATTATATATGATTCTTTCCATACATACAAAATCCTAGTGATGAAGCTCCAATAAGCAATAAACCAAACAAAAAGGTATAGTGCAGTACAAGACTGTCTACTTTCAAACTCAGAAACAACGTAAAGCCACGGTGAACACTGATATAAGGCAATCCGAGTAAGTTATCTTTTTTCATGTCCATTAGCTTAACGACCTTAATGATGCAAAACTGATGAGTCCTACTATATAACTTGGTCAATACATATTAGAATCACCAGGTGAACTGAGCATCAACCTTGCATGCCATAATCTTCTGCGTGTTCATATAGATTATAGCTTCCTGGCAACTCCATCTTTCCAGTTGGGTGGTCATCTCCTGCATTGATTTCATTTCAGTGTAAATAATATAGCTGTCATTGGTGTCACAGATTCAGCATTCAGGTCCACAGACTGGACTCAGAAGGGCAGCATTAAAGGAAGAAGTAATGAAAGTTATAGCAATTCATATATCCTGGAGATAATTTGCTAAAGAGCCATCTGGTAGACTTCATACTTTTTCAATGAGACAACAAGAAGCCAAACACTTTAACTAGAAATACAGTGCAAGCGCTGCGTAAATCTATGATACAATTTTAACCATTTTATTAACACTGTCCTTCTAAATGCTTCCACAAACAAAGAATATTGATAAATTAACAGATTGATAAAGCCGACTTCATTATCATGTCATGCCCAAATAATAAGAGAAAGGCCCATGAAAAAACCATAAGAACTGAAGTTGAAAAAGTACATAAAATTACATGGTTCTGGAAAATGGTGGCGCCTGATGAGAAAAGGAACATGAAATTCCACCAACCATAATTTTGGTCGAGTTGTGGATGAAGTAGGAACTCTAATATGGATATGTATACATGTTATGTGCCCGTCCTTGGGATCGAGTCCAAGGACGATTCTCAGGAAAGTTAATCTCTTTCCCCTTATTTACGTTGGTTCCCTTTCTTGCAGAAACTATTTTTGGTAATGAAAAACTGGCAGCACTTGTCAAGGACAAGGTCTGCCAAGATTAGGCTAAATTACTCTACTCCTAATTAGCTAATTTTTATGATAACTTCTTCCTTACTTTATTGCATAAAGTAATAGCCTTATATAGGCAAAGAAACACAAAAGTTCCACCTAAACTATGACTCCTAGAAAGACTCCTATTTAAGTTGTTTCAAGACTCTTAGAAAGAATCTTATTCAAGTTGTTTTTATTAACATAACTATAATATAAACTAGTGCAGAAATAATAGACTTCTAATAAAAATAAAATACTCCTCTAATAGACTCCTAATAAAATACTCATCCATATCATTACTCCCCTCTTCGACATAGAGCTTGCCCTCAAGCTCGAAATCAAGTTATGCCAGTGATGGTATGCAAAGATACCCCTCCTCTTCTTCCTCAAAATCTACCATCTCGATCCAAAATAGTCTCTTACATTTGTGGCCCACCGAATAGGACTCGTCGCAATTGTAGCACAATCCCTTCTCTCTTCTTTCAGCCATTTCTGCTCTAGTTAAGCGTCTTCCCATTGGGGGTGGAGTACTTGCTATACTGGAGGTTGTTGTTTTAGGCCATGAGTTTATCTTACTTCCTAAAAGTGTGGCTGCACTCGCGCTGATGTTGTTACTACCACTGTCCAGCTGCAAAGATGGCCATATGGTGGTGTTTCGGCTGCCTCTTTCCCCTGGGGTATATTGCATCTGCATACATTGTAATTTTCTTTCACATGCTCTTGCTAAGTTCATTGCAGCCCCAAGATTAACAAGATATTGCATCTCCACCTCGATTAGCAACCCTTCTACCAACCCCGCCGTGAATAAATTTACTTGTAGGACTCATGAAAGCCCTATGGTTCGAGCTAGCAGTGTTTGGAATTGGCATTGATATTCTTCTAGCTCCCTGTCTATTTGAGGTTTGCCAATTCTCCTACAGGGTTGTTGCTAAGGTGAGGGTTGAATCTCATATTGCAATGGCTTTTGAAAGAGTACCAATGCATCCCTGATTCTTCTTGTTCAAGTTGGAAGAACCACAGTTGGGCTCCCCCATTAAATGAAAGGCAGCCAATCTTACCTTCTCCTCCTCCGTTGTTTGTTGGCTTAGGAAAAACTGCTCACACCTGTGAAGCCAAACCAACGGATCCATCGAGGCATCGTACGTTGGAAATTCCATCTTAGTATATTTAGGCACCATTCTTGTCCCGCTGCCCTCATCGGTCCTCTCCTCCCATGGTGGTGGTGGTGTTGGTGCCTGATACTCGCTCGATTTTGCGCCTTCCAACCTTGCAAGCATGCGGATAATCTCTGCATATTAAGCCTTTAATTCTTACTGTCCCATCTTTAATGCCCGTATCCTCTGATCCATCTACCAACTCTACAGTTGAATGACCTGTTTCATCCATGAACTCTTGCTCTAATACCAAATTGTTATGTGCTCGTGCTTGGGATCGAATCCAAAGACAATTCTTAGGAAAGTTAATCTCTTTCCCCTTATTTACGTTGATTCCCTTCATTGCAGAACCTATTTTTGGTTATCAAGGGCAAGGTCTGCCAAGATTAGGCTAAATTACTGTACTCGTAATTAGCTAATTTTTATGATAACTTCTTCCTTACTTTATGGCATAACGTAATAGCCTTATATAGGCAAAGAAATACAAAAGTTCCACTTAAATTATGACTCCTAGAAAGCTGTTTTAGGACTCTTAGAAAGAATCCTATTCAAGCTGTTTTTATTAACATAACTATAACATAAACTAGTGCAGAAATAATAGGGAAATAATAGACTTCTACTAAAAATAAAATACTCCTCTAATAGAAAACACTCATACTCCTCTAATATACTCCTAATAAAACACTCATCCATATCAATACAGTACCACCAAATACTACCCCAACCGATACCAGCCATCCATTGCTAATGCGTGACAACAGTAACGTGTTAAGTTTCCACGCTACATGCTGCCTAAAGAAGGGAAACCAATCAAATCTGCGTATTTGGATTAGGTAACTCACCCAAGAAATGTAGTTCAGAACTTATTTCATGGCTGTGAAAGCACAGGTCTTCGGCCCCTGGAGGGTCCTGGTGGGAGTGAAACATTTCCGGTTTTGTTTTCTTCTCATTCAATGAATCAACTTCTGTCTCCACTTCTGACTCAGCATTGTTGGATGAAACAACCAATTGTTTCCTTTTTGATCGAGCTCGCCTGTTTTGAAACCAATTATACACATTTGTTTGAGATATTTGTCCATGCTGGCCGAGTTCAGAGGTTATTTCTTTGATTTTTTGCTTGGTCGGAGTCCCGGTTCCTTGTTCAAAGATGCGCTCCAGAATTTGAAGTTGTAGAGGTGTTGGGGTCCATCGTTGTCTAGCAGTGATTTTGTGGCCAGCAGAAACCATCAGTGGATCACAGAACAGGGCACCCAGTCTGCCTCCTGAAATTGAAAGTGGTTACTTGATTGAGAGAAGTTTAAACAACTGCAGAAGTTCAGTCTCATCATTTCGACAGTTAATAAATGGAAAAAGATCAGGAAGAGGTGTAACCAGAGGAACCAGTATTCAGCATGTGGAATTCTTTGTTTAGAAGGGAAAAGGCAGAAGTATTTTGAAACCAATCCAAAGGAGAAATTTTTTATGAGCCTCATCAGAAAAGTTGAGATTAGAATTAGATCATATGGAGTGATCTCCAAGTATCAGAGGATGTCATTAAGAATTTGCTTTCATTTGAAAAAATAAAGAAAAACATTCAGAATGCCAAAAATAGAATCAGATCAATCTGCAGTGACTTCGAATGGAAAGAGAAAAACACAACAACGGGCACATAAAGATGTAACCTTTCACTCGTATTGACGAAATCTACATGATCCGAACTCTAAAAAGATGGCTCACTGAACTTAACTGCGCCAAAATTAAAGATGTGAGCACAGTGCATATGCTGTAATTAGTGCCAGATGCAGAGTAGCCTAAGAAAATTGACGCTACAGGTAGACATAGACATTGTTAAGCCCCATAACAGCAGGTTAGAAATACTAGACAGAAATAGAGAGGAAATACAGTGAAGGTATCAAAACCCTAGACAAAGAATACTTCTCAAAAAGAAAAAAGAAAAAAAGCAACTCAATAACAACTTAACCCATAGTGAACAAAAACCCAATGAAAGATCAAGACTTTTACTTAAGATTACACTACCTCCATAGACATAATCTGCTCATGTGCAATCTTTTTGAAAGAATTACCACCAAACCATCAAACTAAATTCAATAGAGAAGGAAAGAGAGAGTATGAACATAAGAATAAGATATGGACCTGCAAGATCTTGCTGGGCAGAGAGGGTCTTGTGCATCTCCACCAGTTGCTCACAAATGGTAGCGTAAATGGCAATCTGCTTCCTGAGAGTTTCTAGTTGCTCATCTGTCATAACCTTAACATATAAAATGCCTCCATTTCCATTAACACTGATACTGGCATTTCGAGAGTCTCTTTGATTGTCTGGTAATTGTTGTTGTTGATGGGGTTCTTGATTATTATCCCACTCCATGTTTTCTTACTCATAACACACACAAAAAGCACGTCCTCAGTCTCTGTTTTTCTGTATAAAAAGGGGAAAGAAAAAAAAAAGAAAAGCTTTAACACAGAAGGAAAGGCATGTACTGTAGTCAGTGGGGAATTACTCAGGAGAAGAAAGGTAAAAGAAACAGACAAACATACGGTGAAAAGACAGGGGTAGGAAGAAAGTTCAATATTGTTTGGTCTTTGGTACAAGGGGTGGGGGCGTTGTAAGAAACTTTTTCTCTGTTCAACCAAATTTAAAGTAAATCCTTTTCAGATCCATGGTTCAATATTTCCAGGAGTTAATGGGATTTGTACATCTAAAATCATCATCACCGGCATCAAAATACATTTGCATGAGATGACTTGCACCTCCACCAGTCAAAATTCTCTTTCCAATAAATGACGGGGCTGGAGTTGGACCACCAAGACCAAGAGTTTGGAAAAAAATCGGTGCAGAAAATCCAAAAAGTTGGGATATGGAAGTCAAGTTTTACCCAACGCTAGTTTGGAATGAATGCTCTGAGGTCAACATTACCTGCATCAAACCACCAGAAAACTGTTTAACCGACAGGACGCCACGCCAAGGCCGAAGAATCAAACCATATTTATCCATACATCAATGGGATTGGGTGGTTTAGGCTCAATTGTCAAAAAAAACTGCAGACTTTTGCACTTTTTGCAGTCCGAAGTGGTTCTTTTGGAGCACCGTGTCACTGACACAAACATGCACGGTTTTAAATAATGTCCATACCCCAGAAGAGCTTACTTCACATCACTCCACTGACTCTCTTACCAACCTCCTCTCATCCCACATGCTTTTTTAATTTTCTGATTCCCCCCGGTATTTTATCTGTTTCTTTTTCTTAATGGGTACAGCGTACAGACACAGTACGTGTAACAAGAATATGTATGGTATGTTCCTGTTATGTCATGTTCTTCAAGAATTATTGGAGTTGATGTGGCCTTAAATTACGTTCATGTGATCACCCTTACCATCCGGGTCTCTGCCATTTTAACTCGTAGTGAAACGACCTTGGTAGGTATTATTACATAGTCTACGATCTCTACCCGGACAATGGCTTGCTATTATTCAAGTGGTTTCCTGGTAAATGTTCCTATTCAATTAAATATCATTGCGTTAACACGTGTTACTTCTTAGATGGTCTGATCGGCCTACCAACATTTGACTTGGGATTTTTCTGGTTTTAAGGATGCTTACCGTCCAAGTCGGTACTGCTTGAAAGAGATTCTTTTAAGACAAATTAGAGGTAGAGGGCCATGTGCAGCTTTCAAGTCTCAACAATGTGAATGAGAATTTGACGTCAATCTGTGAAGGGATTTCTTGCCACTAGAAAAGACGGTTTTGGGTCGACCACGAGCAACACAATTGTAGGCCAACGGCGAATTTCAGGCAAGGACCAAAGCCCATGTCTGGGAAATCTATTGACCTTGACCGTCTTTGTCCCTCTTTCTGCTTTCGACGGAGCCATCTTTTTATACTAGCTCACGGCGTATTTCAGAACAAGGATCAAAGCCCATGCCTGGGCAATCTATTGACCTTGACCTTCTTTGTCCCTCTTTCTGCTTGCGATGGAGCCATCTTTTTATGCTAGTTCACTTTCAATCTTGACTATTTTCTTTTCAAGAAGTATTTGGTTTATATGGTGCATCTAATTAATAGATTCTAATTAAGTAATAAAATTATTTAAAGGTATTTTTTATCATATACATATAAGATATATAAGATAAATATATGAAATTATGATAAAATTATAATTATAAAATTTATATTGTATTTATCTATTTTCTCTAAATTATTCTTATTTATTATTTTATTAAAATTGGACAATAACAAAACGTGAAAAATATTAACACATGTTTTTTTTTCTTTTTGTCAAGGAAGTTGATCTCATATATTAAAGTATCAAAATACTTAAACAAACATATGCGTACTTATTAGAGAACAATCACTAAACTGACCTCATATGAGAAATGCATTTGGAACATTATTTATATATCTATAGAAATTCTTATTGTGATGATTATATAAGTAATCATTTTATTTAAATCTTCAAAGTTATCTCATATGAGAATTGTTACGTTTTAATACTACTGATGACATATTCTAGTCAAGAATAATCCAGTCTATAGTATGAATTATATGAAAATAGTTGAATGATAAATACATTATTTATTACCTAAAGTGATTAGGAAGAATGTATTATTATTTTCAATAAGTATTAATTTGAAAAAAATTAACCAAGTTGGAATGAAACTTTATAAAATAGTTTACAAATGTCATTAATTTAATCATCTGCAAATGGTAGAGAACTATAAGATTATAATCAAACAAAATAGACATTAATTTTATACTCTATTCTTAATTGGAACATTGTATGATGAAATGATTGAATTATATAAAAAATCATATATGAAAATGTTAATGAAAACTACTTTGACATTCTTAAAAAATTTTGGATGGTCATGATATGTTGCTAAATGTCAATTTTGGTCTATAAATATAAATTGTTTGATTAGAGAAATAAAATCATAAATATGATTTAGGGTTATAGTTTGTATTCATTGTCAACATATTTGGGAACTCAATGAGTCACACACAAAGAATGAGTTGAAGAAAGAAAAGATATTTTAATCATGTTAGATTTGATTGTAAATCTTGATAAATTTTATAATTAAATATGATATACTTATTAAATAAGGATCAATATGAGATATTGAATCTTATTTGAATATAATTGGTATTTAATTAAAATTATTTATAATTCTAAACAAAGTTTAATTGAAATTCAAATTAAATTACTATAATTTTCAAAATTATTATAAATAAATTTATTCTCTCAACATGTTCTGTAGATATCGTTAAAGGTGGTTGAGATAAGTCAATTTTATAAATCATTGGAGAGAAACGACAAGAATAAGAATAAGTTTCAGAATAAGGTATGAATTACAATCCATATTTTTTTTAATTTATGTGTTAATCATGTTATATAATTTTAAATGATCTTGATTTCATGAAATTAAATACAAAAAATTTTCGCTATTATTCCGTTACGTACTAGCAGGATTAGATCATGTGTTGATTTCTAAACAAGTTCTTTTGAGTTCAACAATTACAGGTTAGACGCAAATAATCTCTTCAAAGCTATGCAGCTTTGATGGTAAGTTGTTATTTAGAATTGAAACTTGATTGTATTAGTATGATCACCGTAGTAAAAGAAGCTAAAGAACCAACTAAGCCACTAATTGAGGCAGTTGGTGCAGTGATAATGTTGTTGGTATGAGTAAACAAATAGTGGAATATGGGCCCAATCTACCTATCACAAACAGTCTTTCTGGTATTAGGTTGCACTCGCAATCGGTTTTATTGGCATAGATTAGCTTACATATCAAGTGAAGATAAGAGATCTGTTGGATTTGTTTTTTAAAAAATTATATTCTTTATCTTTTTTATGTTACTTACAAGATATTTTAAGAGGGTTCCAATTATGGAAAGACACCTTTAAACTATTCATACCCAAATTAATTCCTGCTCGAATCAGATAAGTCTTTTACGAGAGACAAAGCTCTGACTCCAAATTTTAAACAGCTGCATACATGAAAGGTATTGATTAAATTCTTACTTGACCAGGACATTCTGGTTCAGCTAACAAGATTGCATAAGCCCCAATTCTAGTTCTCGATATTGATTTTCTAGTTGCTTTTCAAAGAATGAACTTGGTAACTGTCCAGTCCAATGGTACGAATTTCGTACCGTACCGGTCGAAATCTGGTACCGGTACTGGTCCAAAATTTCGGCCGGTACCGGTCGTTTTCGGTCGATACCGGCCAGAACCACCAATACCGTAAAAT
>JANITX010000212.1:18949539-18964638 GCA_027564395.1 Erythroxylum ulei | reverse complement strand
ACAAGGGTTGGATAAGGGGAAGGAATCCATACCAAATAGTATAAACCATCAAAAGAAGAATGGAAAGGAGCTAGTCTATGAAAAGACACAACAAATTCATAAGGAGAGTAGAGCTTCTGAAATCCCAACTGAACAAAGTAAGGGCAAAGGAATCCAACAGAATGATCAAGTTCCTGAGTGGAAATACAAAGTGATAAAGAAAGTAGTCCTTCTAGAAGCTTAATTGAACAAAGCAAGACTCAACAGAAGATAGATGATCCAAATGGATACCTCGAGGATTCTAACCTCCTTGTTGTGAGTCAAGTAGGTAACCACCTTTCTTCTCCTAAATCTGAATTGGTTCCAGTTACTAATTCTCAAAGTCCGAGTTTTCTGGAAGGGGTGGAGGGGGATTTTACTATTAGAAAGAGTAGGAAATCTATGAGAAAGCAAAAGTAGTAGGTTTGTTGTTCCTTTTGTGTTATGGCTTTAGTTTTTTGAAATGTTAGGGGTCTAAATAACTCAAAAAAACAATTAGTTGTGAATGCGTTTCTTAAAAGGTTATCGGTTTCTTTTGTTTGCTTGATTGAATCTAAGATTAAGTCTCTTTTTGATTCCTAGATGGCTTTCTTGTAGTAATTTAGAGCAAGCTTCAAATGCTAGGTTAGTGATAGCTTGGAATCCAGATTGTTTCTTGTGTTCTCCTCAAATCACAAATGATTAACTGATCCATTTAGAGGTAACTCCTATAAACAACTCTTCAATATTTTTTTGTGACATGTGTTTATGGGTCAAATAATTATAATCATAGGAAGAATCTCTGGCCTACTCTGTCTAATATAAAACACACAATTGGAAATCAACCTTGGATTATAGCGGGGGACTTTAATGCTATTATGTTTTCTCATGAGGCTGAGCCTATAAGTCCCTCAGCTATTAATGTTATGAGTGACTTTAGGCAATGTGTTGAGGAATGTACATTGTATGATTTAAATTCTAGTGATCCTTGTTTTACTTAGACCAACAAGCAATATGATGACCTCTTTATTGCAAGGAAGTTAGATAGAGCCCTTGTCAATTCGTCCTGGAGTTCTAAGTTTCCTAGATCTTATGGGGTTATTCATAATCCTAACATTTCAGACCATTCCCTAGTAGTGATTAGGTCCTTAGCAAACATGCCAAAGAGACCTTCTCCATTTAGGTTTTCCAACTTCTTAGTCTCGCAACCTAATTTCCTTCAGACAGTAGAAGATGCTTGGAATACTCATATTCAAGGAACTCCTATGTTTTGTGTGGTGTCCAAGCTTAAACTGGTTAGAAAAGCGCTCAAATTACTTAACTCTAGTCAGATAGGTGATGTGAATGTTAGAGTTGAGAATTGTCAAACAGTTCTTAACAATATCCAAGATCAAATGAGACATTTTCCTAATAGGCCTCACTTGGTTACCAAGGAAACTGAAGCCATTAATAACTTGATTAGAGCTTTAGATGATCAAGAGTCTTTCTATAAACAATCTTCCCATATGAAATGGCTCAAAGAGGGGGATAGGAACACCAAATTCTTTCACAATTCAATATTCTCAAATAGGAATATAAACAACTTTCTCTCTCTAATAGGGGAAATGGCAATAAGTTGTTGGTTTTGAACAGATTCAAAAACAATTACTAGGTTTCTTTCAGAGCACTATTGGGAAATAAAAAAGACCTTCTTCTCTTTAAAGAGCATGTGGAAAATCTTTTCCCTAATCCGATTTATGACAATCTTACAAGCAACCTCATTGGTGAAGTCTCAACACAAGAGATTAAGGATCTTTTCAAATCTCTTAATAATAACCTCATTGCTAAAGCTTCAGCGCAAGAGATTAGGGATGTTTTCAACTCTTTTAATCCAAATATGGCCCCGAGGCCGGATAGGTTTAATGGGGTTTTCTTTAAGCATACATGGCATATTATAGGGGAGGAAATTACTCGGGCCATCTAAGATTTTTTCTGTCATGGGAGACTACTCAAAGAGCTTAACTATACTTTCATTTCTCTTGTTCCTAAAAAAGAACATCCTTCTAAAGTGGTTGATTATAGGCCAATCTCGTGCTATAATATGATTTATAAGGTGATTGAAAAAATCATGGTGAATAGGCTTAGAGAGTTACTCCCTCACATTATCAACCCAAACCAAAGTTCTTTCATTAAGAACCGTTGAATAGGGAATAATATCTTGTTGGCCCAAGAGATTTTCAAGAATTACCATCTTGCTAATAACTATAGGAGATGGGCTTTTAAAGTAGATTTACAAAAAGCCTATGACTTGATCCATTGGGATTTCCTCCTAAATGTGCTAGTAGCTATAGGTTGTCCTCTTAAGTTCATTGAATGGATCAAAGAGTGTATAACCTCACCTTCATATTCTATTTTGATCAATGGGTCTCCCTCAAAATTTTTTCGAGGAAAGTCAGGCTTAAGACAAGGGGATCCTTTATCTCCTTTTCTCTTTATTATTTGTATGGAGCTATTCTCAAGGAGCCTGAATGCTTGTATAGATGGCAGTACTTCTTTTAAATACCACTGGAGGTGTAAAGCCCTTAAACTCACTTATCTCTTATTTGTTGATAATCTCTTGCTATTTTGTCATGCCGATTTGGCTTTGGCCCAAACTTTACTTAATTGTTTGCGCACCTTTTCTAATTTATCTGGCATGGACATGAACCTTTCCAAGAGTCAGTTCTTTTTATCTCCTGATATAGACCAGATGGCCCATTAAATGGAAATTATTTCGGGTCTTAAAAGAGGTCACCTTCTCATTCGATACTTGGGAGTACTTCTCTTAACAGGTCAGTTGTCTAGGAGGGATTATTTATCTTTGTTAGATGAAATTGATGCCAACAAATGGACCCATAAAAATCTCTCTTATGCTAGTAGATTTCAATTAGTTATTTCGATCCTCTCTACTTTGCAGGTGTATTGGTCTAGTCATTTCATTCTCCCTTCCTCCATTATTAAGGAAATAGAGACAAAACTTAGGAATTTCTTGTGGTTTGGGAAGGTGGTGACAAAAGCTCATGCTAAGGTTAAATGGAATGACCTTTGCAGACCCAAAAGAGAGGGTAGTTTATGTATTAAGCATTTGTCTACTTGGAATAATGTGCTCATAGGGAAAAGAATTTGGATTATGTTTAATGATAGGGAAGCTCTGTGGGTTAGGTAGGTGCACACTATAATTCTGAAAATGAAAAATTTCTGGAGCACCCATCCTAATAACTGTAGTTCGTGGAGATGGAGAAAGATTTTATATGTTAGAGATCAAATTGGGAACTAATTCAGATTTAGAATAGGAAATGAAAATTCTAATTTCTTATGGTAGTATCCTTGGTATCCGAAAGGTATCTTGATGGATTTCTCAGCTCCTAGAGTGATCAATGGGTTGGAGCTACCTATGACTGCAAGAGTGTCTGAAGTAATTAGGAGTAATGAGTGGTGTTGGCAAGAGGCAACAGTCGGGACCATAAGTAATCTAGAACCTCTACAATATCAACCAGATTGTTCACGACCTGATAGTTTGGAATGGCTAGCAAGCTCGTCAAAAAAGTATACAAATTCTTCAGCCTACATTTTCATGAAACCTCCAAATCAAAGTGTACCTTGGCTTAAACTAGTATGGCATAAAAGGAATAGCCCTAAGTGCTCCATTTTATGGTTAGCCTTTCTGAATAAATTGCAAACAAGGGACAAACTCCTTTACCCTTCACACCCCAAATCGGTGCTCCTTGTGTACCTTAGGCAATGAGACTATCGAGCACCTGTTCTTTAAATGTTCTTTCTCTAAAACAATGTGGTTAAACTATCTTAATCACTTCCAACTACACCTTCCTCACCTGACAAACCTCCATTCCATTCTAAATGGGTTCAACCATCCACCAAATTCCAGAAACTGTGACATCAATATGTTTATCATCATCCTTTCTGTTATTGTGTACAACCTATGGACTAAAAGAAACCTTTGAACTTGCAAAGATGAAGCCTTGGAAGTGGGGAGCTTCAACACGAGAGTGATCTTTCAAGTTATGGAACAACTCAGCTCAAACACCGAAAGAAGGTAACTGTTGGAGTGTTTTATTCTTTTACTGTAATGTCTGCAAGTTTTGATCTCAGGTTCAAGAAAATAGAGGGAAATCCAATCCCTCTTCGGTATCTATAGCAAGAGAGACATCAGATTCAGGGAATGCCTCAATCTCCAAAAAGCCTTAAAGTCTAGGAAGCATGGTGTCACAAGCTACAAGGGGACACTCCTTCGGCAATAGACCCTTATTAGCAACAGAAAAGATGATCACAATAAAGTTTATGTTAACCCCACTACTTAATAGTAGGAGATCCCTTACTCCTCTATTTGGTTTCTTAAAATTTGGAAGTCCAATTCAGGTTTACCAAGGAAGGTTGGGTGAGAGTTGAGCAAATATTCGACAGAGAAAAAAGATGGAAGCGAGATGCAAGTGGTAAGGCTCTATCTCTCCTACCTCATCAGCTTCGATATCCTACACAAAGAAGATCCCACATTGCTCAGGAAATGAGAAGAACTCTAATTATGATGTGTTGTCTTGAAGTTATGGGTTAGTAGGTAGACTTGACTAATTTATTCTTTTGCTTGAGACTATTATAAGGAAATGGTTGTGTTACTGGTAAGATGGTCATCTATATGATCATCTTAGTTGGTAGATATGTTTAGGCTCGCTATTATGGTTTGTATGGTTAAGGCACAATTGTAGGGTTCCTTATGTTTTCAGGTAAGGGTTCCTTTTTGGTTTGGATAAAAGATTGGCATCATGGGCAATCTCTTGATTTGTACATATCTTTACAAATCAATATCTTTTACTTATTTATAAAATTTATTGATTTACCAAAAAAAATGAAATAGAGATGAAACAATCCAAATTAGATTAATAGTAAGGATAAATATTACATTAAAACAAAACTAACTACATTCTCTCTTTTTTATTCTCTTTTTTTGTCAAATTTGTTGTTTTCTATTTTTTAAATTCTTTTTGTTTGCTTTTTAAAATTTGTTTTTCGTGAAGTTATTATTAGTTCTTTCTTATGGTAATTATAATTATGTGATGCAATAACTATTGATATTACTAATGTTTTTAAAACTGGAGTGAAAGTTAAACCAGTACAATAAGAAATTTAAGATTTAAAATATTCAACTGGTATTAGATCATTACAAAATTGGATAAAAATTAAATAAAATTAAAAATTTTTAAATATGATTGAAAAGAATTATCTTCATCTAATAAAAAATTTGAAATTTAATTAAAAAAGAAACTATTAAATAAATTTTATTTATTTATTTTAATTTAAAAAAATTAATTAACTTACAAAATTAATCGATTAATTAATAAACTGATCGATTATTAACAATAAAAATTATTAAAGTAAACCAAATTAAAAATTTAAAAACTAAACCATAAAATAAATCGATTCAAAAATTTTAGAGTTAAAACGGTAAAATTAATTAAATTTTTTAAGCGTTATATCTTATGATTACGGTTATAAGTAGACAGTGGTCTGGATGAGTGTACATAATAAATACCAGGACTTTATAGTAATAACAGATATTCAAAAACTTTTGCACTTTGTAGGATCTTAAAAATTCCACCCAAAATAAGGAACAAAAAGAATGGGGCATATGAGTTATGGGCAGAGGCAGAGGCAGAGGCTGAGCTGAGCTTTAAAGTTTATCATGAAATCTGTACTTGGTAGAGCCTTGTGAATTAACGTCGAGGCTTATGCAGACGAGGGCGATTGCAGAAAATTCTCCCATCTGCTCTAACCAATGCTGCAATCCCCCCACCAAGGCCTGTCCACAAAATTGAGAAGAACAAATGTCGAACATCATACGGCCCTGCAAAGAAGGGGAGGTCATGAGTGGGGTAGAGATAGTTTTCACCCTCCAATTCTCCAGACAAATAAGAACAAACCCCACTCACCTTGCCTTAGTGACATCATAGCCAAAAATAAGCAGATCAAGACCAACGACAATGCCAGAGGAAGAGACTGTCAAAATCAACTTGACATCAGTTCAAGGTAGCTCATTTTGAGCCACATGCAATCAGAACAACAGTCTCCGGATGGTCAAAAGAACAGTATAGAATTGGAGTTACTTCATGATGTACCGAATCTCAGAAATTTGCAATACATTCTGGTAAGCATACTGAAAATCCTAAGAAATGCAAAATATTTCTTTATGGAAATATGTTTGTTTGACTAGCACTTACAGCTACACTCTCGAGACCCCCTGTTTGAGATGGAGAGGTAATATCCCGATTTACAGAAACAATGTAATGTCCTTGCAGGAGATCAATTGCATCCTTCACAAGTGCCGAAGGAAAGTACAAGTCACGATCCGCATGTTAATAAATACGAAGAAAGAAATTTAGGCTTATGATATAGGATATTGTATGAATCCTCATGAAATGCTTTGTAAGTAAAAAGTGTGCTAATGATAACTTTCTACAAGATTAATTGAGTCCCAAAAACAGAAGGTTATCCACACCTGAGGGATGCCAAAACTAAGTTTCTGGGACAACAGACCCCAAAATAGAAAAAATTTTCAATCAAGGATAGCACTGATACGAATTGTACTAACACTTGCCGTGCCTGAAATCTGAATCAAGAATGAAGTCTACTAACCTGCTTTGTTCCATCAGAAAAGTTATTCAAGTAATAGCGGACAAGGGCATTCATACCATCTTTAAGGATCCCTTGCATGGTCCGCTGGCCACATCTGCAATTTAACAGCAGGATATGAGTTTGCACAGACAAGTATTAGGTCTTCATACAGGTACTGTCATTATCACAGTTTATCTAAGTAAACCCATAGAGGTATATTACAAAGATTTTAATCAAGGGCATTAACAAAGGGTTGATGGGATACAGAAAAGGATGATTAGAGCATGTAAAGGAAATAGAAGATACCAATATAATATCCAAGAAGAGTGAAACAAATTGACTAGCATGACTATGAGTATGTTATTTCCTTTTCCACACTAGTAACTTTTAAACTATTTCGATGATCTCTTATGTCCTTTTTCATCATTGTTCTTGCTTCTAAGAGACCGTAGAGCCTTTAAACCAATCAAGCAGATTTCCTTTTGACAATCAGGGTTTAGGTGGGGGTGCCACCATTAAGCCTCCTGTTCACTCAGACAAATATGGATAAATATGATCATGAGTGTCAAGATGAGTCATCAATTTGTCAAAAAAATCATTGAACTGAAAAAGCTAAATGGTTACAACAGGCTGAATCATATTACTTTCCTATCAATTTCTAATTCTACTCTTCCAACTCTTGAAACACTCAACTGTACATAAAATAATTTTCATGAGCATGAATAAAGCATCAATCTAAATTTGTGGCGAAAGTGAAATGTTGAATTATTATATACACGGCTAACTTAATTTCAATGTGAGACCTTTGGATAATAATGGCTCTGACACCTAGTCCGGAACTATATTGAGGAGTTCAAACCATTAAGTAGGTAAGGAAGATGATTTGTCAATTCTCATAAAGTTCAACAACTGCTCAAGTCTGACTAAGTTGCAAAAATGCAGAGCATCATAGAATAAAGTCAATTATGAGAGGACGTTACCGCTTCAGAGAAAATTCAGAAATGTTAGCATAGTAGAGGTTAGTTAATCAGTGTGATGCGTGAAGTTTCGGCATATAGAATTTGAAGAAACATCCATGGAATGGTACCTTACAAAATCTCCTTTGAGAGCAGGAGTGCCAGAATATTGAATGCTTATATCATCTCCATGATTAGCCCACACTAAAGGTAAAACAGACAAATAAAACATTCATCAAAAAGGCAGAAAAGTATTGAAGGAAAAGTACCAGCCTTCACTGAAATAGTATTTGAAGCAAATATAAAACACTCACATATTTTGAAGCTTTCATCAAAATTCGGATGTGCAGTAATAGTTTCTTCAGCACCAAAAACTCCAATCCTTCTTAGTTGAATTTCCAACATTTTTCTCCCTATCATGCTCTGCAACCATAACCTGCTATTGTTATGCAATGCAAATAATTGAAAAGAAAGCAAGAAATTGTGCAGTGTGACCGAATGGCATATCATATACAACAGGATGTCAACTACCTGGGTAACATTTGTGCGGTCTAAGCAATCAATACAGTTGGTCCTCACAACCCCAGTTTGCTCTTTCATTTTTTCACCCTTTTCATTCAACAAAAGGAACCTGCCAATCACAGAAGGGCAGTAAAAAGTAAGCCATGCAATGCATTTAAAGGACGTGAGAGTCAAACCATTAATAATTATTTAAAGTTTGGGAAAAAGTGTTACCCATTTTTCTCAAGAAAATCTGCTATTTTGTCATAAAGGATGGAAAGTCGCTCAAAGTGGACATGACCACATATTTGATGAAAGTCAAAGTGCAGATACCTACAACATTCAGAAGCAATTGTCCATCAAAAGGAACAACATACTAGCAGCACAGCACAGCTGAAGTTAGAAGAAAAGAAGTTCTACCTTACATCATCACTAATCACAGATTGCATCGACTCTGCAAATTTGTCGTTTAACCGCCCCTCGCCTCCATGCTGATAAGAGATCAAAGTGCATAAATATAAAAACAGTTGTCCTAATATGGTTAGAAACAAAATGCACTGCCACTCCTTGACACTTGCATGTACCAAGAACCATACTTTAAAAACATGTGTTCGGGTCCAGCTGTCAAGTATAATTAATGGAATACATAAAGACAACAAAATTGGACCCCAAGATAACATTTCTGACAAAAGCATGTCGCACGAAAGGAAAACAAAATTAATTGAACACTTTAATCCTCCAAACTCAGTAGTTGAAGATAGTGTGCACCTTATTGACAAGATCAATGACTAATATCCTCCCATACTTCTTTCTCAAATCAAGAATATGTCGCTCTGCTACTCGTGGCTGGTTAACATGTGATGCAACAGGAATTAAACCAAGGGACTACAGGTGCCATAGGTTAAAACAGATTGTGCAAGAAACAACCATCACTTACAGCTTCCTCTGGTCTCACGATCTCAAATTTAGGCTTATATGTCAAGTCAACAATCTGCTCCCAAAGAAATGGCATAGATCCCCTAACCTTCAGAAAAACAATAAAATGAAAAAAGTAGATGAGATTAACTTTGATACCTCTTAACCTATTCAACATACAATAAGCAAAAGAAAAGAACCAGTCCTAATTACTCATTGCACGACATGTATACCAAGCATGGCAACTGAAAAATCAACGATTCTCAATAACAAGGTCAAAGTTACTGTTTTCTTGAAATTAGGACTGTCCAGAATTTTCAGTACCCTGTTAAACAAAGAAGGGTGTTCATAGTAACTACTCAAGTTTTACAATATACAAACTATATCATATGTTTACCTGAACAAATGATGAAGTAAACCCGTTCATCTGTAAAATCTGCTCAGTTTCCACAAAATTAGCAACATAACCGTCAGAATCAGCTCCTCTTCTCCACATGCGAGTGCCTTCCAAGAGAAATATTTTCATAACTAAATGAAATCACCCAAAAAAAAACATAAAGATGATACTTATTATCTATATCTGACGCTGTACAAGTTACAATAATGAAAATCAATTGGCATTTTAGAGTGCACCAGGCATTATATTGCTAGATGCTACTTGGATCACAGAAAAAAACTTGGCTGGTAATGATGCTTTTTCATCAGCATTCATCAGAATGTCACAAAATCAATAAATATGTTGTCTTATTTAGTTATTACAATGACAAAAGTGGAGTAACAGTTCAGGAACTGGCTACAACTTATAACATTGAAAAGATACCATTTCTCCGAGTGCATCTCCTAGCAATTAGAGTAACATCAGCAATTTCCTTTCCAATGGCTGCTTGGAAGTTCTGAAAGCCTGGTCAGCTGTTAAGGATGAAGCTTAAGCATTGGTTAGGCTGGAGCTAAACTAGTTTTTTTTTCCAATAATTTTTATATCAAACATTGAAATTTTCAAAAGGATACTGCCTTGGACAACAGGAAGAAGGAATGGGTCCAGCTGCGGGAAGAAGATCAAATGAATGATTAACAATTTATTAGCCACAAGCATTAAAATCTGAAGGAAGATGGTGAATGTAACTAATGAGGAAGATGGTGAATGTAACTAAAAAAGAAACTAAGGGAACCCAACCTTGTTATCTATGAGCATTTCCAAAATATAATTGTTCCAGAGAAACCTTGGTTCTGCCTGTAACAAATATATGACATAAGCATAACTGATATTTATGGATGATTAGACATAATAGGAAACATCAATGAGAAAGAAAACTACAGAGTTGAAGGCTTATATTTACAGAGGCTACTTCTGCTGCATACGAATCCATCAACATCCAAGAAAATAAAAGGAACTTTTAAGCGAGGGAAATACTTTCATGAATTTAAATCCTGTGATTACCTGTCTCCAAAGAGGAAGCAATTTAGATTCATCACCCAAATCATGTAATCGTTGTCCACTGTTAACATAAGAGACCATCCCTTTAATTTAGCCAAGAAATCTCATAAGCATGCATAGAAACTTGAAGATCGTATACTTTACCAATTAGTTGTACCATCTAAAAAGAGTCTTTGCTTCTTAATTAGCATTTTGTTACAAATGCTGGTAGTTTCCTAATAGTTAACACTGTATAAACAATTATCATCATGGTGTATAATTGAATGTTAGATCATACTCCTACTCCTGTTTAAGCCTTGAAACTAGCTTAACTGTTGAATTATACTCCTACCCCCTTTAAGCCTGAGCAGTGAAATTTTAATGTTCACACCTCATTTTGCATTGCAACACCTGAAGTTTTAGCATGGCCTACATGCTAGAAAGGATGATCTGGTAATTAATATACACATCAAGTGCCAATGCATTTGGAGGACAAGGTGAGAGTGTGAACTAAGGTTTCACAATAATTTAATAGTTTGGTTCATAATACTAATTTAAAGATCTAATTATGTGACTGAATTTGAATAAGCACTAACCATAGTGTTAAGTTGGTGTCTTATGAGAAATACAGGCCTCACAATAATTTAATAGTTTGGTTCATAATGCTAATTTAAAGATCTAATAATGTGACTGAAGTTGAATAAACACTAACCTTAACGTTAAGTTGGTGTCATATGAGAAATACAGGCCAGAAGTGTGCTCAGCAACATTAAGCAGAGCGGAAAATTCATTCTCCACCTTTTTCTGCAGAAAATAAGGGAGAAATGAGAAGACTATGGGATCAAATCATTCTTTTGTAGCACCGAAAATATCATTCTAGAGAATGCAAGAGTAGATAAGAGTTACCTGTTCTGTGGAGGAATTTTTTAAAGAATGGTCACATGGAAAAGTTTTCAAAGATTTAACTTTGAAGATTGGGTGTCCCAGATATGATCCAGCACACTCCCTTTCGGTTATAACTATTAAGTACGATCCTAAACGCATAGCAGAATATGACAATAAGGTTAGACAATCACTTGTAATTACGAAGTTGAAAAGAATATAGCAGAACGTTTTACGGTAATATCCTATAGGCAACATTAGATAATCAAATACAACTAGCAAATTGACATTATGAACGGTGGAGACGTAAACTGTTGAGCTTACAAAAACATGCAAACAGATGATTGTTGGAAAGGTTCTTTTGTTGTTTAGTTTAAGAAGAGTTCTCTAATTAATGCATTACCTGCCACGAGCTTTAGCATTCCAACAACCCCAAAGATCGTCTGAATTTTAGGAACTCGAAGAGCATTGCACTCCGGAACTTCATCTAGAGTCCCAAAAACAACAATCATTATCTACAAGAATCTAAAGAAGCCTGCAGAAACAACAAGACAATACAATCTAAAAGCAAAAGCAAATAATAAACCTATCAGATTCATGGAGCCATCGGCCCGATTGATCGCCAAAGGGGAACCTGAGGATCCGTCAGTGGGTTCAATCACATATTGATCTGGAAATTCCCACAGACGCATACGTGTATACAGCTTCTGCCCCGACTCTGCTCTCTCCATCATTATTGGATTTCCAACTCGCTGCCAACAAAAACCAAGAAAACGAACATACACAAAACACAAATTTACCACTTCAAAATCCAAAATTGATAAAGCTTTTTAACAGTAAGATTTTAAGTTAAATTTCAATCACCAAAGCTTGTCGGAACTCAATCCCAGTTACAATTTAATACTTTAAATGAAAACTTCTAAACTGTGAAAAGTCCCATGCATTGCAAGGCACCAAAAATATTAAGGCAGGTTGGATAATTACCTTGACACGACAAGATCACACGTGAAAGCTACTTGTAATTTCAAGATCCAATCCAAGAAGAGGCCTAAACCAGTAAAAGCAAATGCTTTTGCTCTGAAAAAGCGATACTACAAACCCAAAAAAGACGAATCTTTCCCCAAGCGCATCAATTCTGTTTGTTCGTTTTTAGAAGTTGGCTTTTGCCACTTTCTTCACTTCCCTCGTTCGCTTTTTGCCCTCTTTGGATGTCTGACTGTACTATGAAAGTCGTGGTCGTGAGGTGGTGTTGTTTGGGCGGAACTTTCGACGGGTTTGGGCTAAAAGAAAGCCGAGCCGCTATGCCAGCATTTCAGGCCTTTAATTAAGCACAGCGAAGATGCCTGGTAGATGCCGGCTGTTTCCTTAACACTCCACCTCTCAAGGGACCCTCAGACATTGTCAAACATTTACGTATCACTATTTCTTAGTGGGTTCGAACCGTTAGATCTTAATTCAACGTTCACATGCTTAACGTAGTTTGGTTGCGTATGCTTTCTACTTTAATAAAAGTAGTTAAATCTTGGTAAGGTAATTTTCTTTCATAGTCGGGTTCCTTAACAATGTCTACCGTTTTTTCATTAGACTGAAGTTAGTTAGTAACAAAAGTTTTTCTAACCTGTTACTCTTACTCAAAGATCAGATCTTTTTTTCTTTTTCTTCCGTTCTTCGGCCAAAGATCAAATCTTTTGACAGAACTGGCATCCTCCAGAGTTATATTGCATATTAGATGGGAAGACATATCACAACTTCATAAGCAGTAGGGGACAGCAGAAACTAAGATTAGCTGTTAAACCATAATTTCCTCTTCCATGCAGGAGTGTACTGAGAGCAACAAATGTATCCAAGTCTTATTAGAACAGTCAATTAATGACACAATAGATCATCATACTACAGTATCTCCTTTATAACTAGGATACAAGTCTAAGAAGACCTCTTTATGTTAAGTATACAGAAAGCACAACGATGTCATTCTTCAATAATTGACAAACTTTCTTCTTTCTTCAAATGTCTTCAGTCATCTTCAATAACTTGGCTTCATATTCAGGTAAGAAGCAATCTTTTGTCCCAGAGACTTGTCAGCCTGTACCACAACACAAGAAAGAAATTTAATATCTAGTTCATGATTGTATTAGCCAATCTTACATTACATTTTACATTTTCAAATTTGAAAAAGTGATCTTTGTCATTCTGCCGTTACTCGCGGACCAAACATTCATTATGCGCTTCACTATAAATTGAAACAGTAAAGTACAGCACCTGAGACCAATATGATATCCAAATGCTGCGAAGTTCATACGTAACCCTCGGATCAGACAAGGCCTCAACCCAACGGCGAATAAAGCGCTGTTGCCTGGAGATGTTAAGCAAAACAAAAGACGGGAGTAGGATTAGTAAATGAGCAATCTGTTGTAGGTTATCTGGCAAATCTCTCATTCGCTACCTGTCTGGTGAAAATGAACGGAATCTTTCCCCAGGCTGCTTGAAATTATTCTCCTTCTCAATGATGCACTGTTAAAAAAGATGTGAACATAATATTCAGATTTCATCTGATACAAAATGAGTTCTTTGGTACACAGAGCCAGAGTCTTTGAAACAGAAACTATCACAAAATCTTGAGAAAACGTCACTCAATTTTTCAAATTGAAACAAATGTCAACCCAGTTCCTTTTAATTAATCTTCAAAAGCAAAGAACAAACCTTCTCGCGCTTGCCAGTGCACACTGCAGAAGGATTTGGAAACTTCTCAGCATGGCGAACAGGATCATACCTTGAAGGGAAGTAATTGATCTAAAAGAAGTCCCACCATCAGAAAATGAGAAAATTCCAACACAATGAAAGAAGGGATTAAAGAAACCAATGGTGATAACGCAATTTCATGTTATACAGGATCTTAATGTGATCATATGTACAAGTTTTTAACATGACTCTAGTACCTCTTCATCCCTATGCATAAAATTCATGAAACCCTCATGATGATTGTTGTGATGGGCACATTTGGGAGCATTTGCTGGGAGCTGAAGATAATTAGGCCCAAGACGGTGCCTTTGAGTATCAGAATAGGAGAAAATTCTAGTTTGCAACAGCTTGTCATCTGAATAATAGATGCCAGGAACCACAATAGAAGGGCAAAAGGCAAGCTGTTCATTCTCCGCAAAAAAGTTATCAATGTTCTTGTTCAATACCAAACGGCCCACTGGCTGCAAAGGCAAGATGTCTTCAGGCCATGTCTTGGTCACATCAAGTGGATCAAAGTCAAACATATGTTCATTGGCAGTATCAATAGTCTGAATGAAAAGCTTCCACTCAGGGTAGTTTCCTGCAGCAATTGAATCATAGAGATCCTGAGTGGCGTGACTGTGATTGGCTCCACCCACTCTTATAGCCTCATCCTCCAACAAAGACTTAACCCCACAAGTTGGTTTCCAATGGAACTTTACGTAGTTTGCCTTCCCAGCCTTGTTGATCAGAGTATAGGTATTAACACCAGAGCCATCCATATGCCTATAGTCTTGTGGAATACCAACATCATCAAAGAGGAAGGTGAACATGTGCAAGCTCTCAGGATGGTGTGAAAAGAAGTCAACTATCCTCCAGTTTTCCTGAATGTGTGATTTGGGGTTGGGTTTGAGAGCATGAACCATATCAGGGAACTTCATGCCATCCCTGATAAAGAAGACGGGGAAATTGTTTCCCACCAGATCAAAATTACCCTGACCAGAACGATAAAGCATAATTAGTAAATCACAAGTGCGTAACTTAACAATTATATATGTGAGTACTATAACTTAA
>JANITX010000212.1:18893088-18924347 GCA_027564395.1 Erythroxylum ulei | reverse complement strand
ACCGACCCATGTTGCCTCTTCGGCATATACTGTACTGTTGACCGACCGACTTTGCCTCCTCGGCATGTAATAGAAATGTACTGTACTGTGCTGCATGAACATTTACCGACCGATCAATAGAAATGTGTTTTCCTCGGACATGTACTGTTTAAGTGCCGAGCCATAGTGGCCGAGGCCGACCAACTGTTTAAAAGCCCGAGCCATAATGGCCGAGCTATAAGTGCCGACCGACTGTGTGAAGTGTCGAGCGATAAGTGCCGACCGACCGTATGAATAGCCGAGCGATAGAATGCCGAGCCATAAATGCCGAGCGATAAACTGCCGACCGACTGTACTAAGTACCGAGCTATAGATGCCGAGCCGTAAGTGCCGAGCTATATTAGGACCGACCGACTGAACGACTGGTCTAGCGTGCTGCTTCCGCGGGCTCGAGCTCGGATATCACCACGATATCGGAAGCAGATCGCAGCGGGAGCGGGGCGCTACATAACACCTATGAGTGAAAAACTTAAGAGAGAGCCATGGTACTGATCAAGCTTCAAAAAGAGTGAGCAGCAACAAAATAACTCCATTGCAGTAGCAATTTCAATAGAAGCATTCGTTTAATTGACGATTCCTTACTTTGACGATCACTATGACCACTGGAGCATACTAATGGAAAATTTTTTCAGATCAAAGGAATATTGGCAAGTTATCTCTGAAGGAATTGCTGAATTAGTAGCAGACACAACATTAACGGATGGGCAGAAATCAGATCGTGATGGGCTACGACTAAAGGATCTCAAGGTAAAGAATTACCTCTTCCAAGCAATTGATCGTTCAATCTTGGAAACCATTCTTTCCAAGAACACCTCAAAGGATATTTGGGATTCTATGAAGAGGAAGTTTCAAGGATCAACTAAGGCAAAGAGGCAGCAACTTCAAGCACTTCGACAAGAATTCGAACTACTCCAAATGGAAACTAGAGAATCAGTTTTAGATTTCTTCTCAAGGACAATGACAATTGTCAACAAGAAGTTGGTTTATGGAGAGAAGATGGAGGATGTGACTGTAGTCGAGAAAATTCTTCGGTCTATGAGACCGAAATTCAACTATGTGGTGTGTTCAATTAAAGAGTCAAAAGATTTAAACCTTCTTTCAATTGACGAACTACAAGGTTCTCTACTAGTTTATGAGCAGAAAATGAAACAACAAGAAGACAAAGAGGAGCAAGCACTCAAAGCATCATCAAATCACAAATTGTCTTCAAAAGGAGGTCGAGGTGGAGGCTGAGATAGAAGCCGAGGTAAAGGTAACAATGACACTAGGGATTCAAACCATCACCAAAATGAACATACTTAATGTAGAAGAAGAGGTGGAGGCAGAGGAAGAGGACGTGGAGGCTAGCAATCAACATCCAATAAATCAAATGTGGAGTGTTATCGATGCCATAGGAATAGACATTACAAATCTAAATGTCGAACTAATTTGTATACAAACGATGGAGAAAAATCTAATTTTGTAGAAATAGAGGAGGAGATTTCTTTTCTCGAGGTTTGTCATACTGGAGAACAAACCAACTAGAACCTATGGTATCTAGACACCGGTTGTAGTAATCATTTGTGCGGTGACAAGTCACTCTTCTCCACCCTAGATGAATTGTTTCGAGATAACGTGAAATTTGGAGACAATTCAAAGGTCACTGTTATAGGAAAGGGGCAGGTAATCATCCAAACCAAAAATGATGCCATTCAAACAATTTCTAATGTTTGTATGTTTCAGATTTAAAGACCAATTTGTTAAGTATTAGTCAGCCGCAAGAAAAGGGCTATGAGATCTCAATCAAAGATGGAATATGTCGTATTCATGCTGAAAAATTGGGTTTAATTGCTCAAGTGTCGATGACCGCAAACAGGATGTTTCTGCTGTATCTCAACAACATTAACTAGTCCTGTTTTTCAGCAGAATTGAAGGATGATGCTTGGCTTTGGCACTATCGTTATGGTCATCTTAATTTTGGTGGCCTAAGGACACTTCAACAAAAAAACATGGTAGATGTTCTTCCAAGTTTCACAATTCCTTCCAAGATTTATGAAGAATGTGTTGTTAGTAAACAACATCGAGATCCATTTCCTAAGGGAAAATCACGCAGAGCAACAAAGTTGTTGGACATTGTCCATTTTGACATATGTGGACCAATCAATCCTATTTCTAACGGAGGTAAAAGATATGTTATTTCTTTTATTGATGACTTAAGTTGAAAAACATGGGTTTACTTCCTACAGGAGAAGTCTGAAGCTTTACAAGATTTCAAAAGTTTTAAAGCCGTTGTTGAAAAAGAAGCTAGTTGTCTCATATAAGTGTTATATACAGATCATGGAGGCGAGTATACATCAGGTGAATTTGAAAAATTTTGTGACACTCATGGCATCCAAAGGCAGTTGACAACAGCCTACACACCACAACAAAATGGATTTTATGAGAGGAAAAATGCACAATTATGAATATGGCGAGAAGCTTGCTGGTGATGAGCAAAATACCTAAGAGTTTTTGGCTAGAAGCTGTAAATTGGAGTGTTCACATTCTAAATAGAAGCCCCTAATACTAGCTGTTCAAAACATGACACCAGAAGAGGCATGGAGTGGTCACCAACCAGCGGTGGATCATTTTCGAATTTTTAGATTTGTGGCTTTTGCACATATTCCTCATGAAAATAGAAAAAAGTTGGATGAAAAAGGTGAGAAGTGCATCTTTCTTGGTGCTAGTAGTGTTTCTAAAGCGTACAAGCTTTATAATCCTACTACAAAGAGGATTTTTGTCAGTCGAGACGTGGTCTTTAACGAGGAAAGCTTTTGGAAATGGAAAATAGTGCATCACATCAAAGCATTCCGGTAGATTTTGATGCAAAGAAACAAAGTTATCACAACAACTTGGGGATAATGTGCAGCAACAAAATTTAGCTCAAAATCAACAAGTGACAGTCCCAAATTCAACTAGAGCAACAACTGAACTCAGGGCACAAAGAATCAGAAGGCAGCCAGCATGGATAAGTGACTGTGAGGTCATTGGAATAGATCAAACTAAAGATCCACTTATTTATTTTGCTTTGTTTACAGATTGCGATCCTGTAACCTTTGATGAAGTTGTTAAACATTCTAAATGGAGGAAAGCAATGGATCAAGAATTTACAGTTATTGAAAGAAACAACACCTGGAAGTTCATTGAACTTCCAGAAAGGCAGAAAACCATTGGAGTAAAATGGATTTTCAAGACGAAGCTAAAGCAAAATGGTGAAGTTGATAAATACAAAGCACGCTTGGTGGCTAAAAGATACAAGTAGGAGTTTGGGATTGACTACAAAGAAGTGTTTGCTCCTATCACTCAACATGACACAATCAGATTAGTCCTTGCATTGGCAGCACAAAATTCATGGTCCATCTTCCAATTAGATGTCAAATCAAACTTCTTATATGGAGACTTGGAGGAGCAGGTATTTATTGATCAACCCTCTAGATATGTTAAGGTTGGATAAGAAAGAAAAGTGTATAAATTAAAAAAAGACTTTGTATGGACTTAAACAAGCTCCAAAAGCTTGGTACAGTCAGATTAAGGCTTATTTTTTGAAGGAAGGATTTTTTTAATGCCTATATGAACATCACTTTTCGTAAAAAAGGGAGATGATGAAAAGATTCTTATTGTATGCCTATATATAGATGATTTAATCTACACTAGAAATGATCAAGTTATGTTTGATCAATTTAAGGAATCTATGATGGTTAAATTTGACATGTCTGATCTTGGGTTAATGTATTATTTTTTTGGTTTCGAGCTTATTCAATCTACTGCTGGAATTTTTATCTCTTAGAAAAAATGTATGGAAGAAATTTTAGATGGGGTTCAAATGAAAGATTGCAATCCTGTCAACACACCAACAGACATAAGTATCAAGCTTGTGGAAAATCTTGAAGGAAGAAAGGTGGACAACACTCTTTATAAGCAAATTGTGGGCAGTCTAATGTATTTGACGACTACAAGGCTTGATATAATGCTTGCTGTAAGTCTCACTAGCAGGTTTATGGAAAATCCAACAGAGATGCATCTTACGGTGGCATAGGGAATTTTGCAGTATTTGCAAGGAACTATGGATTATGGAATATGTTACAAGAAAGAAGAAAAATCACATTTGATTGGATTTACTGACAGTGACTATGCAAGAGATCAAGATGATAGGAAGAGTGCTTCTGGGTATGTGTTTATATTGAGGTCAGGAGATATCTCATGGTCATCAAGGAAGCAACCCATTGTCACTCTCTCAACAACTGAAGCAGAATTTGTAGTAGCTGCAGCATGTGCTTCTCAAGCAATCTAGCTAAGGAATATTCTTCGTGAGCTTCAATTTAATCTAGAAAATTCTACCACTATTTACTGTGAAAATAACTCAACAATCCAGTTGTCCAAGAATTCTGTTTTCCATGGGAGGAGCAAACATATTGATGTTAAATATCACTTCTTGCGTGACCTTTCAAGAGAAGGAATAGTTGAACTCATTTCCTGCAAAAGTAAGGATCAACTTGCTAATTTGTTTACAAAGCCCCTCAAATTTGCTGAATTTCAAAAGCTCAGGAACTTGCATGCTGTTTGTAGTAAGGGAGATTTTGTGAAGGAAAGGTTGTTTTGAAATCAAGCTTTACTAAAATGATATGATATAATGTCCAGTAATATTAATTTAAAGGATGGTGTTAGAAAGGACACCTCTCATTAATAACTTCCGTTTGTCATTTAGTTAGATTGACTAAGTCTAGTTTTAAGCATGTTTTTGTCATTCAGTTGTATTTACCTGGTCTTTAGGAGTTAAGCTTTACTTCTGCATATCTTTTGATTTTTTAGTTGTAATCTTGCCTATTTAAAGGCCATTCTTCATAATAAACAAGTTGTTCAGTTCATAATTATTTGTATCAAGAAAACGTGGCCTTTTCCCTACTTTGTTGTAGTGATATTTTGAGATAAATTTGAATAAGATGTTAAGAAGATGTTTCAGGAAATGACATAGATTGGTATATACGTAATAGAATGGCAAGCATTCACCGTCGAGAGGAAAGGTCTAATGATGGGTTAGATTAGCTAAAGGCACCTTAGTTCATGATTGATGTGGGAGGAAAGGCAAAGAATATGCCTTGTTGGTATTCACGTTTTTGTTTATTAGAAACAAAGGTATAATAGATATTTTCTGTATAATTTTATAAAATTTACCTATTTAAATTTTTTATAGAAATTCTTGTATTTCATCAAAAATACAGAACAAATCATTCTGTTAACTTTTATTGATGACTTCATATAAACATAATCACAAAATACTTAAGATTGTAAATTACATGGAATGCACGTTGAATATATAAATACACACACACACACAGATATATATATATATATATAGAATTGTTATATTAAATATAATAATAAAAATAACTAAGTTATTTAAAATAATAATAAATTAACTTTTTCATTAAAAACTTTTTAAGGTAATAGTAATAATAAATAAAACAATCAATCTTTTATTTTTATTTGTAATCCATATTTTTATATAAATAATTAATAAATAACTTGATTGTTCTTTACTATTAATAAAAAATTATATTTTTAATGTATTATGTTTATGTTCCACTAATTATATCAAAAAGTATATAAAAATTTGTTAATATGTAATATAGTTTGCCTTTTATTAATAATTAAAAATATATTAATTTGTTATATTTTATTAATAATTAAAATTTTATGAACTAGCTTAACTTGACAATAAATTCAGATTTTTAATTAGAATTTATTTTATTATCCAATAATATTAATAAATATGAAGATTAATTACTTTCTTGATAAAAAAATTAACAAAATTAATGAAAGATTTAATTTACTCTCATGTTAAACTGATTAATATAACATTAGTTATTAATAAAATATAAATATATTTTTATGATAAAAATAATAATAATCAATAAAATTAATTATTAGTTATTTATAAAAAACGAACTTTAAAAAAAATTTAACAAAAAGACAATTTACTGTTATATTAAATTAATAAATATATTTTAAAATTTTATCATTAATAAAATTAATTAATATTAAATATCATTATATTTAAATAAAAAATAGTATGTAAATACATGTCTCTTGCTGTCATAATTATCCCTGTACGATGTTACAGTTAGCATGGACCTATCTTCTCTTGAACTTTCTTTTTGAATAAATTTATATTTTAACGACTTTGGTTTTTTTTTTTTTTGTAACAAAACTACTTTTCACAGGACATCAAAGTCGAAAGCATAAGAAAATTTGGTGAAATTTAGGAAACCACATAAAAAGATAGACATTTTCAATGATGGCATTATGCATAGATCAGAAACATTCGATAGTCCGAAAGTGGAAATCAGATGGTAAACCCAGATTCCTTAATATTTACGTCAACTTATGTATGCAACAGGTAAGATTTCTAGGAATTTGAGTACCTTATGGCGCACTATTATGCTTCGTTCCTTCACAAATACCATATTTCGAGTCGATGAAAGGGAAAAAAAGCAAAAGGAGAACTGCTAAAGCTTTTAGGATTAGCAGTAAATAACGGATGGATGCTCATTGAATTGAAAACGGGGGGAGGAGAATGAGAAAAGGAAACTATCAACATAATTCACTACATTTCCTGACTACTTGTCAGTACTTGGCAAGCTCCCATCAAGAAACGAGTAAACAAGGATAGAAATAATTCTAACTCCATCAAGAAATGGAGTTAAGATTGTTACAAGCTCCAAAAGTATAAGAATCTGGAAAGTAAATCGTTCTTATCAATCTTAATGTGAAGTCTATAAGTATGTACAAGATGTTTGGCCTGACAGATGCCACCACAGAAACTGTAGTAGAGAAAATGATACTTCCAACTGTCACAGACACACATGAATATTCACTACCCTTACCATCATAGTCGAACTTATTCATTCCCAAAAAGAGGGCTTGAATACAACTCAGGTCAAAACTGACCAAAGCAGTCCAAATGGAAACAAACCATATTAAGGATTACCTACTGACCAGAATTGCCCAAAAGTCGCTCCACTGCAGCATGTACATTTCCTGCAGTTGCAATTAGCGCCCGTATGTTCTCTTGTGTATCAAAGAAACCCATTTCCTGTAGCTGTGTCAACTGGGTTGCATATAGTTCTTCAGGAGGTACTGCAATAAAGAACTAAATAAATGAGTCAACAAGAGAGAGTGAGTGAGATCGAGAGCAAGCGAGCAAGACTATTAACCATTAGATCTGTTGGGAACTGCCAAACTGCCTGCCCCAAGTCCACCAAACATGTTCATCAACATCTCTAAGCTTGCATTATTTCCTGTTCCTGTAATCATGATCAACTAAACATCCTGAAAATGCACAAAAATCTTCTACAGAATGAAGGGAGAAGGAATAGGGGGAAAAAGTGGTCTAATACATTTAATTTGTGCAGTACATAGACAACTAGATTAAGCTGGTCCTAGGACCAGCAAGCATCCAGTGTTATTTGGAGCACCAGCAAGCATCCGGTGTTATTTGGTTGCTCCATTAAATGTTTCTATCCTAATGTACCACCAATACAGCAAAAATCCTAAGCCTACGTATGAAGACACTCAAATCATGAAGTTATAACGCAATATGCTATAGAATGTTGCACCAAAACTGTGGTTCAATTAGAAGGCAAAATTTGAAGTTCTCAATACCTGTGCCCGCACCAGTCTGACCTGGTTCCCTGCAAGAAAATATCATGTCAATAAACTTGGAGCAAAATCAGTCATAATAATATTCCAACACAAGTGTACAACCAATTGCCATTGACATTTAGCCAATTCCAAACTAAACAGGGATCTACACTTCCATTTCAGAGAAACAATACACAGATAGGTCATATTACAACGTACTGGGTTGATTGCTGTCGACCAAGCTGAGACAAAAGGGCTTGCTGGAAAGTCATAAGTTGCTGAAGACCAAACCAGAATTAGTATGGATATTACTATAAGAAACTACAGTTAGAAGAAAGTGCTATGGAAAACTTCAACAAGTAAATGTTTCCATATCTCATTGCAAGAAAGAGCACACATCTCAATGAAACTGAAAGTTATAAGTTCTCAAGGGTATTGCATTGTAGTCATCCATTCAAGTGGGATTTCTCCTCTTTGTGTTCCTTATCAGTGAGCGTGGAAGGGGTCAGGAGGAATTGTACAAACTGAGAACAACTCTACCTGCATTGTCTCAGGGGAAGTCATTTGGCGAAGAAACTCAGGATTTTGCATCATTTCTCTTAGTTGAGAGTTCGAATCTACCATGCTACGAAATTGGGGATTCATACCAAGAGCCTGAAACTTGGCAGATGTTAATTGATTGATGTCAATAACCAACAGTTTTACACACAAAGAAGCTTGATAAAAATATTTTTACCTGGTTCAAGTGCTGAGGGTTTGATAGCAGGCTTTGCATCATTTGTGAAATAGCTGGATTTTGCATCAACTGGGTCATCAAAGCAGGATCAGTCATAGCACCACCAAACATGTTGTCAAGCCCTGGAAGGCCAAGTCCAGTAGGTGCCTGAGGCCTAACATCCCCGGTAGGATTGGACCTCGTGGCATTGGTTTGGGCACCCCCAGCTGCCAGATTTGTGTTAGTAATTTGTGATTAAAAGCAATCAATCTGTGAAACTCAGAGAAGTTTTTACTATTCATGCTTACTATACGTTGAAAATACATGTATATATAGTTGATGTCTAACCCTAGAATAGGAAATACAATCAATAGTAGTAAACACCTTCCTATTTTATCACCATGCAGCTATATACAACTCAACACAATAAAAAATCTTAGTCTGCTCCAGACTAAAATATTGACCCAATCATGAGGAAATGTAGAAGCATATAAAAGAACACTTTCTTGGTGAATAGATAAACACTAAAATTCTAAACAGACTAGGAAAAATCACTGAGGATATATAGAGATGTAGCCTCAAGTAGTTGTTTCCTTGTATGTCCATGGGTAACTTTGGTAAGTAGTACTTAAAGAGAACAATCTTCACTGTTTTATCTTTCTCAATGCTGATAAAAAGGATGATGGTGAAAATATAAAGAAAGATTTAGGACAATGTCTACACCAAGATATAAAGCATCCTAATAACTTGAATTACATTCAGAGGAGAGAAGAAATACTTACTTCCAGCAGTCCAGGGATTAGGGAGGGGATTGGTATTTGGAGCAGGCGAACCAGCGGTTGTTTGAGTATTTGTGGTTGATGGGTTAGTTGATCCATCTCTAGCTTGGTTTCTAGCCTGAGCTCCTAAAAGGGCAGAAAAAGGGTTTGCAGTATCACCTCCAGCATTTCCGCCCATTGTAGTTGCATTCAGGAAAGGCTCCTGAACAGTTTCATACATGCGCCTAAGCATATTGAATCCCTCTGGAGAAGATTCAATATTACTCATTGCTCTGTCAGTGTTGCGCATCATCTCCCGCATAAGCTCGGGGTTTCGTGCAGCTTCAAGTGTTTGGCGGAGAGTGCTGGGATCATTAAGTATATGAGCCAGCTCAGGATTTCGATCAATGATATCACGCATTTGAGGATTGTTCATAATCAAATTCCTCATTATCTCGGGGTTGTTCATAAGGTTCTGCACTACAGGCATGTTCATTATTTCCCTCATAATATTTGGATTCTGGGTCAGCTGTTGCTGCACCTGTTCCAACTCTGGAAGTCCAGCTCCAAACATACCACCACTGCCACCCAAGGCCCCTAAACCAAGCTCAGGAAAGAGTGAAGCTCCAAATCCAGACCCTCCAATTGACCCACCTTCAGTGGGACTAGTAGCATGTGGATTATTTGGAGTAGCATTTGTGACTCCAGTATTCGTAGGTGCAGTTGTGTTGGCAGATGGACTAGGCGGAAGACCACGAACCAAGTGGACTGTTTGATCTGCCCCCAAACCTACATCAATCACAACACAACGAGAACAATCAAATACTCATGTATATTAACAATACTTTGGCTACTAAAGGTGTTTTATCTTGTGAAGGCTCGTGATAAAATGTACTAACTATATATTAGATGAGAGAGACACCCAACAACATGGTCTACAAGCCAGCTTTTGTGTCTATAACAATCATTAAAATGATATGGACGTATCAAATATCCAACCTGGATTAGACATTCTCATATCTACAGATTTCAACACCAGATCATAGACAACTGAAAATAAAATTCAAGCCTAGGAAACAGTACAAAACTCAATATGATTCCAGAAAAAAGCACCACCGGGAACAACCGAATTAGAAATGATGTTCTAGAAATCAATGCCATACCTCAATAAATTCAAGACTAGAAAAGACTAAGTCAATCTCAAATCTGAATAGAAAATCGCAGGAGGCCTAATTCGCTCGTGCTAAACCAAAAGAACAGAACAAAGAAACCAGGCTCTAAACCGCTGTGGGAACAGAATACAAGGGATAGACAAAGGAAAAGACAACATAAGCAGCAAGAAATTAAAACTCTGCTAGTCAAAAGAGCTAAATCAAAATAGTAACCCTTAAAAAAAAGCCCATTAAACATCTACGCGCATACGCCCTCTTCCCTACAAGAATCGACGTCCAGTAGCTTTATTTATTTTCTTGCACAATGAAACACTATGTGCCAAAAAAAAAAGGTTAAACCATGTGAATAATTTTCACCCAATTTCAGATCAAAAATCGCCACCCAACCCTAAAACAGAATCAATCCGTAAACCTTCTCCTATAACACTCCCCAATTATCCTAGATCTCCAAAGAAAAATCAAACCCAGAGCCGTTTAATTCTCAATCACCAAAATCAACACTTTCAGTAACATATTAAAAAAAGAAAAAAGCAAAACATAACATACCGTAGCTCTCAAGAGTCTGATCGTCCTTCAAGATCCGGCCTTTATAAATAACCCGTTGATTAGCGGCGGGAATATCGCACTTCTCGGCAAGAACGCTCTTGAAAGCTTCTACGGTGGATGATAGGTTGATTTCAACCAAGAACTTAGAGCTGTTAGAGCATCGAACATTCACCGTTACCAAATCGCTCCCTCCCGAATTCGATTCATTGACCTCATCTACGGCTCCATCTCCTCCCATTATTCTCTCTCCCTCTTCTTCACACCCAAATAAACACGCAGTAGTCAGAAGCTGAAAATCGACAGATCAAATCGAGAAATTGAGGAAGCCCTAATTAACAAAACCTAGAAGAAAACTGGGGACAAAGAAAAATGAGAGTTAGAGGTGGGAAGAAATGAAGGAAACTAGACTGAGAAAGAAAGGTATGTTAATAATACCATAACGTCATGACAAAAGCTGTTTTAGAGTTTTGGGTGTGGGAAGTAGGGGCGTGATTCTTACGTGCCTTAATACGCGAGTGACTCCCTCTTGAGACGGTGTAAACAAGAACACCACACTTAATTGTCCTTGTCTAAAAGGAAGCTGCAAAATCATTCCCACTCTGTCCACGCTCTCTTTTTTTGTTTCTTCACATAACCAAACTTGCATAATGTATATCTCTATTTTTACTCCAACATTTAAATTTTTATAAAAATAAATTCAAAATAAATATTTGTTATTTATTATTTATTTTAATATAAACGAAAATAACCTCTCTATTAATTAATATCTAAATTTTTATGAAAATAAATTCAGAATTGATATAAATTATATATTATTTATTTTATCATCATTAAAAATAACACTTTTATTAGTTAAAGATAAAAGTGTGTATTATTAAACCTGTTCAGGATATGGTGATAAAAATTTGTTGTTGTCATAAAATAAACAAAGCTTGAATTTTCTATTAAGTTTTTATATCATATTAAAATGATAATAAAATTTATAAATTATTTAAAAAGAAAATTTTGGGATAAATTTTAGTAAAATTATATTATAAAATATAATATTTGGATTTATTTAAAAATATTTTATAAAACTAAACTTTTTTCCTCATTTTGGGCTCGTTCAAAGCAAAAAGCCTCAGCCCATATTGAGAGGTTAAGACCCAAATTAATGGTTTTGAGTTTAGTTTGGAGACATTCCGGAGCGGTTGAGTCTCACAGGTCACAGTTCACGCACTCAGTGACGGGGGCGCTGCCGCTTAGGTTCATGGGTTATAGTTTGTACGACGGTCGCTGCCATGCTATTCCCGATCTTAACAAGAGTGGCGTGCCAATGATTTTCATATTCTGATGGCCCAACTCTTCGGAACCAAGTATTACTGCTCACTTATTACCAGTTCTCCAGCTATTACAGTTTCTTTAGGACATTTGGTCGAACACCTTGCTTGTTTTAGTTGCTCACGGCCGTATGAGTTTCGGCTGCAGCAATTTAACCACAGTTTCGCTGAGGGAGGTCTGCAAAGTCGTTTTTACACAGAAATGGGTTAGGATTCGCTTACTCAACAAAGTAGTTATCTTTTAAGAACCATAGTCACTTTTTGTAGTGTGCTGGTTTTTAACATTCTTGCCATTTTTAACTTGGTAGTGTTAACTTGTGTAGGCAAAGTGGTTAACATGTCAAAATGGAAAAAGGTAAACGCGAGGCTTTTGGGTATAGGCCGCGGGATGATTCCCCCATCAGCTTGGACTGTATTGAATATTCTTCGTGGTAGAGGTATGTGCTCAACTAGTCCATATGGCCCTCAGGATACCAATTTTGTTATTGATAATTGATACATGAATTGCAACTTTAATATGCAGGGTTTGAAGCTTACTTAGTGGGTGGATGCGTGAGAGATTTAATTTTGAAAAGGGCGCCTAAAGATTTTGATATTATCACCACTGCTAAACTTCAACAGGTTTTTGGTGGATTCTGTGTATTCTTCACATGTTTTTTGTTCACAGTTATATTTCTTGTATACCAGTACTCTTGATTATTGGATGAATGAGACTTTGTTTTTTCACATACTGTACCACAGATCAAAGCGCAGTTTTTTCGTTCTATGATCATTGGACGGAGGTTTCCTATATGCAGGGTGTTTATCAAAGATTCAGTACTTGAGGTCTGGTCGTGTGCAGTGGTTTGAGTGATTCCTTTTTTGTCATTTCACCTTATCTGGGTTGGTGCAGACATTATACTAGTGATTTCTGACTTGTCCTTAACTGGAACTGATTTCATGCCTGGATAGGTATCCAGCTTTGAAACGGCATCACTTGTTGATGGAAACGAAAAAGTTTGTTTTCTTGAAAGGCCAAGTGAGTGTGATGAAAGAGACTTCATCCTCTGGAGAGATAGCATGCGCCGGGATTTTACTATTAACAGGTATATTTTCTTCTTCCAAGATCCTTTTCATAGTTCATGTAGCTGTTTGTAAAGGGTCATTGTTAAAGTGTTGGCTAAAATTCTTGGGCTCTCTCAGTTATGTGTCGAATTTTTAAAGCTGTTAAACTTGAACTTTTAGTTTAGATCTTGTGATTAATCTGTGGTTTTGCTTGGGAACAGTTTGTTTTTTGACCCTTTCGTGCATCAAATCTATGATTATACCAATGGGATGTCAGATTTAAGGTCCTTAAAGGTGATCTTCCCCCCCTCATAACTTGGTAGTAAGTTTGGCTTCAAATTTAATTTCTCAAGTATTATGCTCACTGTATAGATTTGATATGTTTTCAGCTTAGAACGATAACCCCTGCACAACTATCATTTGAAGAGGATTGCGGTGGGATATGAATCTAATATATATGAATTTTAGACACCACAGAGCTTTGTGGAGTTCTTTAGTATCTGACATGCACATATAAACTGTGTAATGTAGCAAGAATTTTGAGGGGATTAAGGCTTGCTGGTCGTTTGGGCTTGTCAATTTCAAAGGAAACTGAAACTGCAATGCATAAACTCTCATCTTCTGTTGAGAATTTGGGAAAGGTACTCGTGAGTCTCAACAACGACTTCTTTTACACTTTTTCCGTTTTTTCTGTTTGTTTTTGTTATTGATCGCTTAGAAATGCTATGATATTTTATTCCCTGTACATTGATCCTGATTTCTTTGTAAGATATATGCAAACATCGGTGAAGTAAATGCTTCATGATCTTCCATTCAAATTGATATTCTCTCTTTTCAGGGCAGGATAATGATGGAATTGAACTACATGCTATCCTATGGAGCTGCTGTATCTACGATCTGCTTGCTTCAAAAATTCAACTTACTTGAAATGTTTCTTCCATTTCAAGTTTGTAACTTTCAATCTCTGATTTACTATATGTTTATATTAGTTGTGGCTATTAGTTCAATTCTGATGTTAAAATCTTGCTTGTAGGCAACCTACCTTCGGAAAAGTGGTAAAAGATCTGCTTGGACTTCCAGAATGCTATTGGTAATGTTCAGTGGCAATTTTGACTTCGTCGACTGTGTCAAACTTTGTCAACAATAAAGATAAAAAGTTTGAGTCTGTTGAGGTGACTTTGTTGACAATAAAGATACCCAAGTGTCAGTCTTTTAAGATGACTTTGTCTACAATGAAGATGCCTAAGTTTGAGTCTGTTGAGGTGGCTAATGGTGGTTTAATAAAATAATTAGGATTTTGCTTTTGTGAGTTGTGAAGATGATATTTTCAGTTACAAGGGACCTTGCATAACCCTAACAAATTTGGAAACTATGTGAGATGGCTTATGTACATCAGGAAACTATCTCAAATTCTAAAATAGTAATTGCTTGTAGGTAAAATTTTCTTCTTTGAATGCAATTTTCTAAGAGATTCTGCTGGAAACCTGTACCTTAGTGCAATAGCAAATGTGTCCAGAATCTTCTGTATCTGTGGGTGGTGCTTGCTTGAGCACAATAAATTCTAGTTTGCTTCACCCAGTGTTGATAATTGAGCAATGAACTTATTTGTTTTACCTTTTCTGCTATTACTTTGATTAATATGTATTTGTGTTCTCCCTGGCAGAAATTATTCTTCAATTTGGACAAGCTGGTTAGTTGTGATCGACCTTGTGATTGCCTTCTCTGGTGAGGGTCATCAAATCCCTTTCCAGTCCACTTCCAAATGTTTCTGATGGGACTAATCAAATTCATACGTAACTTACATCATCCAACATTTTTTTGGCATCACCACGTTTGATCGAGTTATTTAACCATTGACATGTTGAGTTTTCTAGCTACAGACTTTTTTACTTGAACATGTCTTCTACTTAAGTTGACTTTTCTCAGAGAGAGAGAGAGAGAGAGAGATAAAGATATGAGGAGGAGTTACTTGTTATAACTTATGTAAAAGGGTATGATTTGTTTTCTTTGAGTCTTATAATTGAATGCTTGCCTGGAGGGGTGGAACTAAATACATCGCCAGTATTTTCTGAGCTTCGAGTCTCCCATCAGTTGGGATATATATATCCAATATAAACATATTAAATAGAAGAAATTTGATAGAGCTACCTAGACTCCCTTAGCCTAAATTTGAAGGGTGACCATGTTGTTTACCATAAACTTACCCGCAGTCATGGTTTTCTGGTTGAGATGTTTCTGCTCATTATGCATATACATGTACAGGGTTGGCCTGTTGGCATTTCATCAAGCCTTGGCAATTAATCCACAAGATGCTCTTGTAATTTGGGCATTTGCTTCTGTACTATATCATGGGAAGTGGCAAGATGGCGTTAAATTTGCAAGGAATAATGCCAAGACAGATGTAAAATTTCTACCTGAAATCTCAGGTTTCTCTGAAATTAAATCAGATACTGAGCTTGCAGAAAAAGTAACTCATCTAGCATTTTTAGTCCAAGAGTTCATGAATTCCTGCACCAGTGATGATGGTAATCGAGATTCTCCATTCTCTAGTGTGGTAAGTATGTGTTAATTTGTCATGTGTATGTTGATGATAATAATTGATCTTTGCACTGGCTAATGCTTAAGAAATGTTATCCACACAACTTCCCTTTCTATGGTGTCTTTTCCACTTATTTAAATGAAACATACATAAAAATTTATTGAGGTGATTGGCAGAATATTCATCAATTTTATTATTTGACTTTCTGCACAGGTTTATTGCATATTTTTGTTAAAATACTGTTACTTCCTTTAGTCACACTGCCACTGTTGTATTATGGTCTGAAGATCCTCTTCATGTTTGTTTCGAGTTGACTTGTTATCCCTTTTAAAAATATAGAATGTTACACTGTCAGAATTTTATAAAGTTTTGGGTTTATTCCCAATATTTGGTAACACTGATTCATGTAAAATGGCATGCATGAGAAGCAGTGGCACATTTTTGTTAATTTCATGTTGTATGAGGTGTCTATACTTAGATGTTATAAGAGACACTTTTATACAAAAGGATCATAATTGGCAAACTTAATAAAATCTAAACATTGGAATTGACCGCAGCTGCACACTTGTTGTGCGAGAACACGAGTAATGTGTTGCCAGCAAACTACTGTAGCACTACCTGAATGAAATGAGGCAAATTTTCCTACTTGGATTGCTCTTTGAATGTTTCCTATTCTTCCTGAGCGACGTGTGTTGTCAAAATCTGCTATTTTAAGACTAGATTTGCATTCCATGTACTTTATAGGCAGCTAAATAAAGGCTTGCAGATTGAGCTACATAAATAGGGATTTTTTGTTTCTTTTGCACCAGCACAGTGCCATTATGCTTAATATGTAGAGCCTGAATACTATATCTAACAATCAAGTTTTGGTGTTGAAAACAATGTTTAAACTTATCCTGTTGTTCCTTACATTTAGGAGTTCATGATTGTGCAGTGATAATGAAGAAAATTATAGCTTGATTATAAATTAAAAAGATGCAAGTGATACCCTGTTTAGCACGTATCTTCCCATTTCTACTGACAACTTGTCTGTGGTGGATCAGGTATTCACTGGGAAAACAGCTCATCGTGCTGCTCAACTTTTTGATGTGATGGTGAATGATGTGGAATCTTACAACAATAGACGAGAGAATTTCACGATTGACCATGTGCTACTTGGAAAGGGAGATCTGCATGAGACGAGACTTGTTATGGGAAAAGTTATTTTGGAGACTTTAAGTGGTGATGTTGTTAAAGGTGTGGAGGTTACTCACAATCAGCCAACGATTATTCAGGAGGAATGTGATTCAACTCTGTCTAATCTACAGCATGATGAAGTTGTGATCAAGAGGGACAAGAAACATATTTTGTTGCAGAGGATGGATAGAAAACAGAAATTGGCGAAGACAGAAAATTCTTCTGAACATGACATTGTCGTGAAGAATGTAAAGTTGGTCAAGAACGGTATATTCCAAGAGACAACAAAGATGCACAACAAGTTAGCTGAAGTGACTCAGCTACCTGATGACGAATTTGATGTCCTACAAAGCAGGAGTTTAGATGAGGATAAAAAGTTTCTACTGTCAGAGATGAGTGCTCAAAGGTACGATGACAGAGAAAATCAGGATGAGGTGTTGAAGCATATGGAGGCAAGTCAGAAGCATAATTTAAGCAAGGAAGATAAAATCAAACTGGGAGTGAGGAAACATCTTCACACTATTTTGGAGGAGGTGGAGAAGGAGAATACTCAGCACACAAAGCAAGAATTGGTGAAGAAGAAAAGGGATCAGCCTTTGCTATCTAGTCTTTTCAAATGATGACATTCTATGCCGTTGACTAACATGCCGTCCAGTTGTGGAGATGGTGTTCCTGTAAACTAGCGAATGAATGGTAACTCTTTGGTTTTTTCTGTGCCAAGCTCTCATGGACAGGCTATATAGACACTTTTACTTATGATTCTCCATTTTGTTGCAGGTCTTTCCTGACCTGAATGGCTGGATGGTAGCTAGACGTGGGTATTGTACATTGGTTTACTTTGGAGTAACATCCCTCACTGTTATATTTCAATTTAGGGCTGTTTAAGATAATAGTGGTCATGGTCCACTTCCAGAGTTGTTCTGAAAGATAAAACCTTTAGTTATGTATAGTCAAAAGGCTAAATTTGTGGAAAGGTTGAAAGGTACGAATGAGGTGGGGATTAGGTATAGAATGGAATGAGACGCCCCATGTTAGTATTTATCTCACTTTCATCTTCTCTGGCAGGAAAGGACATGCATACCGCTGTATACTTTCCTCAGGAATCTGAGGTTCTCTGTTGATTAATTGATCCATTTGAGATTAGAAAAAATGAGTTCTCCAAAACATGTTGTTTGATGCTTTCTCGGTGGAGCTGTTCATATTATGAAACCTACAAAGAATCGCACCAGTGAATGTGAAGAGTACCAATGTTTATTTCACCATCTTGGTATCTCTGATTATGAGAAGTTAGTGAATGTTAGCCCAGAGTCTCAAAGAACCACAACATTTATATAATGCTGTATTTTAATCAAAGCTTATATATGGTCACAATTATGTTAAAAGGTTTAATTGCATCTCAAGAAAAACGGCACGTTTTGACATGTGCAAGATTATTCCTTTACGAATCATCTGTCCAATCTTGTACATTGCTTAAAATGACGTCGTTTTAACTAATAATCTCTAAATTCACAAAAGACTGTCACTTTGGATATGGATAGGATCCGAACTCATCAAGTGGGAGGAGAGAGAGAGCAAACAAAATCCAAGTGGCTGCTGTCAAATGCAATTGGATTCCTCGATGCTAAAGTGGCAAATTTCCATTGGTCGATTAGGGCCAGAAGTCACCGGGCCCACAAAAACCCCAGTGGGGAAGAGCGCATAGGAGCGGCACCAGAAACTACTCAAACGATGAGTCTTAAAAAATGGGATCCAACTGGCCGTTGTTAGGACAAAACAAGGAAAGTTGATGCCCTAATACCTATCATCTAACGGTCACATTTCACTAGCCGTTGGTTTTTTTTTTAAAAAAAGGAAACAAAAAAGAAAATGGAAAAGCTACTAGACACCTGCTTCTTGAAGTCGCCTCCCTTTACACACATCTTTTTTTTTTTTTTAATTTCACCATGTATGTGTGGTGTTCTTGAAGAATCCTCGATTGCTTTCAAGACTCTTAAATGCTGCCACCATCCCACCTACACTCTTTAGTTCTGTTGCAGGAGGCTTTTTGCTTCTATTTCTCCTGTTGATTCTTTTACCTTTTTGTCTCCTGGAAAAATGAATATATCTGATGAGAACAATCCCAACATTATCAAAGCCACAAATTTTCCAGGTAGAACGTTGATGTTATTCTGAGCATTGTTGGAGATTCTTGCTGTTAAAACCTTTTCAGCTAATATGGGTTTCGGGGGTTTTCTTTGTTTTTACTTCTCTTTCTCGTAGGAGGAGTAGAGATGGGCAGCAGAATGTCTGGACAAGAATTTAGACACAACAGAAGAGTTTTAGGTGCGTTAAACCAGAATGTTGTTGGAGCCCAAGGATGCCCCCGTATTGTTGTTAACAAGAGAGGATTCCCAGAGTAATTTTCTTGATACTAATTTCATCTGAAGCTTCAAGATAGAATATTTTCCTTTGTTTTCTGACCATAGCTTTGGCTGTTCTCCTGCTCAGGAGTCATGGAGTCTGTGAATCAAACCCAACCAATCCTGTGCACAGAGCAGTTACAAGGTTTGGGATTGCTGAGGAACTTTTTATTTTTCACTTTCATCTACTTTAGTCTGCCAGAAAAAAGGGTCAAAAGGCAGGAAAATATCATTATAGAGATCCAAATTCAAACTATGTTCAAGAGATCATAAAACAAGACATCTTCATTTGAGATAAAACTGATTGAATTTGAGATCATAAAAGAATAAAAATTTCACCTCTTCAGTTCTTACACATCCAGATTTGATCATTTGTCATGTCAGGAAATTTTCTGCACAATTGTCAAGTACAGACCAGCATCGCTCCCAGGTATGTTCCATTCTATTTTAGAATTGCTTAAATTTGTGTGTTATTGATGGACGGCACAGGTAATTTCCTGGAGTTTAATTTTTTCAGGAAATTAAGAAACAGAAGCCATCAGTTCCGAGCAGTAACACATTTGGAGACTGTATATATATAGATGTTGAAGAGAATAAGTCATCAACAGACTGTCCAGAACCAATGTTCTTAGAACAGACAGCAGGAGGCCTTCATGAAATCGATGAAATGGTATTATCTCTTTCTCTCAATTCAAACTTCCGAGTCTCATCATGGTCATGTCAATATTCTGATCACAATAACCAAAACTGGGTAATGGAAATGACAGGAGGAGATTGAAATGGAAGATATAATTGAAGAACATGTATTGGATATTGATGGCTGTGAAGCAAAGAATCCGCTGGCAGTTGTTGACTACATTGAAGAAGTCTATGCGTATTACAGAAGAATGGAGGTAAATAGAATTTGTTGATTGCTCTTTTGGACTGTTTTTCTCTTAAAAGAAAGAATCACTTTGATGAATTCGCTTATGCTGGAAAGGGGGTTTTCATTACAACAACACATTTCTAATTTCTGTTGCTTAACACAGATTTCTTAATAACTAAGATGTACTCTACTATAAGCATATGAATCATAATTTATGGCATGATCTAAATAAGTTACCTGATAAAGGCATTGTTAGTGGATCTCAAATTAGTAATTTTGTGACCTTCTTTATAACTATAACGACAAAGGTAGGTGTGAAACAATGTCCGTTCAGGCTCAAGGCTTCCAATACTCAAAAGCATCCTTTCCAAACTTTTGTACGAATTGAAATCTGTTCTAGTCACCAAATAAGGATGTAACAGAATTGACTCCATGCTTCCAATGCAACAACTAATCTTTGCAGAGTTTTAGCTGTGTACCAACATATATGGCGCAACAGTTTGACATCAACGAGAAGATGAGAGCTATATTGATTGACTGGCTTATTGAGGTAATTCAGAAGTTGCCTTCAACATTATTCATAACTATGAACTCTTTATTAATCTTTATTAAATGGTTGTCCTGTTTCCCTAAGTGAAGATCATCACTAATTTCTTGGTTGAATCAACAGGTTCATGACAAGTTTGACCTCATGAAGGAGACATTGTTTCTGACGGTTAATCTTATTGACAGATTTCTGTCCAAACAGACGGTGGTAAGAAAGAAGCTTCAGCTGGTTGGCTTAGTTGCTATGCTCTTAGCATGTAAGTACGAGGAGGTTTCTGTTCCGGTGGTGGGAGATCTGATTGTTATATCAGATAAGGCTTACACCAGGAAAGAAGTGCTTGAAATGGTAATTTTCTTTTTTCCTGTGTTGTGATCTTTCTCAGTTCAAATAACCTAACCGCAAGTAAAATTTGTTCTTTGCAGGAAAATCTGATGCTTAATACATTGCAATTTAACATGTCATTGCCAACACCATACGTATTCATGCAAAGGTTTCTCAAGGCTGCTCAGTCGGATAAAAAGGTCAGTAACATCGCCAATATCCTCCCTGCATTTGAATAAATCTCCTTTAAAGAAGATAGGATCTTGTACTGAAAAAGACAACACTGACACAAATGCAGCTGGAACAAATGTCCTTCTTCTTGATTGAGCTTTCCCTAGTGGAGTATGAGATGCTCAGATACCCTCCATCTTTATTAGCAGCTTCAGCAATTTACACTGCTCAGTGTAGTCTATATGGCTTCAAGCAGTGGAGTAGGACTTGCGAGTGGCATACTAACTACTCAGAAGATCAACTGTTGTGAGTTTTCTTCTTATTTCCTTTTATGTCAAAAGTCTGGTTCCTTGAACAAAGAAGATAATAAACTCACATACAATGTGGCAGAGAATGTTCAAGCCTCATGGTTGGATTTCATCAGAAGGCAGCAACAGGGAAACTCACTGGTGTATACAGAAAGTACAACACATCCAAGTTTGGGCACACATCAAAATGTGAACCAGCAGGTTTTCTTTTAGATAACAACTGAACTGAGCCAGGAAATGGGTACAGCTAGTACTGACTTTAACATTGATTTGGTTGGTGGAGTTGCACACAAAAATACTCAGCAACTTTTACATTATTTGGTTGGTGGAGTGAGTGGGACGTAATAAACTCAGCCTGTAGCCTCCTCCACCAGCTTCCTGTCTTTTAGTTGGAAAACACAATTTACGATTTCAGCAATTGAATATTGTTGGAGGCAAATGTTATTAATTTTTCTGTCCAATAAGAATGTATTCACTACTTGCTACTTGATCCATAACATCAAAAGCATTGAAAAAGCTTGTTTTGCCAGTATAGTTGTTAATATTATATTCACTACTTGCTCCGTAACATCAAAAGCACTGAAAAAGCTTGTTTTGCCCGTATATTTACTAATATACGGTGAAAAACGAGAAGATTCAGTGTAACTAAGCAAACGGCATCGTTTCTCTGTCTACATCCTTCCTTCACCAACTACACCAACCAAAAGCGCATAATTCCAAATTTCCAACTTTAGATCCCTCCTCCTCCTATATAATGTCTATTCAGAACTTCTGCATTCGCACACCAACCCCATTCTCAACTCTAAAAGCATACGCACTCTCTCCATTTCCAACAATGGCAACAAAGTTGGCTTCGTCGTCAAACTCCATCCTCCTCCAAAACCCTAATCACAAACCCAACACCATCTTCAAGACCGCCGCCGTCCCTCATTTCTCCGCCAAGATTAAATCTTTTTCCATCAGATGCGCCGCAACGTCAACAACCCCGGTGACGCCAATCCAAGCTCAGACTCCAGACACCGACGATCGCGTCTTCAACTTTGCGGCCGGTCCTGCTACTTTACCTGCTCACGTCATTAAAAAGGCCCAAGGAGAGCTCTATGATTGGCACGGATCGGGCATGAGTGTCATGGAAATGAGTCACAGAGGAAAAGAGTTTCTTTCAATTATTCAAAAGGCTGAGTCTGATCTCAGGGCCCTTTTGAATATTCCTGAAGATTACGCTGTCCTATTTCTTCAAGGCGGCGCCACCACTCAGTTCGCTGCGATCCCTTTGAATCTGTGTGAACCTGATAATTCTGTTGATTATTTGGTTACTGGATCATGGGGTGATAAGGCGTTCAAGGAGGCGCAAAAATTCTGCAAGCCAAAGGTGATTTGGTCTGGGAAATCTGAGAAGTACACAAAGATTCCATCTTTTCATGGTTTGGAGCAGAGCCCCGATGCCAAGTATCTGCATATTTGTGCTAATGAGACTATTCATGGTGTTGAGTTCAAGGACTACCCTACTCCAAAGAATGGACTTCTGATAGCTGATATGTCTTCCAATTTCTGTTCAAAACCTGTGGATGTTACCAAGTTTGGTTTGATCTACGCTGGTGCTCAGAAAAATGTGGGGCCATCTGGGGTTACAATTGTGATTGTCAGGAAAGATCTGATTGGGAATGCTCAAGGGATCACTCCAGTGATGTTGGATTACAAGATCCATGCAGAGAACAACTCACTTTATAATACTCCTCCTTGCTTTTGCATTTACATGTGCGGACTGGTGTTTGAGGATCTTTTGGCACAGGGTGGATTGGAGGAGGTGGAGAAGAAGAACAAGAAGAAAGCAGATTTGCTTTACAATGCAATTGATGAGAGCAACGGGTTTTTCAGGTGTCCTGTTGAAAAGTCTGTGAGGTCGTTGATGAATGTGCCTTTTACTCTTGAGAAGTCTGATTTGGAAACTGAGTTCATCAAAGAAGCTGCTAAGGAGAAGATGGTTGCTCTTAAGGGTCACAGATCAGTGGGAGGCATGCGAGCAAGCATTTACAATGCTATGCCTTTGGCTGGAGTAGAGAAGTTGGTTGCTTTCATGAAGGATTTCCAGGCAAGGCATGCTTGAATCACATTCATTGCTTTGGATGACACTTAAATTCCAGTTTTTGGGGACTGCAAATATCATATCTTGCATTCTGGACTAGTATTATTATTGTTAGGAAGTGTAACACCTAGATCTTATGCTGTTTCTGTTGATTTCAAATCTTTGATTGAAGGCAATTGTTGTATTGAATGCATTTTGTTGGCAATATCTTTGTGATATGCCTAGTTTTTGTGCTAGAAGTTCAATACGCCAAGGATGATATAATAAATCATTGCTATCGAGTTCTTCTTTCTCAGCTGAAGATGGAGGTTTTATCAGGGCTTTCAGTACTTGCTTTTTGTTATTGTTCGAGAAACAATTGTCAAAGTTTTTAAATAAAATCTGGCGAAGGGCCTGGAATTTTCAATGGTACGAGGGTTGATCACATATTTTGGCTTTTGTGCAATCTAACTTTTGACTGTCACCCACAGAAAAAACCAGAAAAACGACGACGACCTGTGCGTGATTGTCATTGCTGTGGTTACAACCAATATATTAAAACAAGATAAAGAAACCAAATTGCGAACGTGTACTATAAAATAAAATGAAAAAGGAAACAAAATCGTGAACGTGTTCTTGTTAAATATTCTTGCAAAATTTTAGTTTTGCTTCTTCAACTAGAGGACAGGATTTATTCCCATGTTCTCGGGAGCTTGAATCACTGGGAAGATACTTTCGTCAGGGTCTGTGTGACAAAACAATAGGGCGTTGGGTCATTGCTCGCATGAGCAAGATGGACCAAGATTGAACTTGGGACAGGCTGCAGGAAGTCCTTCCAATGGACTATCGATGTAGATTTGCGTTCACCGTATCATTTGAAAGTTAACAATTTATCTTGGTCAGAAAATGACATAATACTTGCACCACTTGATGAGTGCTTATTTAACCGACTTGATCTCTAATTGGATAAATAGCGCCTCCATTAATGGTGGAGAGAGGAAACATGGAGCTTTTAGGAGTAATGCATCACTATTTTACGTACATATCAAATCTTTTAACATCCGTTTTACATCAGTTGAAATGTGCTTCTTGGCTATACAAATATGTCAAGAACAAAAAGAAAAAAAAATGAAAGTGAGGAAATTGTCCCCCATAGCGAAAGTATAAACACAGGATACCAATATATCCTTTCTATCGATATCTGGCATACTTGATCTATATCTGAGGATGTTTGATGATGTAAATCGTTTTAGGATAAGATGATGGGATCTAGTGTTACAAAAAGAATACAAGACTGCTGTGAGGTTGAATCCATTGGCTGCTGTAGCTGGGAGGTGGTTGTAGAATTGCAACAAAAAGAAGTTTCTAAAGACATTTGCTCGGAGTTTATGAAAATGCAAATCTGGAGAAAAGGGTCCGGGCAGATCCTGGTGTCTCACTTGCCGGGCTAGATGGGACATCATTTGCGCGGTATGCATTTTGACATTTCTGTACCTGCATTTGCACATTTGCATTACAAGTATCTCTGGAGTTACATTGCTGATATCAAAAGAATTATATGCTAAACGTAGGTCAAATGTTCTCTTGGGCTATTCCACTACATACGCCCATGGAATTATAATGTCATGCAACAATTGGTCTGCAGCCGTCACAATGCAATCTGGTTAGGAAACTAAAAGGAATGAAAAGAAATGACAAGGAAACATCCAGAGTAGAAAGATTCATGAAGATTAAGCTATGACTTTTTAAATGGTGACCTTTACAATCATGCAAATTTTTACAAATCTAATTACTTTTCGAATTTTTATGTTTTTTCTACCCAATCACAACATAACAAACTGAAAACTACTTAAAACAACACAACAATCAGTAAATGGGCAACTTTTGAGGCTAAGCTATTAAAGGAAAACCCATTTTTCTGCTACAGATCATTAAAAGCAGGCTCTAAAATTCAAATTTAACCACAGCTAGCGTGACCTACATAATGTCATCACTCTACTACAGATCGTTAAGGCAAGGAAGAAAATAGTAGGTTCTAGAATTCAAATCTTATGTAACATCATCATATCTTAAAAGGTTGTAATAAGAAAATCACCTCTTCGGGACTAAACTGAAGAAGCATTGAAATAACAGGCAGCAAAGCCTCCACTTCACCTGCTCCACGAAAGTTACCAGGAGAAATCAATGCCAATAATATTTTTGCACCATAATAATTCTGTGTGGTCAGTCAAGTTGTAACCTGTTTCAAGAAGCTTCAAGACAACATTTTTAAGATAAGTCATGTCTATTCCCTCCCTCTTCTGTGACCTCTCCATGTTGCGAACTTCAGTCTTCAACATGGCCTCCTACGGCCATGGAATTCAAAACTTTCTTAATCAGGAAAATAAACTTATACATTGGTAATTGTCGAATATCATGCCAAACAAACATTTTCTCGTCCAGGAAATATTCTTGACTTTTCAATGATAAATCCAAGGATAATTAAGTCCTGACTATCATTCAATTGGACCAAAAATCAACTTCATTTGGATTCCAAAGCCTGCCTTCTGACCATCGTCAATGACTAAATTGAGCCTTCTCATTTAACATTCAATAATAATGAAGTGCTTGCTTTCATGAGAATCAAAAAAGTTCTCATGTGGCTCCAAGAACCAATTTCCTTCATATAATCCAAGAAACTGGGTGACATCCATTGATCTTGTTACACTGAGAAGTACAAGAAAAAATTAAGGTAGGAAGGATAAAAAAAAGTCCAGAAATACCTGTTGGCTGTGGAGACGATTTTCCCGTTCAAGTTCCTCAATTTCCTCCTAAATTCAAAGAAGTATAAGAGACTGCAATACGATGGGATTAACCACAAATCTTTTCTTAGAATTACATACTTGAAGTGCCAAAATATGCCGCTGTGATTGCGCTAGCTCTTCCTCTCTTTGTGCTTGCTGCCTTGCCAGAACCTGAAATTTATGAAAAGGGCACAATAAGCTAATTGGTTATTGCAACTTTTTATCTCAAGTAAGTTTTTGTTGAACATCACTAAAAGTAACATAAGGGAACATGAAAAGAAGTAAATCAAGGCAAGATTAAGTAATAAGATAGTTCTGGGAAGAAATAAACCAGAATTTGCTGCTCTGCAGCAGAGGATATATTATTTGGGGCATCCGGTCTTTGCAAGGCTGAAGTCATATAAAAGAAAAGGTTAAGAACAAACAAAGACTAATGATGATAATTTATTTGCAACGGTACCAAAAAAAAAACCTATCACCTGTCACTTTGTTATCATTGTGACTGACCTGAGACAGACAATTAGACCAAAGATTACAAAAAAGGAAACAATGGCGAGAATTATAACATGGTTACATAATCATTTTGATTTTTCCAGTTGATAATGAATTTCTAAATATTGACTCAATTCAATGTCTGCAATCTGCCTATACATCTATATGTTAGGACAAAAGTAATGTAATAAAGGGCCTTGGCCTAAAATTTGACTACCATTAAGTACTCATAATTACCAAATGTACCAAGCCTTGCACATAAGAAAGATAACATACAAGTGTTCTTGATTCGAGAGACTGATGAAGATTCTTATTGTCATCAAGAAGTTTGGAGATTTCATTATCTTTCTCCCCAATCATTCTATCAGCAAGATCGCGAAATGAATAATGCTCTTCCTACGGAATGAAAACCAAAGTTAAACAACATAAAGTAAAAGAATTTTAAAAACTTTTCAAAGTAACAGACAAAAACTGGATGGTACTTTGAGTTTTTTAAATTGTAGTTTTAGTGCGTCTAGCTCTCTTTGTATATCTTGTCCAGAAGACACTTCATTTTCCGCCTTCAGTGCTTCACATCTCACTACAAAATTTATTCCGAGGGATTTCACTTATAACTCAATCCTATGCCTCTTTTAGGGCAAGAAAGAGAAAAGGTAAGAAGAAAATTTTTAAAACAAGTTAAATCAGCATGTTACATCGCCATGTTTCCTCCAAATTTTGAAGATTTATCTCCCATGTTTCTTTTTCTGATTGGTGGCGAGCATTGGCAGAATCGAGTTTTATTTCTATGCTCTTGATCAGTTGCTTAGCATTGTTAAGAGCAGCATCCCTGAAATAGATACAACATTGGGATGTTTTACCATAACAAACATATACTGAATGGCAGCACATATGATTAAAAAATTCTGTAACAAGGATAATATTCTAAAAATGATAAATTGTATGTTTTAGACCTATGGGGCTGAACTTCATAAATCTAAATAATTGCACTATAAAGAGCACTATGGCGTCAAATCATAGTTACCAAGCCATGAGCAATCGAGCAGTGTTGTCAATTCAGAAATTAGAATGCATAAATGTCAGCTTTATTTTCATCCAGATTTATATTTCAACTTCTACTTTTTAACTTATCGTGTTGAAGCTATGCATTTGGATAACTGACAAAAAATTATCTGCTAATTGAAACCAGATATTGTTTGTCCATCAAGAAATTGGATTTTCATTCAATTAACCTTTATTAAAGGATTTCTGGTTACCTCTCAGCTACTTCTTTATCATGATTGGATAATGCATCATTAAGATCTTGCAAAGCCTTATCCCGTTCTGCAGATGCCAATGATATTTCATTTTCAGCCTCCTGGGGTATAATATTAATCATTAGCAAAGAAAGATTTCATGTAAGACAGATTAAACTAATCCCTAAAGAATAATATGCTTATACTAAGACTGCACCTTTAGAGCCTCCTCTAAAGCTTTAAGTTGATCAGAGTCCTTAGCTGCTGCTAGGTCAGCATCCTTTCTCTGGAGAAGTGCATGAGCGCGAACTTTATATGAAGAAAATTCACTTTCAAGGCGGTTGATCTGCAACACAGATTGATGGAGATATTATTAAAGCAAAAATCTACCATTATGATGTAACTGTTCCTGATTGGAAGCATTACCAGTCATCACTGAGTATCATAAACCAGAGCAGAGAGTATCAGTTACAAAATAAAAGACCTGATTATATCCAACAGTAAAAGCTGCTATTGACACAATCTCTACAAGAAATTATGTTAGAAACTAGTTTGCACCTCCTCTTTCGCTGTTGATAGTTCAGCTTCTTTTTTACTGAGTATATCCTTTCGAATAGATGTTTCTAATTCCAATTGACCTGCACAATATAAAATGATGACTACCACTCAATCAATGACAAAATTTCAATAAATTCACTCAAGAATGTATAAGTACTTCTCATTTTAGCTGCTTCAATTTCAGCTCGTATGCAGTTACTTTCAGCAATTTCCAGTTTCATTTTAAATGCCTGAGAGGCAGTTTCCCAGCTTTCCTTTTCCTTTTCCTGAAAGCACAAGTCACGGAATTGGAACCCAAAGCATCTGTTTATAAAATAACTAATATAAATAATAAAGAAAATTAGGTACCAAGGATATCCAACAGAAAATCATGCAGATGAAACAGAAGCATCTGTTTATGAAATAACTATTATAAATAATAAAGAAAATTAGGTGCCAAGGACATTTGATAGAAAATCATGCAGACGAGACAGACAAGTAAATAGAAAAGTTTGCATTAATGATGGGGAAACAGAACTCAGGAATAGGTATTCATCATTTTTGGTCCTGAAATGCCCTTCGAAATGTTCAGTCCTTACATGCTCATGCTTCTGGTGAGCTAGTTCTCCTTTAAGACTTTCAAAAGCAGCTTTAAGTCGTGCTGCTTCACCACTTGAAGCTGCATCCATCTCTGTGAGCTTAGATTCTTTCTCAGCAAGTAGAGCCTAAAAAATTTCACCATTTAATAAAGTTTCATGTTGGAGATCTTCTCCTACATTGAGCATTCTCTAGCTTAAATCAGTAATTCAATGACATCAACAGAACAATATTAAACAGGAATGTTATTTGTCTTACGAAAAATTTTATGTTTAAGGAACAATATAAATTGTAAGTCCCACCTGAAGAGAAGATATAGTTTCCCCAGCCTTACTCCTATCTGCTATAACATCAGCAAGTTGGTTTTCCAAATTCTCTATGCTCTATTGGAAAAACAGAAACAGGAAAGACATTAATGCACGCTACAAAGCGAAAATGGAAAAAGAAGAACAAAAACCCATTGTAAATAGAAAACAAATGAAAATCCAGTGCATGCGAGACAAGTTACCTTTTGATGTTTAGCAGCAAGCTCTGCTATTGAAGCTTGCCTTTTCTCTTCCGCAGATTCTAGTAACCCTCGCTTGTCTTCCAACAACTAAATTAAAGCATCTTCAGTAGACATTTTGAAGAAATACAAAAGATATATATGTATAGGTATACGTAAAAGGAAAATGGTCTAAATATACACTTATAGTTAACTAAGTCAAAATCAAGAGGCAAGGTTCAGATAAGTTCTGTAACAGAGCGAAGTCATTCTCCACCTGTTCTTTCTCCAAAACTGTTTGCTGTAATGCCTCAATAGCATTTTCTTTTGGTTGCAATGATCGTCGCAGTTCCTCAATATTATCACGGAGTCTGCAAGGTAGTCAATTTTATTATTTTTAAAACAGATCAGAAACAAGAATTCATAAAGGAACTTTGACATCAATCACAGAAAGCACAATCACGAGTTCAGAGATTTTACTTATTATTTGCACTTCTTAGTTGCTGCCTCTCAGCATCCATTGCTTTCAAAGCTTCATTTGCTTGTTGCCTGGTCCGTTCTAGTTCTTGCTGCAGAGCTGATTGTCGAGATGATGCTCGTTCAGCAGCTTCATTAACCTCACGAAACTGTGCTTCAAGATCCTCCTTTTCCTGAAACAACGTCCAAATAACACCTGAGTTCGATTTCTGAGCCACGTGAAATGTTCTTTCCAACTTTTTTAAAGAAAGTGCAAAATTCAAAAGCAAATACACTTGAAAGTTATTATGCCTTGAGCATGGTCTTTTCTAAATGTGAACCATAAGAACATAAACTGTAGAAAGCATATGATAGTATGGAAAAAAGCAAGCCAAAAGAAAAGATTTAAAGTCATGACTTTACCTTTTGAACATCTTGAATACGTTGCTTTGCCCGCTTGTGAAGCCTTTGAAATTTTGTATCTAGGTCAGAGTATTTCTCTTCACGCTCTTTAATTTCTTGGTCCAACTTCTGTTGAGCTACTCAAAGAGACCATGCTATGTGTTCAGACTAAGAATGCTAACAGATCAGATCTTCCAACTATGCAAATGTGCACATGAAATTAGCTTTGTTCTTGACTTGCATTTCATATGCAGAAAATAACTCAAGACCAGATTAACAAGTTGCAGAAGTCTGAAATTGATGCAAATGGAAGTCAACATTTTAAACATTTTAAATTTGATTTCCAACAACCACAACTAGATCAAACTTGATTGAAATAGATTTTCTACAATAATGAACAATAAACGGACAAAATCAAACCTTCAGCAAGCTTCACAGTGAGCTCTTGAGCCTTTGCATCTGCCTCAAAGTACACCTCACGAAGATGCTTCATAGCCTCCTCTGCAGCTCCTCTTGTTTGCTTTTCTACCACAAGTTCCTTATTCAAAGCCTCAATTGTCTCATGAAGCTGTTTCACATCAGCAGATACCCCAGTTCTCTCATCTACAACTGCCACTTTCTGCAGTGATT
>JANITX010000212.1:18710145-18722801 GCA_027564395.1 Erythroxylum ulei | reverse complement strand
CATGGGAGACTAACTCCTGTGAATGGGCTGTATGCATGTAGAGATGGGCCTGGGCCTAGCACAGCCGGCCCGACCAGATTAAAATATCCAAAGCTTCAAATTGTTTTTGAGTGAACTCCACAACATTCAAAACTCCGTCTCCGTATCATTTGCATTATTAATATCCTATAAGAAAATAAAATATAATGAAAAAGGTGAGGGCTGAAGAGTAAAGTAGAGATTTTAAAGCTGTTTCTTTTCAGAAAATATTAATATTTAATTATAAATACTCAAGAAAAAAACAAAAAAAATAGAATTAATAAAAAACGGATAAGATATGGATATCCAGATTATCACTAAACCCGTATCTAAATCTAAATCTACATCTATTTTTTTTGTATTCATTTAAAATCTATTTTTTCAATCAAATAATGCAAACATTAATCACGATGTCATCTCTAATCGTAACCGTTGGAAGGCTGGTAATTGCATAGATGATTGTGGACTGTCGTAACAGTAAACGCTAATTGGATCTTATCCATCTGACCATCAATTTAAAAATAGATTAGACACTAGCCTGTAAACTCGTTGACAAAGTCTGGGCTTCAATAATTGGAATCTTTATCGTGTAAGGCTACAAGTTGTATATTATTATTAATTTTCCATTGAGAGAACAGAGAAGCAACTGGCTTAGACTTCAACGCCAACTCAGGCTTCCATAGTTATACAGGCAACGCAAGTCCTCAGCTGAGTCCCGTTTCTTCACAAATTTCGGGCGCAGATCACTGATTATCAGACTACCAACACATTGGCTCACCAATCCTATTCAAGCCTCCTGAATCCTGATCCTGACAGCAAGAATCACATTTTTTAGTAATTATAATAATAGTCATCATATCGTTTGGTTATTGATTTGCTGATAAGATAAAACATGTCTATCACAGACAAACGAGGAGGGATTCTCTGTTCCGTCTAATCCTATCCTTCAAAACAACTTTGTTTCAGCCATCAAATTTACATTTAATAGCCGATTTGAACAGAGTTATTTTATACAGAGTTCCGAACTTACCATGACTGACCCCTTTTTCTGGAGAGGACTTCACCTTTGCATACAACCTTTTACAACTTTCCACTGCTTTCAACCCGAGGTATACACTCACGATGCGTCACTTCTTCAGACAACCTTTCGGAACTCGTTTCCTCTACAGTTTCAGCCCATTTCGAGACACTCGGTTGTTGTCGTCACAAAACTTTCCAGGGGATTCTGTGCCGGGTTCATGGAAATCTATGGAGGGTCTGGTCCGCTGTTCTGCAAATGATGTTCCTTTGTCTCCCATAAGCTTCTTGGAGCGATCTGCTAAGGTTTACAGAGACCGAACCTCCATCGTTCATGGTTCCGTCGAGTATACTTGGCATGAGACTCATCAACGTTGCCTCAAGCTGGCTTCTTCTCTGACCCAGTTGGGAATTTCACGGGGCGATGTGGTACGTTAATCTTTTCCACAGTCGTTTACAAATGATACATTTGAGTCACCTTTGCTGTTTCAGAATTTCTTCTTCTGTTCTTGCTTGATTTTGATAGTAGATGTTGGATTGCTATTCTTGCGAATTGGTCGTTAACTATCTGTTGAACCTTTTGCATGATATAGATATATATCCATGGTTGAGTTTCCTCCCCTGTTCTGGAAATCTGTTTCCTTCTTGTAGATTGAAACAACTATAAACTTCTTCTAAGTTATCGCGCTAGATGAACTCCTGCCATTGTTGTTTGAATGCTTAATTTGCTTTCAGAAATTATTGAAATGGTTTATGGTAAATTATGCTTCTTATGCTCCTAGTTTGACTATGGAATTGGTTGGAGGTCCTTGGATCAATTTGGCTCAATCAAGCAAACCATTTGCAGGCGACAAAATAACTTTTAACATACTATGAAACGACATAACTCTATTTCAGTGTTAAGTCATATCGTTAGTTTGAACGAATTCAGTAGTTTGAGTGTTTGCTTGTATTAAAACTACGTTTGTCTATGGTTTCTTTCAGAATGATCACAACTTTATTACGATGTCCTTTTGTCTTTGGTGTTTTCAATTTATTATTTAACAGAAAATTAGAACTGAAACCATTTATTTTTGCAGGTTGCAACTCTGAGCCCTAATGTTCCAGCTATGTACGAGTTACATTTTGCAGTCCCAATGGCAGGGGCAGTTCTCTGTACCCTAAATACGCGATATGACGCAAATATGTTAGTTATTCTGTTGAAACATTCCCAGACCAAGATGATTTTTGTAGACTACCAGATGCTTGATGTCCTTGAAAAAGCACTTGATCTTCTTCAAGGTACAGAAAGTAGACCAACCATCATAGTCCTAATCTCCGAGCATGAAGGTCCTTGTTCCACCATCACTTCAAACACTTACGAATATGAAAGTCTGGTGGCAAATGGTTGCAAAGAGTTTGAAATTAGGAGACCAGAAAGTGAGTGGGATCCCATTAGTTTAAATTATACTTCTGGCACAACATCAAGACCTAAAGGAGTTGTTTATAATCATAGGGGTGCATATTTGAATACACTTGCTACAATTTTCCTTCATGGATTTGGCTTGATGCCTAAGTACCTTTGGACTGTGCCAATGTTTCACTGCAATGGATGGAACCTCCCTTGGGGAATGGCAGTTCTGGGTGGCACTAACATATGCCTGAAAAAGGTCTCTCCAAAAGGGATCTTCGAGAACATAGCCCTTCACAATGTGACACATATGGGAGGGGCACCAACTGTCCTGAACATGATAGTGAACTCATCGCCTAGTGATCAGAAGCCACTTCCCCACATAGTGGATGTAATGACAGGGGGTGCACCACCACCCCCTCAAGTTTGTTTCCAGATGGAAGAGCTGGGTTTCAGGGTATCGCACTTGTATGGTCTAACAGAAACTTATGGTCCAGGAACATATTGTGCTTGGAAACCAGAATGGAATCTGCTGTGCCCTGACGAGAGAGCAAATATGAAAGCCAGACAAGGGATCCCCCATCCTTGCTTGGAGGATCTTGACGTAAAAGATCCTGTCACCATGGAAAGTGTACCAGCAGATGGTAAGACAATTGGTGAGGTCATGTTCAGAGGAAACACTGTGATGAGTGGATACTTGAAGGATTTGCAAGCAACGGAAGAAGCTTTCAAAGGAGGATGGTTTCGAAGTGGTGATCTCGCTGTGAAGCATCATGATGGTTACTTGGAAGTAAAGGACAGATTGAAGGACATTGTAATTTCCGGGGGAGAGAATATAAGCACCATTGAGATAGAAACAGTCCTGTATAGCCATCCAGCAATTCTAGAAGCTGCAGTTGTTGCGAGGCCAGATGATCATTGGGGACAGACACCGTGTGCATTTGTGAAATTGAAGAAGGAGTGCAATGTCAGTGAACATGACATAATCCACTATTGTCGAGATCGCTTGCCTCATTACATGGCTCCTCGCTCTGTAGTTTTTGAGGATTTGCCTAGAACCTCAACGGGTAAAGTACAAAAGTTCATTTTAAGAGAGAAAGCAAAGGCCATGGGCAGCCTCTCTTGAGAAAGAGAACAATTTGCATATATTTGTTCAACCAGTTCATTTAAATTTACAGGTTTGTTCACAAGTAAATAGTTCCAGAAAGTCCTGAATGAAACTTGCATTTATATATAGCATCTGGAAGGAACAATCAACTTGATCACTGCAGGGATTGCCACCAGGGTGACCCTGGAAGGGCTTACGTTTATATTGGTATTGCAGGATGTTTTGTCAGATCAAGACTGATAATGTAGGGGTAAACGATGGAACCACAGTAAAGGTGATTTCCTATCTTGACCCCAGTTGAGATTAATGTCAATCCAGGGTCTTGGTAATGTGCAGTTGGTTTACCTTCCAAGTCCACCACAAAAACGCCACTGTTCTTTGCTATGGCATAGTCTCTATTGTACTTCATAATGATTGCTAGACACTTTCGTATGACAGGATATTTGTACATCAGGTCCCAAAATCGATCAAATTCCTGTTACATCAACGCAAATGAAGAACGTAAGACATATAGTAGCTGGAGCCTGCAGGAACTTTGTCTTATAGGACACTTTTGGTACAGAAGGAAAAAAGAAAATTTCAAGAACTGAAACAAAAATTAGAAATGCTCATGCATTGCCAAAAGCTGGAATTTTAAATTAAATTATCGTCCAAAGTGTAGTCTAACTGAAACCAGAACTACACGGTCCTAGAATGCTAGAGTATTGCACATAGAATTCCATGGAAAAAGAAAGAAATGGGCAAAAAGCAAAATGATGAGGAATTACCGTGGCTAAAGCTATCCAGTAGTGACCTTGACCATCATAATGAATGTTATCAGGCAAGCCAGGCAAGTTCTCGATGAAACTTTCAACTCTTCCTTTATCCTTCTCTTGTATGTAATATTTTCTGCACCTTCTCCTGCCATGTACAGAGAAATCCAAGCCATGTAAAACCCTGGTACCAAACCAAGAACCTCAGTAATATTTCCAGACAACCAACTTACATGGTAGTCTCGCAGAAGACCACGTAGTTTTGATTTGGCGAGATTTCGATTCCATTAGCGAAGTACAGGTCGCGGACCAAAACTTTGGACTTTCTTGTAAGTGGGTCAAAGCTAATTAAGCGACCATAAGGCTTGCCCCCCAACACGTCCCGTGCATGATCGCGCAAATTGTACTTGTAGGAAGCATCAGTGAAATAAATTGTTCCATCTTCAGCTATTACTGCAGCATCTGTGAGCTTGAACTCCACTCCCTCCGCCTCATTGGTTAGCACCTCCACTGCACCATCTAGGCTTATGTTCAACAATCCCTGTTAGGTAGCAGGAATTAGTGACTCTTCTGTGGCATTGGCATCAACTACAATATGCAGATAGATATATTTTTCAGGTATCTAATGATAAAAATTATGACATAAAGGAATGGATTTAAAATAACGTGTCAATTATCTAATGATATGCCGTTAATGTAATCTGAATTGTCACTATCTTGAAGTTGGAGATAATAACATGGAGGCAAGTTTGGAAAAACATTGGCATCACTGCATCACCCAATATATATATAAAAGCATTATGTTTAAAAAGGAATAAAGTACCCTACCCAGCATGATGTCTTTTGTGTCTTCTTTTTTTGTGTGCCTTCTTAAAAGAATCTAGATCTTCTGTTTAATATTATGGTGTCTTATTGTGTCTAATAAATCTCAGCCATTTATTTATGTGGGTTCCGCATAAGATTTACGTAAGGCTCGTAAAATAAATGGCTGAAATTTCATGAGACAGAATAAGACAGAGTAAAATTGGACAGAAGATCTGGACTTCTTACGGTATCGACATCGACAGAGAGGAAATTTTTTTATTTGTTTATAGAAAAATAATTTTAAAAAATATTGAATCCTAGCAAAAGTCGTCCGTACGCTATTAAGACTAGGGTGACAGGATCCAGCTGGAAGATAAGGTGACGGCCAGCATCTGTGGTCGAGGTCGTACGGCTTCCTAACCATAATTCATAACCATGCACCCATAACCGGCCAGTAGAACTGTTGGTCCCATCCTGCTGTGTCTTTAATTTTTTAAAAAAATCTTTTTTATCTAACTTATTGTAATAGATGGCTACATTTATTTAGGCGGCCCAGGAGCACAGCACTTTGTTAAGAACAAAATGACAAATGTGTTAACCATTCAAGACTCTGTAGAGTTTACACTTCTTTGTATGCATTAGATGATCTTTGAATATTCTGATCCGCTATGTATGTATATTTTCATATAAACAATTTACATGTTCGAAAATATATAATTATATGCTATTGAATAATCATTCAATAAAGAAAAATTGTGATCTACTTCTAAAACAGACCTTATAGGCGTCGGCTACAATAACTTCCTTTCTGGGTCCGAGAACAACTCCAAGTGGTCTGCCGCCGGTGTTCACCAAGTTTTCCACAGCACTGTCACCAACCACCGAGTCATTTAGCTTTACTCGTTTGATCCACCCGTCAACGCATCCGGTGTATATTGTGCCTGACTTGTCATCATAAGCAATATCTTCCGGTGCCTGTAGCTTCCCGAAGCCTACAAACTCCGAGCCTTGGAGCATGCGGACGTTCTTCGCCGGGGCGATCAGTGGAGGCTGTGTGAACTCGTGCAGAGGAAAGGGTGCTGGGTCAAACGAGTCAAGCTGGTACACGATTACAGCAACAAAAACAGGAGCTACCACCGAGAAAGCAACGGTGGCCAAGGAACATGATGTTATTCTCGACATAACAAGAAACCAGTCAGCTCAAACAGAAAGTATATGTTCAAAGGCCTATGTAAATGATATGTATATATGTATATAGAGAGAGAACTTGCTTCATCCAAGTGTTATGTTTAGGAAACTGAGGTTGTTATCGGAAAATTATAAATTTATAATATTTATAATTATTTAATTTTTAATTAATTTTATAACTAAAGAATATCAGTTAAATATTTTAAATCTTAAATCTTTTACTTTATCGGTTTAAATTTTGTTTCAATTTTTAAAACATTTATTAAATTGGATATAATAAAAAAATTTATAAGAAAAACATATTAATTATTAGATAAAATTTAGTAATTCTTATGTTATTACTATTTTTATATCACAAAAGCAAGGTTGTTAATATTCCAATATCTATCTAATCAAGTCATTGATCGTCACGTGCTTGATAGTGAAGTATTTATGAAACCAAATCCTTTGTCCAGTTTTACTCTATCTGATTTTGTATCATAAAATCTAAGTTATTTATTTTGCGGGACTTACGGGAGTTTCATGTAGATCCCACGTAAATAAATGGCTGAGATTTATTAGACACAATAAAACATCATAATATTAAACAGAAGATCTTATCTCAGTATTTACATATCCAAATGAATCTCCATCCACATGGATTAGGTTAAAATAAATTGTTAAAATGAACCATTTGACTCCAAAGTTGGCATAACGAGTCTAATAATGTCATGTTTTAAAGAAAAATGAAAAAAGTAGAATTATGACAGTGCCAGTCACACGTGTACGTAAAAGACTTATTGAATTTTTTTCTAAACTAAATTAAAACAAAACAAATGGAACCAATTATTATGAATTTTATTACGCATCATAAAATAGTATGATACGGATATAAGATTGTGGAAGCTAGAACAAATTAAGAGAATTTGAGAGAGACTTTCATTCACTGATCAATTTGTTAAAACAATATATATATATAATAAAATGAATAAGGTGGGATGCATATTAAGGAGGAGTTTTAAATGAAGATCTGTTGATAATTGAATATGATATTATCGACGAAATAGTAAAATTTGTCGTAAAAATAGGCGACAATGGATAGAGAAAAAATTATGCATCTAAATTATTGACGGAACTGTTCTGTCGGTAGATATCGGTTTCGTTAGATATTAAAACGATGTCTCTTGGAAGAAGGGGTTTTGGGTAGCTTATGAGACTATTTAAAACGACATCGTTTGGTTTTAATCTTTATTGACAAAGTATTTTTATTACTGACAGACTTAAAAATTCCATAGCTATATTTAGTGATGGAAAAAAATTTTGTCTGTTGGTAATATTTCTATTCCGTCGCTAAAAATTACCGACGGCCGTTTCTTCGACGACTCATGCGGTCAGTAATTTTGGTCGACAAATTTACTTGTTGACAGAAAACTTTCACATTCTGTCGATAATTTCCGTCACTAAACACCCATTTTCTTGTAGTGAAACTTTAACTTGATTATCAGTTTAAAAGTATTAAGCTAAAATTGCAACTTATCTCTGCGAAATTCCTATTAAAAGAGTTCAAGAAGATGTTATCTCTATTATTGATGAAGGTTGTCTCTGAATGTTATAAAGCTTGAACACATTAGTCAAGAAGCATTACCCAATATTTTTGTTGTACGTGGGACACAAAATGAGCATATTTGTTAAACATATCGATACCAGCAAAATTATTGAGTTATTGTTGAAAGACTACAGGTGAGAGAAAGATTACAGGTGGCTAGTATTGCTGATAAGTTAAGAGAGATTAGACTTAAGTAGTTTGGGCATATACACAGGATACCCTCTGATGATCTGGTATGCCGGTGTGAGAAAATAACCCTCACTGGCTATAAGAGGAGGAGAGGGAGACTTTACAAGAACTGGAGGGAAGTGATCAGAAATGATATGTTCGAATTGGCCCTTATTGAGGCTGTGGCTAAGAATAGGAAGGTCTGGCGTGTGTGGATCAGAGTACACGACAACCTTTAAAGTCCATGCGCCTAACCCCCAAAATATAAACTGTCGGTCGACAACTTTAGTCACAAATTTTCGACTCATAGATGCAAAAATATTTCTCTCTAACACTGTAGGATGGTCTTCCCCACAGGATCTCACAATGAAGTCCCCTAGCATAACAAGTGACAAGAGGAACCGATCTTTACAGTGTGTAAGGTACTAGCACATCTGGTCTCCTTCAAGTATTTTCTTTATTTTTATTGTTTGAAAATTTAATTACTGATAATGGTTGAGTGCCCAGCGTATTAATTTGTTTACTCCTTTCTTCAACATCAACCTCCTTTGTACATTCTGCTTTTGAAATTTATTTATTGACTGTGGTCGAGTGCCCTGCGTATTCTTTATTCAATCCTTTATTTAGCATCCACTTCCTTTTTGTACATTCTGCATGTGGTCTAAATGAAACAGTCTCTCTACATTGTAGGGGTAAGGCTGTATATTATCAGATCTTTTTGGACCGTACTTTATTGCAGGACTTCAGAATGGGTGTGATAATGATGATGATGTTGAATATAAGCAACCCTTATATGAATATCTTATTAACATTATCTAAGGATTGCAATAATATGCCAATAGTAGTGGTTTCATTTTTATTATGTTAATATTTTTGACATTGTCTCACAAAATTATTACATTCCTCTCCGTTACCTTTCAGTAAAAATAACTTTAAAGTTTCAAGAAAGAGTATCTAATGCTCCAAAATGACCACCAGATGGACCTCATGTAGTAAAATAATAATTTTAGCTCTCATCTACTTATTAAAGCATACTACCAAGAGTTTGATTATAGCTCTCCCTGAGATAGGTTTATGATGTGAAATTTATTAGTATCATCTCTCCCTTCACTCTTTTGACTTCTTTCCAGTTTGCACATAAAAAAGTAATCTATATTTTCTTACTTTTGAAAGGGTTATCAATTGTCATTTTTTTTTTGGTTATAAGGTAAAAGGTAAACAAACAACCACTCAAATTACCTAACTAGCGCAGAGATCAGCGGTACAAAGCTTTGTGATTATCACAGTACAAATAGGTCATGACTAGCGTCAGAGGCTTCTGGAGAATATGTAAGCTTGGGCTGGAAAAAACTGTGAGAGCAGGCAGACTATCCGCGCACTGGTTCCCCTCACAATGAACGTGCTGTAACTACACCTCCCAATCTCGGCGAATAAGCTCACAGGTTTTGCCACCAAAAAAGGTACTCAGTTGAAGGTAAATTAGACAAGGATAGAATATTTATCACCTCTAAAAAGTCTACTTCCACGAGAACTCGTTGAAAACCAAGCCTCCAAGCCAAGTAAAGTCCCAAGTGGATTCTCCAAAATTCGGCATCAAGTGGCGATACCTTGCCAATGTGATGGCAGGAAGCCACCGCTCTACTGGCCATGACAATCCCTAATAAGTCCGCCCGCAGTAGCAATATTGTGCTCATATTTAACCGCTCCAATGGTATTGATCTTGACCCAGCCGTCCATTAGTTTGGTCCAACCCACAAGTTGACCCATTGCTAAACCTTGATCCCTATACAAACAACTTTCTACTATTTCGAACCCTAATTATCCAATTAATATAGTTCATGACTACTTTATGGCCATCTTCTGGCCAAATAAAGTCATCTTCAAAAAAAGCTTTTGTTTTGCCATTTTCAAAGAAATCTACCTCATAGATTGTAGCCCAATAATGAGCGGGTTTGGTGAGGTTGCTAGTCACCCACTGTTCCACATATTCTCTTTGCCTTTCCTGTGCTAAATTTCAAACTCATAATCCAATAACTTGGTTTACCATCTTTGCTGAACTGAAGTACTTACTCTTTACTTTAAAAGAAACTTATAGATTTTGGTGATAACTGTTGATTATAAAAGATATTCCGCTCAAATAGTGATGCTAATATTTGGAAATATTACCACTTTAAGACCTCTTTTTATAAATAAGTAAAGGATGATGCTTGAATGCAAATGGTTTACTTACATAGTCTAGGGGAAGTTTCCATGCATCAATATAGCTCTTACTCCAACGGGCCTTGGTCGCTGTGAAGCATCATGATGGTTACTTGGAAGTAGAGGACAGATTGAAGGACATTGTAATTTCCGGGGCAGAGAATATAAGCATCGTTGAGACAGGAGTTCAGATCTTTTATCTACTCTTACCCTATTTTATCCTGTTTAAAAAAAAAATTACGCCGTTTTATCTAAAAATTTGGAGTAAATTAAATGGCAGATGCTTGTGGAATCCACCCACAAGCGCTGTTTTTAATACCAGTGGTTAGCTAAATCCAAGGCCACTTTTAATTATGCTGTCTAACATTATTCTAAAGCTAGTTTTTAAAAAAAGTGTTTTAAAAAACGGGGTTATTTGCGTATTCTTATTAAGAACCAAATTAAAAATAATCAGTAATTTAATAATATTATTAAATATCATTAATAACTAAATAATTTTTTAATAATAATAATAAAAATAAGTAGAAAAATAATAAATATCAAAACTTTAAGCAATTAAATTAATAAGAATAATTAAAGAACCATAATAATTTTTAACAATAATAAAATAGTTAATAATAATAAGGAATATACACTTATCGTATTTGAAAACAATTAAAATAATAAGAATATTTAAAGAAACTTAACGTTTTTATTATTTATTATTAGATAATTTATAATAATAATTCTTCAAATAATTTATAAATTAAAACTGATTATAAGGAATTAGCAAAAATAAGCATATAATATTTACTTATTATTATCAAGAACAAAATTAATAATAATCAGAGATTTAATCTTATTGTTTAATATCATTAATAAATAAATAATTTATTAATAATAAGAATAATAGTAAGTAGAGAATTAATGATTAAAGCCCATTTGAAACAATTAAATTAATAAGAATAATTAAATAACCATAATAATTTTTAATAATAATATAATGGTGAAAAATAATAACGAATATAAAATTACCACTTATCATATTTGAAAACAATTAAAATAATAAGAATGATTAAAGAAAGATAACGTTTTTATTATTTATTATAATATAATTTATAATAATAATTCTTCAAGAATAATTAAAGAACCATTCAAAACTTTAAACAATTAAATTAATAAGAATAATTAAAGAACCATAATAAATTTTAACAATAATAAAATGGTTAATAATAATAAGGAATATACACTGATCATATTTGAAAACAATTAAAATAATAAGAATAATTAAAGATACACAACGTTTTTATTATTTACTATTAGATAGTTTACAATAATAATTCTTTAAATAATTTATAAACTAAAACTGATTATAAGAAATTAGCAAAAATAAGCATATAATTTTTCTTTATTATTATGAAGAACAAAATTAAAAATAATCAGGGATTTAATCTTAATATTTAATATTATTAATAAATAATAATTTATTAATAATAAGAACAATAGTAAGTAGAGAGTTAATCATTAAAGCTCATTTTTAATAGTTAAATTAATAAGAATAATTAAATAACCATAATAATTTTTAACAATAATAAAATGATATCCTTTTTCAGCATTTAGTATCCTTTTTTAAGCAACTTGAAATAATATAAGCTTATGAGTGATAGCTAGAATAAAGCATAACGCGAATTTGAAGACATTAATTCGTTTGACTTGGGACCCACAAACCAACATGTTACTTTTGTGGGGCCTATAAATCCGCGTAATTGCAGGATGACTTAATAATGTAAAGCAAGAATAATAGTAGGAGGAATTGGGCGTCTCGCAGGGCGAAGAATATGACTAGTCTTGCGAGAGCGAGCCCAAGGCTGCCCATTTAGCCGCCAGCTTGCGAGGGTGAGCCCTCTCCCTCGTCGCCCCATTAGGTTAGTTTGCTTTTATTTGTTTATATTAATTAAGTAAATTTGTGTCTTAATATTTTTAAATTTATAGATGTTAATTATTTTATTTATGTGATTATTATCATTAGGTTTGTAGTTCAGTATATTACTTATGATTAATAAATGTATTATTTGAAATAAAATGCTTATTATTATTCATAACAATATTCAATTCGTTATTATTATTAACTGTTTTTATTTATGCAATTATTTATCTATGGAATAATAATAATAATAATAATAATAACTATTCTATTATTATTATGATGATGATGATGATTATTAATAAAAATTTCTTTTGAATATTTCATTTATTTATTAATGATATTAAATATAAAGATTAAATCCCTGATTGCTATTAATTTTGTTCTTCATAATAATAAGGAAAAATTATATGCTTATTTTTGCTAATTCCTTATAATCAGTTTTATTTTATAAATTATTTGAAGAATTATTATTATAAACTATCTAATAATAAATAATAAAAACGTTATGTATCTTTAATTAT
>JANITX010000212.1:18639920-18651803 GCA_027564395.1 Erythroxylum ulei | reverse complement strand
CCGGTACCAATTAATCTAGGACAGCCATAAAGGCATGTACACTAGCACCCGTTCTACGGAAGCGGGATGTTACAATATATCACTCTGTCGGTAACAATTTAGCAACGATTAATGTTTTTGTCAGTAAATTTAGTGATGAAAACATATATATCCATCGGTAACTTTAGCGACAGATATACAATTTACTGTTAGTAAATTCACCGATAGAATAGCATGATTCTATCCACAAAGTAGTGACGAAATTCTATAAATCTTTTGGTAAATTTTCTTTAACTTACCGACGGAAATTCAAAATTTTCTTGCTAATGGTACCGACAAATACATAAATTGTCGTCGCTAAATTTACCAACAGTGGCTTCTCCTATGTTTCTTTCTGTTGGTAATTTTTGTTGTCAAATTTATTTTCTGACAAAAAAGTTTTATTTTTTGTTGGTAATTTTTATCGCAAAAACCTTTTTTTTTTCTTGTAGTGAATCTTCTCGTAACGATGATACTATATCACCAAACAACTTTATCTAATAAATGTTGTATCGACTTTAATTTTTAGTTAATAAATTATAATTTTTTAATAAAATAAATTATAAAAATACTTAATTTTCTTTTCTTTCTCTCTCCCTGATACTTCTCGCCACCCTAATTTTACAAGACTTGAAATCACTTTTTCTTCATCGTTTTCCAAGCAACAGATTATCATATATGCTTTCACTAGATATGCTCATCTTTTGAGTTTTTCCAAAAAAAGGTTGTTTTTAAATAATAATTATTATTATTATAACTCAAAAGATGAGCATATCTCGTATAAAAATTAAAATATTTTATTATTATTTTTTGAAATTCGCATTATAATTACAAAATTTAATAAATTTTAGAATTTTTTGTAATCAACCGTTTTAATCAAAACTCTTTAAAATTTAAAATTTTGAAAATTTTTGTTACTTACTGATAATTCTTATAATTACCTTTTATTAATTGTCTCCCTTAAAAAATAGCTTGGAAAGATAAACGTGGTTAAATTTTTCTATATGCATAGATACATCACATGTTGAAGAGTTATGGGTCCATGCATCACATATATGACAAGGAAGCGAAAGTGTCGGAATCAAAATTTTTCCCCACGACATCCCTAGAAAATTCAGAACCCATGTGCATGTATAAAACAGATTATAAGAACATGAAGTTACAACATATGTACTTTGTAAATACTCCTCCTTTCTTGAATATTCTCTTTATTTGGGTTATAGCAAACACCAAACAACTTCCTTAGCCTCTAGAGAGCACGTAAAGATGAAAAAAAATCAGTATGTAAGGGTGGTTAGAGCACCAAATAAGACGAGTTCAAGTATATGCTCTAGTGACAGTTAGATCAAGACCAAGTTTCATGCAATTAATCTCATGCAACAATTGCTTAAGATTGCATAAATAAATCTCAAGATCACTCCTCTCAACTTCCAGAACTCTTCTGAACCCTTAGTCTCTCTATTAAGTGTGTTTTATGGCTAAAAATTCATGTGTACATAAGTGAAGAACTTACTTATGTACCACCTGTCATTAAGCCGGTCATGATTATGGCTTGCTTAAATGACAGCCATGCATACTTTATTTTTCATTCAATCTTTTATGCGTGTGGCCCTTAGATTCTTATTAATTTTGGTCACTTGAATTAACTCTTAATCCGAGCAAATCATGAAGGGTTTCATGATGCCAATTTACTAGAATGTAAGTCGATTAACACTCAAACTCTTCGGTAGTTAATTATCTAACTTACAAACCTTTCCATAGCCAATTACCGTGTAATTCGTCCCTTCACCATCCTATACCCCACTTGGTTCGGAGTATGAGCTATGTGTTAACTCCGCTACACTAACTATGTCAGATCTAGTCTAAGTGATATTAATTCTTATCCTGGTTATCTCATTACTCTATGTGTCATTGAAGACTCTCCTCATGACATATAATTGTTCTGGCCAGAGACTCCTAAGTAATGACCCTAACAAGAGATTGTGGGTATCACCTCCTTCTATTAGGAGTAATGAATCCTTTATTGGCTACCCAATTACCTTCGAATATCAATAGCTATACCCAATTACTACCTTATAAGCGACCTCATCTTTAAGCAACAAGGAATGGTGTCAAAGAATAGGATCAATATCTAAGATATCCTTGAATACCTAAGGTCAAAGGATATTTGCACCATTTCTATGATGAGATTAATCACTGACATTTGATAGATCATCCATATGATAATCTCATAGCGGGTCATCTGATGTACTTACTACTTTTAGTAAGTATCCACATGTTAACTATAAACATCTCATGCTTATAGTTTATAAGATTATCTGCTTGATCAAATCAAGGAGTATAACATATGCTACTCTATCCGGATAAACAATGTCTTGTCTCATTAATCTTATGACTAGGGATAATTTAGACACTAACATAATTGCACATGATAGGAATCTCATTATCATGATCTCATTGTGATTTCCTTCATGTTATGTTTTGTATCATGGACTTCATTAATTCGATTTAAGATAGACATCAATTCATAAATAAATGAACATCAAATTAATGAAAATTACCTTTCGCTTTATTAAACAAAATAAAGTTTGTACAAAAGTGTTAAAGGTGATTACCTTTAGAGTACTACTATAACATCACAAGAGTTTATTAATTGTTTGCAAACCTAAAATGTTTTAACTGATTGATTTTTTATTTTTTATATTTATCATATGTGTATATTATCATTTATATTAAAAATATAGTAATTATTTATTTGATAATTAACCAGTGCTAGCTCTGGCAGCGGCAGCTAGGGCACTTGCCTAGGGTCTCACTCTATTAGGGACCCACTTTCACTCTCAGTATAGCAATTAGTAGCATTTCCACGTTTATTCCCTTAGTTGTTAGAGGGTATTAAATGCTATTTAATGGTTAGAGAGAGGGAAAGAGATAGTTTTAGGTTAAGATGATTCCATATTATTACATAATTTTTTCAGCTTCCAAGACTAATGTTAACTTTCATTTGATGTTAACGTTAGCTTCATATACTTATAAATTCATTTGAAGCATCTTATACTTTATTTTTTTTATGTCTATCAACATAATAATCTAAGATACACCAACTCAACTTTTGCAGCAAAGGATTTTCACGATTCTGACTTCTAACTTCTGACTTCTGAGTGATAAAAACATTAATAAACATTAATTTTGTTATCACTTAGAATTTTTGAGTTTTTGATCTTTTTTAATTTTTAGATTACTTATTATTTATAAAAAATATAATTAAACATTAATAACTAATTTAAATTTTGTAATTGTAATTTTCATTATACTTGTTATTGTAGCATCATCTGAGAGAAGATTTTTAAAGCTAAAATTATTGAAAACCTACTTGAGGTCATCGATATCACAAGAGAGGTTGAATGATTTAGATATTTTATGTACCAAGAAGGATATGTTGGAAAATATTGATCTTAATAATATTATTAATAATTTTGCATCTAAAAATGCTCGTAATTTTTTTTCATAAATCATGATCATCGGTGTGTTTGTTAGTACAATTCTCTTAGTATTTTGCAGTCTAATATTGCTGTTCGATTGCTGTTATTGCTATTTTGTTGTTACTGCTACCTTTTTTAGTGATTTTATTTTTTCTATCATTTGTAAGATATTATTAGTTGATGTTATAATCATTTAATATTTTGTTGAGTATGTGGACTTATAAATTGAGTCACTTATGTATGTATATTAAATTTTAATAAAAAATATGCTTTTAAAGTTTACATGTTTGTATATTGCCGATTTATGTTTTCTTACTTCGCTCAGGACCTGTAAAATGTTAGGAACGACTCTGTACTTAACAAATATTCGTTCATTATAATTTTTTTAATTTACGTTCATTATTATTATTACCAACTTGCTTATTAATTTTATACTATAATACATTAATTTTTTCATTAAATTTTAATTTATTATATGATAATAAAGAAGATATAATTTTTATATTTAATTAATAATTTATATTTTAAAAAATTTATTAATTTTATTTGATTATTTTTATTGTTAATAAATAAAAGTTAAAATATATTGGTTTATCATATTTACAGACATTAGCTTATATTAAATATAATAATATGTAATATGTAATTTTTAATCAATATTTTGAATAATTAACAACTGTTATTTTATTATAATTTATTAATGATTAACAAGATATTAGTTAGTTTCATGTGATAATATCATAATATATATTAATTTTTAATTATTATATTGTAATAATAACAAATAGGATAATTAAAAATGTCTAATAGATGCTTACTATTAATAAATAAATATTGACTATTTTTGTGTGTAAAGAAATATTCTTTTTTGGATTAAAATAGTATATTTTAAAAGAACTTATTATCAACTTTATTTGATTTAACATTAAGGTTAATTAATTTTTCTTGCTATATTGACCTTTTCAACTTGACATTAGAGTTAATTAATCTTATATAATAATAATAAAATTACTCAAATTAATTATTAATTATTTACAAAGAAATAAACTAAGGGGGTGTTTGGTTTGAGCACGAGGTTGGGTATGGATATGGGTATAATAGTAGAAAGGAATGAGAATGGGTATAAAAAATTAAAAAATGATGTTTGGTTTGTAACTTGGGTTTTTGTATTAATACCAATAATATTGTTTGGTTTGTTGCATTAATGTGAATGAAAGATAATATAATACCATTTTTTCATATCATATTTATTTTTGTTGTTGTTGTTGTTGTTGTTATCGTCGTCGTCGTCGTCGTTATTAATAATAATAATAATAATAATAAGATAATTAATTTCGTATAATAAAATTATTAATAAATAATAATAATAAATAAGATAATTAAAACTAAAAAGAAGAAGAAAACTATCTTATTTTTTGGTGATATGATATAATACATAAAAAATTAATTAACAACTTAGTTTATTATGAATAATATATGATAAAATAGTATATTATTAATTATTAAATAATTAATATTACATATTAAATATCATTATAATACTTACTATATAAATATGAACATCAATAAAATAATAAGAATTTTATAGTTTTATTTATTATTAATAAAAATCAATCAACTTAATTAAGTAAAATACAGAGACACCTTTTCTGTTTTTCTTGATTTAAAGAAAATCCTTTTTTTAATATCATGAAAAAAATCAGACTTTATTAAATAAACACGTATAACTCTTTATTACCTTTTTACAAAAAAAAAATAAAATTGATGGAAGTAGCACGTTACATGGTTTGAGCCACGCCACGTAAAATAAATTAAAAAAATAGAAAGCATGTGTTTCCTTTTAAGAAAATATGAGGAATTTGTTTGAAAATATTAAACTATATATAGAAGAGTTTTCCAAGAATGAGTCAGATTATTAGAAAAGTGTGAGGCTTTATTTTTAATAGACTAAATTATTAACATATAAATATAATAAATATACCATTAATTACCAATATTCTTTCTTAATTTGTTAATATATTATATATTATTAATATAAATATAATAAATCAATTTATTTGACATATATCTTCTATATAATTTATAATTAGAAAAAGTCCATAGTGAGTATTCAATTAGAAAAAAATTGCTATATTTCTCATTTATCTTCAAATTTAGGGAGAAATTTAATAGAAGGGAGTCTCAAAAAAAATTTGATAGAAAGCGAAAAATTATAAAGAAAGCTTGTCTTTTTTTTCTTGGTATACCTAAACATTAATTACGGAAAATCTAATGTTATTTCCCCGTTAGTTTTGGGGGAGAATTAGTAATTTTAGTCTATTAAGGCACATCTGATTTATAAAACAGAATACACATAATGAAGTAATATACTAATAACTTTACAATGGATTATTTTTTGATTCAGGTAATTTTCTTTTACTTAGAAATTTCTTCCTTTTCTGGAGTACCTTACACAAAGAAAACCAAAATATTACAATTTGTAGAAAGCAAATTAAATTATGAATCGGAATTTTTAAAAAGAAAGTTAGAAGCGGTGATCAAGAGTTGCAAATTTCCGTTCTGTCCCTTTCATTCCAAAAGTTGTTTCTACTTACTTCTTTTGTAGATTTTGATTGAAACGCTTCCATCTGCACTAGTACGATTTTAGAAATCATCGTTTAGCTCATTATACAACAGAAAAATGAAATGAAAAACAGCTTGGAGATGAAGCTGTGACCTTCGTAAATGTGGACTTCGTACGTATATTGTTTTACATAGCAATCCTATCTTAACTTACGTGCCCGATGCATTAGATGTATATATATGACCCCATTCTTGCATTTTCTCCAAAAAAAAAAAAAATTCTTGCATTGAAAAGGAAAATCTGATAAGTCTTATGATTCTTCCTCTTCCATATGTTAGTTTATGCTCTATAGCTAATCGTTTTTGTTATAGTTTAGTAACAATTATTTAAAGGCATTTTTTATCTTGTATATGTTTCGATGTATATGATAAAGTTCATGAGATAATTGTATATTGCAAATAAAATTATAATCACATTATAATTATAAGATTCATATTACATTTATACATTATTCCTAATCATTGTGCTATTAAGATTTGTCATTAATAAAATGCAAAATACTAGCATTTGTTTTATTTTTTCTTATGAAAGAAGTAGTCAATTTTATAGACTAAAGTATAGATATAATTAATCAAATATATGAGTGTTTGTTAAAGAACAAGTTCACTGAACAAAACCGACATGAGAAATCTATTTGGGACATTATTTGTATGTTTATGAATCTGCTTAACCCTCTCTGTAAGAGTTAGTGAGTTCTCTCAAACTATTCTGTGGATACCATTAAAGGTCAGACATTTGTGCGACTACGGTGGTTGAGATGAATCGATTTTAGAAATAATTCGAAAGATACGATAGGAAAATGATCAAGTTTTAGAATAAGGTACTGGTTGGGTCGGCTGTGCTAGGCCCAGGTCCATCTCCACATGCCCACAGCCCATTCACAGGAGTTAGTCTCCCATGCAAACACAATGATCTACGTGAAGACCTAAACCTAGCGTCCACGGCTTATATAAGGTACTATTCTACCATGATACAGGTACGACAATACAACCCTAGCTTCCTCTCCATTCTCTGCAATCAAAACTTAGACAAAAGACTAACTTGAGCGTCGGAGGGGCCATCCGGGAACCAATCCCCGGTGTGCGTTTATCTGTTTTGCAGGTATTCAGAAGCCGAGATCACACAACGTTATGGATTCAAACAATGATGTTCAGCCCCAGCAAAATCCGGCAGAACCAAGACAGAGCAAGTTTCTCCCCCGAAGAACCTCAATGTCATTTGAACCTTCTTCATTACCATAATCTTATCCCTATAACTTTATCATGTTTCCATTTCTTCGTTACCATAACCTTATCCCTATAACTTTATCATGTTTCTATTTCGTGACGTTTTAAGGAAAAAAAAAAGTCACAAAAAGTATTATAAACCTGTAACATTTTTATAAAATGTTATAAAAAAATTGGAATTTTTTGTGATATTTTTTTAAACATCACGAAAAATCTTAACATTCAGCAACATTTTATCAATAAAACGTCACAGAGTGTGTTGTTTCTTATAGCATGAAATTAGTGAATGAAAGCTTGTTCACTTTCTTTAGCGTGTTAAAGTGACGAGATTGGAGGGAGAATTGAATTTCCTCTTTCATTCCTTGTTTCAGTAGAGAACCTCCCTTTGCAAGTGTATTCAAGTTATTAATCATATTTTGGGGAGTTATTACGTTAAATTTTTATTTAATAGGTTATGTATGAAATAAAAATAGGATTTTTTAGTTTAGGAGAGTATTGTGATTATAATATATATATATGGATTAATCTGATGAAGGTTAGAACCTGGGGTCTATTTATTAGAGATTGGAGTAAATATGTCATATCTGAATTTTATAAGAGGGCTTCACAAGTATATTTAACAAATTTTGGCAGTCCCTCTTCTTGGATATTTTAGTTAAGCTCGCAGATGAAGATAAAATTTTAAAGGCAGGATAAATGGAAGATCGTGAGAGAAAGTGTAGGAGAAATACTAATGGTCGACAAGGAGATGGTAACACATCTTTAAGGCTGAATTAATTAAATTCTCATAAAGGGTCGATTGACAGAGACTGAATGGGAATAGAGGAGAAATAGTTTTGAGTAAAAATGGAAGTAGAAGAGCAGCTACGGGAGCCAGTCAAGCGAGACAAGGCCATGCTTAGTTGTTTACTATTACTCGACAAGATTTTAACATCTCCAATGTTATTTTGAGAAGCATCCTTTATACCTTTTCCTTTTCTTCTAGGGTGTTATATGATCCAGGAATCTGTCATTCTTCTATTTGCCAAGCACTTGAGGAGAGAACCTTCGTTACTTAATTAAACATTGATTGTTACTATACGGTTGAGAAATGAAATAGACGTGTGGTATGATTCTCACTGGTGACACTAGTGAGATTCGTTATCAATTCGACATGAATTAGGACTATTTTATTAAGAATAGGTTAATTCTAAAATACAACACAAAATAAACAAAAGAAGGATATGAATTACCACATTTAAGAAAAGAAGGAACTGGGAGTGATATAATTCTTTTATCTGTGTGGAAACTTCTATTAACCATTTACTATAAAATGCAAGAACCTAAATAACTTGACATGTTTTTGTTTATACCCTCAGCCGACCACCTACGTTGGGTGGTTTCCTTTCCGACTAATTTTACACCAAAGCAAAGCTTGGCATGTTAATAATTAAAACAAGAGGAATCTTGTTGAATTCACACTATTATTTTACCTTTTCAAGGTTGGAACATGCAAGGAGGAGGGCCAATTATTCTCTTTTTGACATATGGGATCAGGTGGTTGGCTGAATGTTTAAAATTAACAATTAAGGTTTCTAAAAGATTTCAGTTTTGTTGAAAAGACCTAATCAAAGCTACACATATAATGATCTAATCAAAACTCCTCGGCTCCAACATGATAAACAACACCCTTTTTTTTGTTAAGTAACGTGGCCTAAGCCCAATTAAGAAAACTACAGATGAGTGACACGAGGCAGGAATACCCCAATTGAGTTTGCAAACAACAAAGAAGATAGACCCTCAACAATATTGCAAAACTAGTGAACTCCTAATGGCAATCTATAGCTATAATTGGCTAACCAATCTGCATTACGATTGCCCTCCCAATATACATGGCTCACCCGCACCTCCCAATTCCTGGACATCAAATCTTTGATGACTGGAACCATCATATTAACCACCTGACTCTGCTCATTAGAAATACTTGACACCACCATTGCAGAATCGATAGTCAAATCCACCCTGGAATACCCATGTAACCAAGCAAGATTCAATCCATGATAGACTGCCCATAATTCTGCTTGCCAGGACGTACAAAACCCCAAATTTGCACCAAAGCCTACTAGCCAATGGCCGCTAGCATCCTTAATCAGCCCACAAGTTGTTGCCAGACCGGGGTTCCCCTTGGAGGATCCATCAATGCTCAGGCTAACCCATCTTTCTCGTGGTTTCTGCCAGCTAACTTCAAGAACCCTTTTCCCCTGTGCATGGTGACGCGAGACATCACATTGCAGACTTTGGTCCAAAATCGTGTCCTGAACATAGGAGTGAATTTCGACGATGTGATGTACTTTGGGCAAGCAAGCTGGGGTTAAAACATCACTCATTTTGCCATTCCCGAAGCTTCCAAAGTACCACACCAAATACCAAAGGCCAATGTCGGTCACTTTGGATCCCAACATCAGTTGACAGATTACTCTCAAACCAAGTATTAAAATCGCTACAGTAGACCTCAACAAGTTTATTCCAAAACATGTAGGCTCGCCAGCAGTCCCTAAAGACATGGGCTAAGGATTCTTCATGATTCGGGTATTCCAAGCATTTTGGAGAGTTTGCCAATGAAAGCTGAAAATGCCGCCCGTTAGTCATAATTCTGTATTTCGCAACTAACCATAAGTGCGTCTGAATGCGTTTCGGACCCTTCCAGGCCCAAATCAACTTCCATATCTTATTCCGATGTGAGCACATATGCTAGCAAAGAAAGCGATATGCTGATCGTGTTGAGAAACAACCACTAAGCTCCGATGACCAATACATTTGATCTGCCTCCTAGGAGTAGCGGGGCAGGAAGGTTGCAACAATTCTTAAAATCATATTAGGAGGAAGAAACCTACTGAACTCACCCCAGGACCAGCCCCCACTTAAATCAACATAATCACACACTTTCCTTGCCAGTTGATCTTCTGAGATCACATGAATAGAGTGGGAGAGAAAGTTTGTTGGACCCCGAACTTTTCTTGGAAGTTAGAATTATTAAATAAGGAATCGGTGGTGATTTATTCATACGCAAAAAAAAAAAGGAATTCTTGAATTTGAAATGATATACAAGATTAAGGTAGTGAATGTAGTAAGTTGATGAGAAGTGAATAATTGATTTTGGTTTTTGATGATTATGAGATTTTTGAGTAAACTCGTATGTTTAAGGGTACTATGAAATTTATGATGAATAAGTTGGTAGAAATGGAGTGGAGATGACTAGAATAAAAAGTTGAAATGTTGTTTTGTTTATGTATATGTTGTGGGTGACATCTTTATAATTGAGAAAGTGAGCTAGTACAATTATTGTTCATGTAGCTTCTTCGTGATTTGAATTTCTGAAACTTTAATGTATTGGGGCTAGAAATGCTCACTAAAGCTTTGTAAGAATTTATATTTTGATATTAATAAAAGACCTTTGAGTTTTATTGTGATTTGTCGAGGTTTGTTCTAAAAGTTACTTTGCTTTGTTTTTGTAAATGTTCATAGGGTAGTTTTTGTGAGTTCTGATTTGAGGCAAAATTCTGAACTATTATAGGCTAAATTGGATTAAGTAGCCTTCTTGAAAGTTGTAGAGAAATTTCATAGCTTTCCAATGAGGTATAACATGCCATTTTTGGATGTGAGATTTGAAAGATGTGAATTTTTGAAGTTTGAATGTTGTTTAATATGGAAATTTCAAGGCAGTAACTTCGATTTGGATTTTGACCTTTATGAAGGTAGAAATTGTTCTTAGTGTCTTTATAAAGGTTGTAGATTATGTTTTTACCTTTCCATTGATATAAAGTATGACATTTTTGGACAATAGAGTAGAGAATTATGACTTTTAGAAGTTCTATTATTTTTGGGATGATGTTTATCTGATAGATACTTTAAGGTGGTTTTTGACTCCTCTAGAGGCCGATCTGGTTCTTAAGCTCTTCATGGAAGTTGTATAGTTTTCTTTTAGCTTTCCATTGATACCAAGTTTGTACAATTTGGAGTTCTGAGTAAGAAGTTATGAATTATGGAAGTTAGGTTGTCGGAAGAAAAAAAGGCCAGAGTTTTCCAGGTCAATTACTGTAGTCGACTTAGTCGACTAATAGACTAATAGTCTTCGACTAGTCGACTAATGCATGTAATTTTTACATGCATTAGTAGTCATGTTTCCCTGAACCGACCTCTCTTCACTCTTTTGCTTATAACTTTTCCGTCCCACCTCTGATTGACCTGATTCTTGAAGCGTTGGATTTCTAAGACATTCCTCTACCTCTCCATGAAAATTTATAGATTTTGAGATTAAATTGAAAAAGATTGATTTGATCAAAGTGAGAGGATCGGTTGAAAAATTCTAAACATACTTCAGTATTTTGGTGATATCTTGATCTGTAGAGATCCAAATGAGGTGATTCTTGTTCCTAATTAAACTAGAGACATGGGGCTACAAGTTATCTGAAAGAATTGAATTTCAATTCAGTCCCTAAGATGTTCAATTTCTGGAGTGAAGTTAGGTGTAGTGTTCAGTCTTGGTTTAGTTTTG
>JANITX010000212.1:18609334-18628872 GCA_027564395.1 Erythroxylum ulei | reverse complement strand
TTAAATGTAAATGAGAATAAGATTGTATTTTTGGTCATGACTTCCTCTCAAGTTTATAAATTGCATTTTTTTAAGTTTGCATAAGGAAAAAGTTGAAGCTCAGACGTCAGGGGAAGATCTGGATTAACCTAGGCTGATTTAGGCAAATGTTCCTTCTAGAAAGTTGTAGGACTTTCTAGCTTTCCAACGGTTTATAGTAGATAATTTTGGACATCGGAGTCCAAAATTATGGCCTTTAGAAGGGGAGATGTTTACGAGTAACAAGTGGTATCGTCTGTGATGACGTCACATCGTCTGTGATGACATCATATCGTCTGTAAGGATGTATCATCTATAAGGACGTATTGTCTATTAGGATGTATCGTCTATAATGACATCACATCGCCTGTGATGATGTCATATCGTCTTAAGTTGACTCTGCTTTGTCTTAAGCGTTGCATCGTCTTAAGTTGACCTTGCTTCGTCTTAAGTTGACTCTACTTCGTCTTAAGCATTGCATCGTCTTAAGTTGACCTTGCTTCGTCTTAAGTTGACTCCGCTTCGTCTTAAATGTTGTATCGTCTTAAGTTGACTTTGCTTCATCTTAAGTTGACTCCGCTTCGTCTTGAGCGTTGCATCGTCTTAAATTGACTTTGCTTCGTCTTAAGTTGACTTTGATTCGTCTTCTGTTTGCATTCATCTGCTTCTTGCATTCGTCTGCTTCTTGATTTATTTGCTTTTTGCATTCGTCTACTTCTTGCAATCGTCTGCTTCTTGATTCGTATGCTTTTTGTATTTGTCTGCTTTTTACATTCGTCTGCTTTTTGCTTCATCTGCTTCTTGCATTCGTCTGCTTCTTGATTCGTCTGCTTTTTGCATTCGTTTGCCTTTTGCTTCGTCTACTTCTTGCATTCGTCTGCTTCTTGATTCATCGAATTTTTTGCTTCGTTTGCTTCTTGCGTTCGTCTACTTCTTGATTCATCGACTTTTTTGCATTCGTTTGCTTCTTGCATTCGTCTACTTTTTGCTTCGTTTGCTTTTTGCATTCGTCTACTTTTTTGCTTCGTCTGCTTCTTGCATTTGTTTACTTCTTGCATTTGTCTGTTTTTTATTTCTTCTGCTTCTTGCTATTGTTTGCTCTATTTTTGACCCTTCAGATGATAGAATTCGTCTTTGAGGATTTCATGAAAGTTGTAGATCTCGAGGTCTTCTGTCAAAACGTCCTAAAGATGATCCTAATCTGATATCCCATATGATAGTTACGCTAATTGCCCCAGGTCAGGTGCAATATGATTGAGGTCAAAACACTGCTCGAGTCTTTCAGCCATAACTTTGTTATGGGATCTTCAAATGCGATGATTCTTGTCTCTAAATAAACTAGAGACATAGACCCACAAATGTTCGGATCAAGTCGAAATGAAATTTCGATTTAGGGTTTCCCAAGATCTGTTCTAAAAACAGGAGAAGGAAGTTATTTTGGTGTTTGTCCTGGTAGGGCACGCCACCCTTATGGGATATGCGTTCAGATATCACTTAGGACGTTGGGCCCGTTACTCATGAGGGCAGGGTGTCCAACACCATCGGCCAGACCCAAGCCCAGATTGACTTGAGACTTAATTATTATGAGCAAAGCAACATCGATTTATTTAGAAGAGTTGGGCGTCGGGTAAGCCTGGGCTGACCTGATCCAATTAAAAAAATAAATTATTCTATATTTTTAATTAAAAAATTATTTTAAAAAACTTAGCAGGAGCTAGCCTATGGGGCAACCTATTGCCATCCTTGCCTTAGATGCCTAACAACCTTGTAGAATAAGGAAGACTAGAAGAAGGTAGATAAGTGCTCAAAGAAAAGTAAACGGTATAGAAAATGTTGATGTGAGAAAGAAAAAGGAGAAAACTTAAGCAGATGTCGCAGAAGTAAAGATGAGAAAGCTTAGGCGAACGCATTAGAGATAAAGAGAAAAAAGTTGGGTAGGAAAAGTAACATAGAAGAATTTATTTACAATAATTACTTTAATAAATAATTTGTTTATGTGGAATTTATATCCAACCTATTATCTAAATGAAATATATATTAGCTAATGTGGCTTGTCAGGTCATCACTATTAAAAGAAAGTTCGATGACAAGTTATTTTTATGAAAAATTAAAAGTTTGAATATTTTATTGCCATTTTTTAAAGTTTATAATATAATTACAAAATTCAGTAAAGTTTGAAAAAAAATTTTGTTATAAAACTATTTTATGATGACCAAAATTTTAATGATATTGGAGAAAATAAACGACATCAAATACGTTCTTTTTACACTAAAGTAATATTTAATGCTTATTCCCCCCTTGATTCATGCATCATAAAATAATCAAGTTTTAATGTTATTATTCCCTTCCTATTCTTCAACATTAAAAATGTATATGATATATAGAGCTATAAACAATAAAAGGAAAAAGAATAACTACTTTTCTTTCCCCTTTTTTCAAAAACTCTACCTATGGGCAAAGAGTAGATGCAAAGTTTTTATAAAATTAAAGAGTTTATCAATTCCAAAGATCAATTTGTTTTTCTCCCTTAGGTGCATGCAACAATGCTCCTCCTTAAATGTACATATTAACTGTGCTCCTCTTTAAATATATATATTAAGTAAAATATTCTTAAATAGTGTATTATAAAAGTTTGCAAACTTTTCTCTAAATACTAAATGGATGCATACTATGTCAGTGGGTGGAGGAAGGCCATGGACACTTATTCTTCCAATGTGAGTTTGCAAATCATAGCTGAATAATGATTATGCATAAATGTTATGCGATGAATGTACGTCATAGTTGCACATCTTTTATTTCTTGGTGTGATCATTTTGTGATGCATGATGACCTTGCTTGTTTGACCTTCTGCATAGCACTCTCCTTGCTTATTAAAGCTATTTGGGATAAGAGGAACCTCTGCATATTTCAGGATAAAAGCGCTACTCAAGCACAGTTCTAGAATAATCTATACTTGCAAATTAGACGATACATCAGCTTACATAAACTCACTTCTCCCAGATATGCATATTGGAATGGAATGTGGAATATCTAGACCTACTTAAACCTTGTCATTAACTCTCTTCATATTGTCTTTTAATTTTTTTTCTAACACCTCTATAATGCTTTCTATAGCTTGTATAAACATTTGATTGCCTTTAAGGCATAATTCATAAAATTTTCTAAAAAAAAGTAATTGGTTAGTTACTTTTATATATCATCAATTGTTGCATGCTTTTCTTCCTTACTTAGTTCAAAAATCTTTTGATATAACCTCCTTACATCAAGAAACTGAAGGATTTTGGTGATTTTTTTCGAAATCAATTATTAGAGATATCACTATTGTTCTTCATGTGATATAAATAAAGGTAATACTAATTATTTTTATTCATTTGATATTACTTAATATTTCTACAAGAAAAAGAAATTAATATAAGATACTCATACGAATGTAGGTTCTTATGGATTAGTGTTTAAATCTTTTCAATCCATATCTTTTTAGATTTATTTAACATGCATTGTTTCAAAGAATAATTTTTATGGATATATTATAATTACCATAAAAGTTATTTATCATATGAGATTATTAGAAAGCATATGAATTATGTGAATGTGACAATCCATATCTTTTTAGGTTTATTTAACAAGAATTGTTTCAAAGAGTAATTTTTATGGATATTTCATAATTACCATAAAATTTATATATCATATAAGATGATTAGAAAGTATATGAATTATGTGAATATGACCTATACGAATGTGAGATATATGTATTTTTAGGTCTTTATAGATGATGAGGATGATATCATGACCTCTTTTGGAAATGTGGGATATTAAAATCTCTCCTTGTATAATGAAAATTCCTTAAATATGAATTGGCAAATTACATGCTTCTTTGATAGAAATACATCTTATGTTTAATGAATATGTATCAAGCATTTAGCTTATAATAAGGCCTATAATGATTATAATATTTTTGAATGCTATTTTAGTGATAGAGAGGCATATATGAATGAGAAGGTTATTATGCTGTTCAAGGTTATCTTTTGAGATAACCTTGAACAAAAATTGTGCCTACTTTTATCTAAATGTTATGCCCTCTAGGTTTAAATATGACCTATATATGAATGTGTGAAATTTTCCTTTTGCTTGGGATTTAAGAGAATGATAAATGAACGTATGATTTTTGTATTTTATAAGATGCAATATGTTCATTTGATAATTTAGATATAAGCTCATCATGTAAATATTTAGGTCTTGTAAACATAGTCTAGGCATTATATGGTGTATTTTTATAAGTGAAACCAAATTTATGCTTATCATTAGAACTCTATTAGGCATAAGTAAAATATTCAATTTTAATTATAGGAGTGAACTTAAACATTGATTCTTTAATGAAATTTATCTCCTTGTTTAATGTCTCATTCTCCTATAATAAATAATCCACTTTATCATTAATAATAATCACACTGTTAGAATTTATTTCTCATTCTTAATCATACATGCATCTAGGATTTCTTTAGCCTCTTTATAATTGAAACATATTTTCTTCCTTTTCATGCTTATGACCCCTAAACATTCAACTAACTCTTCATATGAAAGATCAACATTAAATTCATCATCATCATTAAAGAATTTAGCAAAATGATATCTAATCATTATTATTTATAAAGTGTATACTTACCACTATATTTTCCAAATTCCTCACTAAACTAGTAAAGATATTCTAATTGAACTTTTTTCTTCTTCTTCAATTGTTTGACCCTTTTATTCTTTAAAAACTTCTTGAATTTCTTTGTGATGAGTTTTATATCATCATAATCACTCTCACTTATAAAGGTTTCCTCATCATTAACTTTCATATCCTGGGATACTTTAAAAATGACAACTATTCTTATTGAAGCCACTCAATCTTTATACAATTTATTCATCTATATCTCACAGAAGAAGAGTGATCCAATTAGCTTTTCCAATGGTAAGGTGCTTAACTATTTGACTTCTTATATAATCGTTACCTTTGCCTCCCATCCTTTAGTAAAGATGCAAGTAATTTTCTCATAAATTCAATATTAATATAAGTCTTGCCAAAACCTTTAAGATAATTAATAATATAAATAAAGCAAGTATATGCATATTAAAAATTGACTCATTTTTCTTTATGTGGAATAGCTCATATTGATGCACCATTAAGTTCACTTTGCTCTCTTTTACTTGAGTAGTGTCCTCATGTATGATTTAAAGTATGTGTCATATCTCATAGACAATTTCTCATATAAACTCCCTATTGAATTCATTTATTCTAAGAACAAACCAAATATATACATTATTTCATTATTTAACTTAATAAGTCTCTTATCATTATCACTCCAGTCACCTATACTCTTTAATACCTTGGTTCCATGTTATCTATAGTTATTGTTCTCAATAGGATATAAGGACTTTTTTTTAATAATTTCCAAAAGATTATCTCCTTTGGCTAAAATAAAGTGTTTTATCTTAATTTTCTAATATATAATTCTCACCTTTAAAGAAATGGGGTATACCTATACATTGCCTATCTTAGCTAAAGAGTAAATCAATTTATGTCATATCTTTACTTAAATTTGTCTTTTTACATAATTTTATGAATGAGACCGCTCTAATACCATTGATTGATTTTTAGATCGTATATGAGAAGGAGGTAAATTGTGTGTGTGTTTACCTTTTCTACTATTTGTAAATTATTGAATGAATAACTATTATGAATGATTATCATAAATTGATATATGATAATCATAATAATAGTTTAAAAAGAATAAAGAAAGAAAAATAAAACCAATTTATAGTAGTTCGATAAAATAACCCTTAACATGTATTTATTCCTCAAGTTTCTTCCTTCAATGAAGAGCAACCCTTTATGTAATATCTTCTTTGCTACAAGTGAAGAGGAATCCTTACAATCATCTTACTTTGACATAGGTGAAGAGTATCACTCTATAAATCTTGTTTAAGATTAAAAGAAACCCTCACAAAGTGTATCCAAAATTTTTTCCCTATTATAAAAATTATATAACTAAAAAACTTCTTCTTTACTCATACTAATGAACAAAGGGTTAACATATGTAATATAATGCACTCTTGAACTCTTAGCCTCTTAAGGGTCTTAAAATATCTTTTTATTTCCAATCTTCTTTCCACGACTTTTATTGATCTATTTATATGCAAAATAGCATAAAATAGTTGCTAGAAATAAAAATTAGTTAGTATATAATAACTAGTAATAATAGCATTAGTCGATCATTCTATGATCAATACAGTCACAAACATATGGTACATATTCTTAAAAGAAAATGGTCAACTAACTAATACGATGGTTGACTAATCTATCCGGAACCCTAATTTTAGTCACTTAAATCTCCATATCAATTGACTAAACTTCCTAAAACAAGTTTTTCAAAATTTTCAAGTTATTTGAAATATCATAACATATTATTTTGACAAAAATTATTTTAAAGATTAAGAATTTTTAAAATCAAAATAAATACTCTCTTAATTATGAAAGGATTTATATATTCTAACTTATATGTAAAAGATCATACAGCGATTGAGTCTCCAGTTCATTGAAAGACAAAATAAGATTATAAAAAGGATTGCAATGATTTGCTTAATTTTTTATATGCTTGATTCATCTTTATTATTAGTTCTTTTCTTGAATATATATGTGCTACACTTTGCTCATTTTTTTCATCCTTTGATTACTCAATTGATTCAGTTGACTCCTTTACTCATTTTACCATTCTAATGAACTAGATTTTTCACATATTAACTTACTAATATCACAAAGAACAAAACTGTAATACCCGGTATCTAATTTACCTAGTACACAAAAAAAATCAGTATTTGAGACTAATGTCATTAAAATCAGGACAGTGAATTATAATTTTTGGTAACATCAAATTAATGGTGTTTGACACTTTTTCGGTTGTCACAGGAAATTGTACAAGTGGATTTTAAAGAATCAGTGCAAGAGGGGCATTTTTGTAAACAATGAAAAGAGTGGCATTCTCGTAAATAATGAAAATGAGTGGCTTATAAGGGCAAATAAGACAAAAAAAACTTGTCTTCCTCCTCCCTCACTTATGAAGCCACCATGGAAGCTTGTTTCTCCAAATTTTCAAGCTTTGTAACAAAAACATGAAGGAGAATCAAGCTGATCAGTCGACACAAAATGGTAAGTCTCGATCCTGACACTTGATTCTACAGATTGGAATTTAGTTTCTCACTTTCTTTTGCCATAGATATGAAACCCACTTGATGAAATTTATAGGTTTGATGCTTTTGATGATGGATTCTTATTCTTTGATGTCTGATGACTAATTAACATGAGGAAATTTTCATTTTTATGGTGATTTGGGGCTAAACTAAAACCTAGGGTTTTGGAGGTCAAAGCTACCAAGGGAGGCAGATTCATAGGTACTTCTTATACAGTTTTTGGAGCTATTTAACGTGTGAATTTGGAGAAACTCAAAACTTGGAAGTTGTAGATACAGGTGTCTACTGTATCCGTGAATTTTTTTTCGAATTTAGGGTGAGCCAAAAAATGAGATATAAGTCCTAAATTTAAATTGGTTTATAATACTAACGGGATTGAAACACGAAAAGAAAGTTAATTGTTTGAGGACTCTAGAGTCATAATTGGATGATGAGTTCTGATTATGAAATGTTCGAAAATGTGTGATCTAATTTCTATACAAAGGGAAAGTTAATTGGATGAGTATTTTGTGAGATATGGCTAAATAAGTGAAGGGTGTTATTGACCTTAGTGACACAGAAGAGAACAGAAATAGGACAGCTTTATAAAAATCACAATAAATCCAAATTACATCATTTTTAAGTCGTCTTCGGATATGTGATAGCCATATGAGTCTATTGAAAATGGAAATTTGAATCACCTCAATTGGATTAGAAATGAATAAGTAATAATGATTTTATTCAGGAAAGGTCCAACTCATGACAAAATATTAAGGCTGAATGTAAATGGGATATTTGGAAGCCTAAATGACCAAATTAGAAAATGTTCATAAAAGAAAAAAATGTGAATTTATGTGTTAAATAGAGGTATGAAAATTTTGAAAAAGCATTGGACCTATGTAGAAAAAGTTATGCCTTTGCAAATGAGACCTGTACTGAATAGGTTCAAGTAAGATTAAGCTAATCAAGACATAAAGAATCAAGTATTCGGAATTGTGAGCTAATTTGGATATAATGAAGTCCAAGACTCCTAATTTCAAGGGAAAATCTAGCTTGAAACCAATTTGACCATTATAGAACATGATGTGTGTTAAGAAATGAAATTTTGAGCTAAATTTGGATATAATGAAGTCCAAGACTCCTAATTTCAAGGGATAATCTAGCTTGAAACCAATTTGACCATTATAGAACATGATGTGTGTTAAGAAATGAGATTTATGTAAGAATGACTAATGCAAATATATGTAAATTTTATACATGCTACCCAATAGCTTGTGAAAGTAGACGAGGAATAGAACTAGAAGTCGTACCTAGTACCTCACAAGTTTAAGAAGATTAGAAAAGAGATCAGAACCTCTGATATAGTCGAGGTGAGTATAATCATGCTACTATACTTGTGTAGTAATCCTTTTTATCTTGCGGCTTTGTGAATTATTGTCGAATCTATATGAATTATTTGATATATGACTCCATGTGATTGAGTCTAGCATGTTGTCTGCTAGATTGGCCAAATGATTTTCAGATTCTTTACATTTTTTGGTTCCCTTGTTGTGTTAAACCTATTGATTGCAATTCTTTGATGAATCATGTTTTTCTAGTGAGCCATGGTTGATGAGTTCATAGGATACCTAGTTGATAGGGTATATTATCAGACTATGTGCACGTAGGTAACCTAACCCGCCAGTGATGGGTCAGATTCGGGTCCTACCTGGAGAAGGCAAGCCTCCAGGGTCAGGATTAGGCCAACCTTGTCTAGAATCAGAAAAAGGGAGATACGCCGTACTAGCATGCCTCTGTCTCTTCCTAAGAAATTCAGATAATCAGAACTCAGAAATGAGAAAGCTCAGTATTAGAAATCCAGTGGAAATCTATCAAAGAAAGAACCCAGAATTTAGAAAGAACCCAAAACTCATAAAAGAACCTAGAGCTTAGAAAAGAATTCAGAAACCAGATTCATTTTATAACATAACAATTCATATTGAGATTTATTATTGATACTCATGTGATTGTTGCATTTGAAATTGCTACCTGTTTATTTATTGATACCATATATTGTTGTTTAGAATGCTACAGACCACTCTTGTGAAGCTAGCCTTGTGTTTCCTAGCCTCACAAGCATGGTAGCATGTTTATATCTCACTGAGTCGTATTGTAGACTCACCTCTCACTATTATCATTTCAGGAGATTAGCAGATCGTACGAGAAAGAAATCCAAGCCTTTTGAGACTCGCTTGGATAAACAGACATGTAATCTTTTTGGCATGATGTTAATTACAGATGCTTATAGCTGCTCCATGGTTTGTCATAATCATATGTGCATGATACATGTATGGATATGCTATGTTATTGAGAATGATGTTCGTTAATGATATAAGATGATCATAGATTGGCAGATTATAAGTAGATAATGTACGTTAGAATTACAGATTGAGATCCTTACTTCATTCAAAATTGTTAAGCAAGCATATGGATTAATCAGACAAACAAATAGGCTACGCCAGATTTTCAGTAGAATATAGAAAAGTTAGGCTTACTACAGGTTTCGGTGGCATTAAGCCTACCCATTCCCTAGTGCCAACATAGTTCAAAAGGCAGGTTGTGTTAGAGATATATAACCACTTCCACATGTAAATGCCCTTTTCACTCAATTCTTTAATTTCTAACCTCATTTTCTCCATTTCTCTTAACTTATCACACTTACCACACAACACACAAAATTAATCCCAAGCAACACCTAACCTAATTATGACACAAAAGATCTCCTATTAACAGGATCCATATATGAATCAAATGTAAAGGAAAGCCTCCATAAGATAAGATTTAAGAAAACAAAGAGGCACCACAAAGAACCATTTCAACCATTATTGTGTCTAAGGTATAACTATCTTAAATCTTGAACTTTTGGAGATAGTAGGATTGTAGGTCACAACGATTTGGAAACAATAAGCATATCATATATGATGAGAAGATATATTGAGGGACGGATGAATTATGTTTCAAGGAAATAATTTTAAAAATCTTATTGAATACCAAAGTTAGTAGAAACTTTGGCATGAAAGACAAGGGGTGTTAGCTTTTTTCTTGAAAATGAAATCTAGAACTTATCTTTCAATGAGTTTGGTATGAAATGTGGATTTAGGTTATCCCATTAAATTGAGACGCACCAGTTCAAAGATGAACTGTGATGAATTATTTTAACTAAGGTAACTACTAGAAGATTATAAGAATACATTACAAAAGTTAAGTCTAACTGTCCTCCTACTGAATCCACAAATACGAAAGTCATATTCTCTGTTATTTGTTATAAGCATTGTGTCATTACATATTCCATTGTAAGGAGAGCTGAAAATAATGATATGGTTACACCTTAAGATATCTTTTGTCTAGAGATTCTTACGTAGGAAGGATCATACGATCTCAAATTCTATTTTGTGACATAATCTGATGAAATGTCACAATAACGCAAAAAGGTCATTTTTGGTTGATATTTACTAACTAAATTATCAAGGAAGTAAGGTGTCTATGATAGGCTCCCAAATTTGACGTTGGATTCTTTCACACTTGTTGCTAACTTTGAAATGATGTTAGCAATTGACATGATGAGAAGTGTTTACGGTTAGTATGTGTTAACTAAGAGTGAAAGGGACCCATTTGAGGTCACAGATGCACTTAGACACCCAATAACAATCCAACTAATATGGGATAAGATCAAAGGATAGATTAAAAATAATGTGATATTTAGGAAACTATAAAAGCACTTAGATGTTATCATGCACCATTTAGAATAATTAGAGGTGTGATTGCCTACTTACCACCTCGATAAGGGGACCTCCAAAAAGCCACCACATCCTTTAACAAATTAATTGTGCATATTATTCACTGCCACTAGCATTAATGACAAAAAGGGTTGTAACTTTGCTTATAGTTTGATGATGGTCTTATTGTTTGATATTTGTACTTGGATTATCACTTTAATTTCTTCCATACACATTCAAAACGACATTGATTTCTTCTCTAATTTACTTTTCTTTTAGTTTATACTTTAGTATTTATTGATAGTTTTCATATTTTAGTTCCAGTTGTGTTTTATTTTTTTTCCTATCATTAGTTTGTTACATGCTACAAATAAATCATAAATGTTGATTACTTTAACCATAGATAATATACGACATACATGCTAAAGAAATTTCTTTTTCTTTAATTTCCATTTACCTTCCTCTTTTGATATTTTATTGCCTTATTTTTATTTTTATTTTTATTTTTTATTTTTGGCATATTGAGGATAACCTACAAATTAAGAGTGGGGAGAAAATTATTTATTTTTGAGCCCTGGTATGTATATTTTACCTTGGTGAATTAAGAATTAATTTCACCATAATTAACTTAATAAGCTAAGTAACAATCCTAGGAACTTTTAAGATTGAAAAGAGAGAATAATTAAGATTATTCATTTGAAGTTTATTTGTTGTTCAATTAACTTACGTAAATAGATAGGAGAGAATTAAAAACTGAATTAATTTTAGCTCAATCCAATAATTTGAGAGTGGATGCTTAATATGCATTATGAAACTTTTTGTGTGAATTTACATATTTTAAGTAAGAAATAGATTCTTTTTCAAGCATGAAGCATCTTACTGAAAAATACAAAAATAAAAATTATTGTAAAGGGTACTCCGGTAGGTATCCTCATGAAGAACAAATGAATTCACTAATTGACTTTAAACTGAGTAAAAGTCATTTGAATTAGTTACCTGGGTAATTGAGAGTATTCGTGACAAAATACTTACTTTTGCTTCATAAGATTCAATGACTTTTCAAACAAGCCCTTAATACTTATGTGTTATCAATAATAAATGTTGTTGTTTTTTTAATTAATTCGTGTTACCTAAATGTTTGAAAACAAAAGCTTCTTAATGTATATATACTTTATATATTAGGTCAAATTATGTGAATTAAATTGATATTTTAAAGATTATTAAACTAAACTGAATTGATTTATGATTTAGTGAGAGCTAGTTGGTGAATTAGGTAATTGAGAGGATTATGTATATATTTATTTCTTTAGTTGATTTCTTTAATTTTCTAGAATTGATATGTATGTAAATTAAGAATGATTGAAATAGATTAATTTAAGGATAAGTAAAAGTTTAAGTGTAATGATTTTCTTTTTGGTATGAAATGTACATTTTTCTTAAGTATTTTGCTTTAGTTTGATGATGAACTACCTTGTTTTACTTAGTTTTTTATTTTTCAGCTAATTATGGTAAATTGATCATGAGATGAGCTTCGTTTTTTTATTTATTTTCAGTTAATTATGGTAAATTGATTATGAGATGAGATTATTAAATAATTGGAGGTATTTCAAGTAAAAATAAAAAATCACAAATTTTGGATGAATACGGTCTGACCCTTACTGTGCATGAACTATATCCTATATAAATCAAGTGCAATAAAAGGCATGACCTAAAAATGAGACCATGTGGTGATGAAGAATGTCCATAAAGGAACATAGCTTGAGCCACAACTGTGCAAAGAATCTACATTAATTTCAAAAGAAACTATGAGTTCTATATGGGGGCACAGGTATGCTAGAGACCATATGCTAATTTCAAGAGAAACAGAAAGGTTCATAGTTTGGAGACACAGTAGTAACAAAGTCCATATACTAATTCTAGAGGAGGAAAATAGATCTATAGTTTGGACTATGATCATAGCCTATACTATACCTGAGGGTGTGAAAATTATATAAAGTGCAGAAATCCTAATTTTTAAAAGACTTATAATTTAGACACATTTTTTTAATCTCTAAATGCTAGGGTTAATCATTCAGAGTTCTAAAAACCCTATGAAGGCTAATTTCAAATATCATTATCTTAATGGACCAAGTTGTTGGCAGAATCAAGATTTATATTTATATTTATATTTATTTCTAACATGTTTTTTTAATCTACTTTCATTGTTATGATTATAATTAGTGGCTAATATAGACTGATTCCATTTTAATTTATGAATGAGATATAATATTCCCTCGAATTATCTTTGATCTTAATGAATAAATTAGTTATTCTAGCTATGGAATTTGATTTTAATTCACTTTTGAATGCTTTGAGAAGGTCTGCCTGTGAGTGAACCACTACTTAGGTAATACGATTGAATAAGGTACTCTGAAAAGACTTACGTGATCTTTCTAGTGTTAAGCTGAAACTTTTTCATAGATCTTAGTGCATTTAAATAAATGTTACCCTTGTTAGAGATACGAGTAAACTAACTATAGAGTAAAAAACTTTATAACTTAAATAAAGAATATAGTTTATACATATATCACCCAACATGTTTTTTCAAACCAGATTGACCCTCTTGATATTAGTATATCATTCTGCAATGATTTTGATGGTACCTCCAAATAGATTATTTGGTGGCAGCATAGACAAGAAGGAAAGAATTGAGGTGGAAATGATATATTGCATGAAAATCTATTATCATGCTCCGGAAACTAGTGCTGGCAATATTGTTTACGATTGTGGAATCTGCAGCCTATGTACTCAAAGCAGAAGGAATAGTTTCATGGTTACCAGGTTAGGTGGCTTGGCAGTGATCAAGTAGGAGAGATCTGTAGCTAGAAACAAAGGTAACAGTAATTGGGAAACCACATAACGCATGAAGCCCAGCGCCTCAAAAGAACAACAAAGGAGAATTCATATGGAATGTTAAGACTTTTGGTTTCTATTCCACTGTATAACCATATAATTTGAGCATATACATTGCTGTTTCATTCGAAATTGAAATCCCTTTGGCATACTCTAAAATTTGGTTGCCTTCGAAGGAAGAGAGAATGGAAGCTAAGAATGGGCTATTGTGAGAATACGTTCAGCATAGTAGTTCTTGTCTTGATCAAGGCCCTGAAGGCACGCTCCAAACCAATCCCAATTGCTTCCATCTGCATCTCTAAAGCCTCCAGCTTTTCTAACATAAATTTAATCTTCCCAAAACCGATCCCCTTGCTTAAAGCAGCATCAAGACTTTCCAGCTCATCCAGATTTCCTTGCTTCTCTGCAGAGCTTATCACCCCTCTGTGCAACAATTTTGAAACACGTGACCATCTAGTTTGTTTTGACTTCAGTACTGGGGCTGACAAGGACAACAAGACTGACTCGAGGACACAAGTGTTCGTCATATTTGCTTCTCTAAGCATCTTTATCATAGTTGAGAAGTGTTTATCTTGTTCTGAGAGTGCAGACACCCCGAGTTTGTTATTAATATGCTTCAGCGATGCAATCAACTTTTTTGCCTCTTTATTCATTTTCTTTCTGAAGCAAGTGTAACTATCTGAATTGCTTTTAATACTTGAATCTCCTTTTCTCCTTCGGAACGCAGATTGAAGGGCTCGAATCTGTTCCTTAAACTGTGACGTAACATCTCGTGCAATACTGCAGATATCTAAAAGCCTGACATATTGATCCAACAACTCATTTAGGCACTTTTCATGCCTATGGCGAGAAATAACTTCTCGCGTTGATGTCAGGTTGAGTAGATCATCCAGGGAACTACACAAGTCTGCAATTCCTGCTAGATCAACGCAAATTGATCCTGATGTTGACGATGCCTCCCATGTCCTAAGCTTGTTCAACTCTTCTTCCACTTTAGTAGTGCTAGGGTGGGACCTTGAAGGCAAGCTAATTGATCTAACATGGTATCCAGTAGCCATGGTTAGTTATCAATTTTCTGAGGAACGATTCTCTTAATTTGGAAATTTTGGCTTGGAACTCAGAATTGATTAACAAATTGCATCAAACTCTATATATAGGTGATTAGTAAAGGTAGGAGGATCTCTAACCATGTGAGGCCAGTCTGGTCTCTCCTTCAAACTTGGATACCTTGTCACATCTTTGTGCAGCAGTGATCCAATAATGAAAATGCTGTTTTGATCTTGAAGGCCATAGAATCAGCAATTAGGTGTATTTCTGATTTCTCATAATTGGTGGTTATAGAGAGAATTAGGTGCCATGTCCAACCTTGCCCCCTCTGGTGCCTCGTTCCACTCTCCAGTTTTTTTTTACGTATAAAATTGCACCTGCTGCATCTTTAGAATTGCAATCCATCTGGCTTGTCTGGTTCCAAAGAACCTCGATAAATTCACTAGCAAATATGAACTTAGGATCAAGACATTATTTTATTGTGTTCACGACTGGTTTTACCTAACTCATTTAACAAAAATTTTAGGTGATACATAACATGCCCGACTCTGAGAAGATGGGAAATAAAATAAATTATATATCTCCTTGAACATTGAACAGGGAACACAGGTTACAGGGAATTGTAGCCGTGTGTCTCCTTGATTCCCCTGTGATTCCACAAATTTATTCCTATTCATGGAATAGTTACATGTTCGATGGAAGTTTTAAATCGTGGAGTTGATTAGGCTTGCTTAGCTTACGGCATAAAAGCATTAAGAATTGGTTCTAGGCCATGAATCTAGTCCTGTATCAACTATCAACGGGGCAAGACAGCCATGTTATTTTCAGATTTGCATTTAGGAATGAGACATTGGTTAATCATGGTGGCAGTACTGTTTCCGTACTTGGGAGCATTGTTGGCTAGAGCCCTGACATAAATGAAACTTAATCCAGGTAAACATGCGTGCTTCCAATAAAAATTATTCAGAATCAACATTGCTGAAACAAAATCAAGAATGACACAAAAAGACAAAATACAAACACACATTTACTCAACTATCTCATCGTTGTCATCACTACCTTTCATATTCTTATGAGGTATGTGTTTCAAAATTCAACTAAAATTATTGATCTCCTATGACTATAACCACAAGTTATAAAGACTACGTAATGAATGAAATAATAGGCACACAGAAGTGTGTGCTCACACTTTTCATATATATTAGTTGTGAATAACAGAATTTGTTACATGACAGAGAAGGAGAGTAGCTTAGCCATACACATGTATTGTAATAATATAGTATGCATAGAAAGAATAATACAAAGTAAAGGAATTAATTCTATGTTCTAACATTCCCCCTCAAATGAGAGGGTGCTGAAGTCAGTCCAAGTTTGTTGCAGTTTTGAACAAACAGAGAATGAGTTAGTGCCTTAGTGAAGCAATCTGCTACTTGATGAGATGAAGGTATATAGTGAACATTGATGAAACCTGAAAGTATGAGATCATGAATAAAATAGATGTCGATCTCTATATGTTTACTACCTGCATGCTGAACTAGATTGGAGGCAAGAGCACGAGCACTTAGATTGTCACACCATATCATAGACGGTTGTTGTAAAAATAATCCAAGTTCAGACAATAATGAACATATCCACTTAACCTTAGCTGCACCATCTGCTAGAGCTCGATATTCAGACTCCGTGCTTAAGTGAGAAACAACTCTTTGTTTATGAGAGCTCTAAGAAACCAACGTATTTCCAAGATATACGCAAACACCAGCCATGGATTTTTTATCATCGACGTTTGTGGCCCAATCTGCATTAGTAAATGTAGTCACTTGAAGAGATTTGAAAGGCTTAATATGTAGACCCAAATGACAAGTACCTTTAAGACATCTGAGAATATGTTTTACTCCTTGAAAGTGAGTGTCAGTCGGCTAAGATAGAAACTGGCTAAGTTTATTCACTAAGTAAGCTATATCAGGTTTGGTGGTAGTAAGATACTGAAGAGATTCAATAGCTTGATGGTAGAGAGATGGATCTTGCATAGGTGTTCCATCATTTTTTGTAAACTGGCGTCCAGTGACCATTGGAGTTGGTACTGGTGCACAATCCATCATGTTAAATTTTTTCAAGATATTGAAGGTATACTTAAATTGACTCAAATGAATGCCCACATTGTCTCTGCAGATTTCTATCCCAAGAAAATAGTATGCAGGACCAAGATCCTTCAGGGAAAACAAATTGTTCAGCTTCAGAACTAGAGATTTTAAGTGGCTGGGATCATTATCGGTGATTAGTATATCATCGACGTATATGAGAATAAAAAATGTAAGCTTCGTCGTTCGTAGGAAGAAAAGTGATACATCACTTTTAGCATTTTGAAATCCACAGTTTAATAATGCTAGGTGTAGTCGACCAAACGAAGCAGGAGATGCTTGCTTGAGTCCGTAAATCGCTTTTATTAGTTTACATACATGATTTGAACGTCGACAATCACAGAAGCCTTCCAGTTGGCGTATGTAAACATTTTCTTGAAGAAAACCATTGAGGAATGCATTATTAACGTCCAATTGTCGAATTTCCCAATCGTAGGTGACAACAATGGTGAGAACAATTCAGACTATTATTGGTTTTACTACAGGGCTGAATGTTTCTCCGTAATCAATTCCTAGTGCCTACTAGAATCCTTTTGCCACAAGCCTGACTTTATGCTTGAGAATGGAGCCGTCTGGTTTGTCTTTGTTTTTTAAAACCCATTTGTAGTTAACGAGCTTCTGTGTACCGATGTAAGGAACAAGGATCCATGTCTTGTTTCGTTAAAGGGCTTTGAATTCATCAATCATGGCTTATTTCCAGTGTAATGAGGCCAAGGCATCTGTGACATTCCAAGGTTTTGTGAGCTGAGCTAAATGCACAAATTTTTCTGAGTGAAGTAACCCAACAAATGGATGTTTAGGTTTGTATATACCATCCTTTGCTCGTGTAGTCATTGGGTGTATGTTTGTTTGGACCAGTGTTATTTCCTGTTCACTTCTGCTTTGCCCACTCAAGCTTAATCCATCTGTTGAAGAAGACTCGTGACTTGATAAATGAGGCTCATGTGAGGAGATAGTTGTTGGAGAATTATCCATTGAGCCAACTTGTTCTTTGTTATTGTTTAGATATTCTATAACGTTGCTGCTCTTAAGATTACGGGTGTTTTCTCTATTTGGAGTAATAATCAAAGGGATAGTGTGTTCATTCTCGGTAGATGTCATTCATCGATATAGAAATCCTGCAGTGCATGGAAAAAGTGAAGCATCGAACACAATACGTCATGAGATGTATCTTTTTCCTTTGGAGCGAAGACACTGGGATCATTTGTGTTGAGGAGCAAGTCCAAGATAAACACATTTGTAACTATGGAATTGGAACTTATGCTCATTGGATGGTTTTAGACAAGGATAACATGCACATTCGAAAGGCTGTAGGGTTTTATAATCAAGTTTTATGCCATAGAGCTGAAACAGAGGAGTTAATCCTTCAAGCGTAGGCATTGGTAACCGGTTGATGAGATAAACAACCATTTGAAAAGCATCCACCCAGTATGTGAGGGGTAATTGTGCTTGAGCTAGTAACATTAAACCCATCTCAATGACATGTCGATGTTTGTGTTCTGCTCTCCCATTATATGCAGAAGTATAGGGGCAGGTGAACTTCATTTCAATTCCTACTGCTTATGTAATACTCACAAAGGGTCTGCATTCAGTTCCATTGTCACATTGCATTGTTTTGATTTTTGTGTTAAACTGGTTTTCAACTTGTAGCCAAGTATATCTACTATATATCTACTATAATCATCAACAAAATGAATATAGAAACAATGGCCACTTACTGATTGAACTGGTGATGGTCCGTAAAGATCCGTATGAACTAACTCCAAAGGAAAAGAAGCATGAAACACAGATTTGGAAAATCGTAACTGTTTTGATTTGCCATATTGACATGCTTCATAAATAAAATTCATATGTCGAAAGTTCACATTGCATTTATTCAATATTTGCTTTAGAACTTTGTCACTGGGATGTCCTAGCTTGTAGTGCCATTATAAGAATTCTTCCCCTTTCTGTGTAAGTGACACCATATTACTTTGAGCCACGGGAGCACATTCAGACATCTGATACATTACTTGCTTTGCTATCCCACGTACTAGAGGACGACCTGTCTTCTTGTCCTTCATAACAAAACCGTCATTAGTAAAATGAACATTTACTGGATTGTCCTTAGTGAGTTTATTAACACTCATAAGATTTTTAGTTATACAAGGGACTAGCAGCACATCTTTAAGATGGAGTCTGGAGTTAGATGAAGTGAATCACACGTTAAAACAATACTTAATAATGATATACAGATGAACAAAAAGGGGGGTTAAATTGTTAGCCCCAGAATTTTTTTTATAAGCATGATTAGATTAATTTTGAAGTATTGCTAGATTAATTTTGAAGTTAGAATTAATTAGCATACTAATATGGCTAAGATAATATGAGGTAAGTGAAGTGAATTATCTTCTTAGGGTGACAAGAATGTATGGAGGGTATAGTTGGAAGATCACTTAAGTGGGAAAGGTTTAAAGCATGAAGGGAAGGGCTTTTTGGT
>JANITX010000212.1:18595075-18609234 GCA_027564395.1 Erythroxylum ulei | reverse complement strand
TTCCGTCTGCTTTTTCATTTTAGCTTCACCATTTGTTTTTCATCAAAATCATTTAGTGAAGTCATTCTGACTTAACATTAGATACAGATAGATATGTAGAACCTATTCCAACTACGCAAGTTAGTTCTCCAGTACAAGTTTAGAGATAAGTCTCACCTACACGATTGACATTCTCCAATTGATCAGCGTATGGAGTCACATGATAGTTTGCTCCACTGTCCATATACCATGATGGATCGGAGATTGTTTGTGGATGAGCATAGCACCCTGCTGATGAGTTAGCATAGAAAGCTTGTGGAGTAGAATGGTTTCCAAAACCACGACCAAAGTTAGATGGAGGTTGAAAATTTATGGCGAAACGATGGTAATAGTTTACTACCACATGTCCTGGTTTCTCACATAGGTGACAGTATGGTCAGTTTCCATTATTGAAGCCTCCTCGGTTTCCTTGGCCTCGACGTCCTCGAGAATTTCCACGTGATCCTCTATAGGAACCTTGCTTGATGGTATTATTTGAGGTTTGGTTAATAATGTCATCACGTTGAGCAACATTCGCAGTGGGTTGAACAGATAGAGTCGAGAAATGATTGAGTTGCTCCAAATGACTCTTGAAGGAAAGGAGAGTAGATTGTGCTCAAATCTAGGTAAGGTTAGGTTGATCAACCAACTTTACTGCAACAGCATTGTAGTCTAAGTCAAGAACGTTTAATGTATGGAGAATATGATCTTCTATTGCAACAGGAGCTCCAGCCAATATGAGCTGATCTATGACACTTTTCATTTTACTGATATACTCATCCATCTTCATTGAGATTTTATGTTTTTGATGAAGCTCCAACTTGAGCACCATAATGCGTGATTTCATTGACACATAGGTGAGATCACGAGCACCAGCCCAAAGATCACGAGCTGTGTGGAAGTGTAGCAGTTGAGTTCCAACTTCTTGGGTCATTGTATTGTGTAACCAGCCAACTAGCACTACAAGAGTTAAGACATTTAGTGACAACTTTTTTATGACTAAATATCATTTCTTCATATATATGAGGTTTTTTTGTGACAAAACAATTGATTGACATTATTGTTTGGATTAATTGTGATGAAACATTTTTTGGTCACTAATACAATGGTAATTGTCTAATTTAGTATCTTTCACAATTAAATTGTTACTATTAATATATTAATAGTGTCAATTTTTCTTTTATCACTAAGTTTTGTCACTAAAAGCATAGGTAATTTGGCGTCAAAATAATTTTGGCGAGAATGAATTGTAATTGTGACAAAACATACGTTGGTCACTAATATTTTTCATTTGTTTTGACTAAACATAGTTTGGACACTAATATTTTTCTCTTATTGTGAAGAAACAGTTTACCGTCACACGATATTTTACTTTTTGTGACAAAAAATTTTGCCAATAAAAATTTAGTTAGTTAGTGTCTACTTAATATTGTCACAAAAACCCAACTATCACTATGGTCACTACTATTTGTAATGTAGTAACAACTTTTTTGTAACTAATTATCATTTCTTCACAGATATGAGTTTTTTGTGGCAAAACAATTGATTGGCACTATTGTTTGGATTAATTGTGATGAAATATTTTTTGGTCACTAATACAATATTAATTGTGACAATTTAGTATCTTTCATAATTAAATTGTCAATATTAATATATTAATAGTGTCAATTTTTCTTTTATCACTAAGTTATGTCACTAAAAGCATATGCAATTTGGAGCTAAAATAATTTTGGCGGGAATGAATTGTAATTGTGACAAAACATATGTTGGTCACCAATGTTTTCCATTTGTTGTGACGAAACATAGTTTAATCACTAATATTTTTCCCTTGCTGTGATGAAACGGTTTACCATCACACGATATTTTACTTTTTGTGATGAAAAAATTTGTCAATAAAAATTCAGTTAGTTAGTGTCTACTTAATATTGTCACAAAAGCCTAATTATCATTATGGTCACTACTATTCGTAATGTAGTGACAACTTTTTGTAACTAGTTATCATTTCTTCACAGATATGAGTTTTTTGTGGCAAAATAATTGATTGACACTACTATTTAGATTAACTGTGATGATTTATTTTTTTGGTCACTAATGCAATAGTAATTGTGACAATTTAGTATCTTTTATAATTAAATTGTCACTATTAATATCTTAATAGTGTCAATTTTTCTTTTATCACTAAGTTATGTCACTAAAAGCATATGCAATTTGGCACCAAAATAATTATGACGGGAATAAATTGTAATTGTTACAAAACATATGTTGGTCACTAATATTTTTCATTTGTTGCGACAAATCATAGTTTGGTCATTAATATTTTTCTCTTGCTGTGACGAAACCGTTTACTGTCACACCATATTTTACTTTTTGTGATAAAAACTTTTTTAAAAAAAATCAGTTAGTTAGTGTCTACTTAATATTGTCACAAAAATTGAACTATCACTATGGTCACTACTATTTGTAATTTTTTTGACAAAAAATTTTGTTGTCACTTGATCATCAACTTTTTGTTACAAAAGTTATTGTCAATATAAATGTAACAAATTAATGATACTATTTCTTGTTATAATAACATATTAAAAATAACCACTCTAAAGATTAATTTTGTCATTATTGTAAGAATTTTAAGGACTAGAAACTACTTGTCACATTTTTTCTTTAATATTATTATTTGCAAACAAATTTAAATATTTTCTTATAAAATATTCAAACTACATATATTGATAATCCAAAAGTAATCTTTTACATATCAATAGATATTTGCTAAAAATAATTTTGAAATTTCATCAAAATAAATAAATGTTTAAATATAATGAAAATCTTATTCCAAAATATTAAGCAAAACTCTTAACCTATTCAAAATCTAAAAACAAAGTTCTTATCAATGCTCAATTATTATCATCATCACCTTCTTTATCTTTACTTACTGAATTTGTCTCGTCATCATTCATAAAAGTATCTTCATCACAATCAGTTTCATCATCTTTTCTAACACTCATAGTATCAATATTTAACAGATTCTTTTTCAACAATTGCAACATCTAAATTAAAATTGGCATGGCTCATAAGGAAGATTTGATTTAGATGGCTCAATTGGCATAACTCATCTTTTACATAGTAAACTTGTTCAGTTTGAGAAGCTAAAATATATGGCTCATCAGTTTTCATCTCGAGTGAACATTGACCATAGGAAATCCAAACTTATCAACCTTACATCCACCTTTATACACATCCCACCAGTCAACCTTAAATAAAATGGTACTATTTCCCTATGATAGTTTAATTGTATGATATCTATCAAAAAATTAAAATAATCTAAATTGTATGTATTCACGTCACCTTTTACAAAAATTCCACTGTTTTATGATTTTAATTGCAAATCTCTATCCCTATGTTAAACCTCCAACGGATGAAATTTTTTTAACAAAATTTAATTTATTAATCAGTATAATACAAAATTATTCTAACAAATTTTACTACAAAAGTTGACACAACTTTTTAACTTGTAAATTTACAACTTCTTTTGTAATTTCACTAATTATAAAATTATTTTAACAAATTTATTTTATTAATCAATATAATACATATATAAAAGTTTGTATATTAATATATTCTAATTCTATAAATATTTTTAAATAATATAATTTTTCTGAAAAATGATTATAATTTATTATTTACTCTCAAGTCCTAATGAATCTATACACAATAATTAAAGATCCAAGCTAAGAAGACCGGTCATGTAAGTTTGGCTTTTTTTTCTTTTATCTTTTTCCTTCGTTTTCTTAAAAGAAAATTTTATTTATAACAACCATCATGATAAAAATAAAGAAAAAAAATTAATTTCCACACCTGTTAATACTACGTACTGTTAGCATCTTTTACGATCTATTACTGTTGACCAATGCCTTGGCTCTATGTAAGCTCCAAGGTGGTGGATTTGTAGTTCCAAACATCTTAGGGGCATTGGTAGCTGAGACAGAGACCATGGAAAAGGCGTTTGGCACGTGGGTAGAGGTAAGTGGTGGGTGGTTGTTGCCTTTCTATTTATTATATAGAAGGTGAAGTGGCGTTCCTGCGGCAATTGTTGGACGATGAGCTGCTCAAAAGGTTTAAAAAATGGAGCCAAAAAGACAAAAAAAGAATGTGGCAGGGGGGAGTCCCGCCTTTTGAATATTTTGGGTTAGTAGCGATAAATAAAAGAATAGGGATCACCAGAAACTCCTTTAAGTGAATAAAATATGAAAAGAAACCCTAACAGTCAAACTAATTTGGGAAGGAAGTTATACTTCTTTTTTGTCATATTCGGAATCTCCTCCATACTTTTCTTGTTTGAGGTGAGATTACTTTATATATATTATTTACTTAATAGTATTAATTTTTAATTGAATTCCTTTTCAAATCAAATTAAAATATATAATTTTCTGGGTATATCTTATTTGGAAATTGGCATTTAATCATTACTTGATTTTTTGATAGATGTAGTTGCATACTCTGTCTTTCTTAGATGAACATCAGTTTACTTATCCATCAATTGATATTTTATGTTTTGGTAAAAAAATCTATTTTCATTTGTTCTGGTTTTAGCAAAAATTTGTAAAACATCATATAGTGTGTTGTGTTCAATATTGGTTGGACTCTTCCGAGATTGGGTATTACTTTATGCCTATGGTTAAATAGATGATTTGGGTAAAGCACGCTATGTTTCTCACGGGAGTGTTGTCCCATTTCGGTTTCTCTTCTCCGGGCCGGATGTAGGGGAGGACGACGTCACCTTTGGCATAGGGAGGAGAAGTGTAGTCGTCATAGTTATAATTGGTATCGGAGTCAGAGCCCGAGGAAGAGAAGTCTTGCTCTTATTTTTCTTATAGCTGCTCTTCTTCTTGTTGGTTTTGGGTTTGGGATTGGAATTGGGAGTCTTGGTCGTTGGCCATTTGTGTTCTGACGGGATAAAGAGATAAGGAGTGCGGCGGAGGTTACAAAACGCATAATGAACCACTGCTGCTTGCTTCAATAGCTTAGTGAGAAATGGGACAGAATAGAAGGGATGAGGTTTAGTGAGCTTTTTTGTCTGCTTTTGCTTTTGAACTTTGTCTTGAAAGAAATTAAAGGGAAAAAATAAAAGTGAAAATACATTTATATTAAGAGATGAAATTGCATACGAGTGGTATAGTTAAATTTTATTTACTTAAAATTCAAATTATATTTTCTTTAAAAAATAAATTCCAATTTCTTTATCTTTTCTTTTTCATTTTTCTTTTTAAAAAGATAAAGATTCTGATGAATGGCATGATGCTGTCAAAGTTTGGAAGGTATCGCGACAAAAGCCAAATGGAACTTGGTCTGTTCCAAATGGAGAAGAAATAATGATATGAAGGTTATAGTCAAATTAGATTTTTTAATAAAAATTTTAAAATTTCTTTACTAAAATTTCAAATTCTATTTATATATGCAGAAAAAACTTCAAGAAGAGGGAGAGAAAAATAAAGAAAAGATTTCTTCTACATCTCTACCACTCGTTGAGCATTTCGATCTTATCCTAGAAAGAAGTCAAGTCATTCACGTGGTTTAGGTGTTAAAGAGATATCATCTATGTCTCGAGAAAAAAGTGAAATTTTAGCCGAAGCTGAGGTTGCAAAAAAACATGCAACTGTTTTAGACGATGAAGTTATAAACTTACTAAAATCACAAAAAACACAAAATGAAAAGATTCAAGCTCAAAATGAGAAGATTCAAGCTCATGATGCAACTATTAAGAAGCAAGCCACAGAAATGAAACAAATTTCAGTTGCTTTTGCACATTTGGCAAATACTGGAGTAATTCCTAGTTTCGTACTCAATTCTTCTGCCTTAATTAAAGATCCATCAAATACCCCAACTACTTATGTAAGTTTATAAATTTATAAAATCTATAATAGTTGTGTCACTTCTTATCATTATCATTATATTATTATAAAATGTTAATACCAAATTTATAGCTTAATGTTTTATAAACTAATTAACTAATTTTATTTTTATTTATTTTGTAGGAAATAAATCAATAGTGAACTTTATCTTGTAGAATAGCCAGGAAATTTTACTTTAGAGAGTTTTAGCTTAAAATAGTACGTATTAGTTTGAGATAATTGTAATAAATAATTTTCATGGATATTAAAATTTCCAATTTAATATATTGGAAATTTTATATATACTAATAATTTTTATTTGCTTGTCTTATAATATCTTGGCACAAAAATTCCATGTCATTTGTGATAACTTCTATTTTATGGCCACTAATGCAAAAAAATTTATCGATTAAGTAATTATGTTATTAAATTTAATAATATTATTTGCGACAAACACGAACACATTAGTGATAAATTTATTGTAACATATATTTTTTATTTAGTGACAGCATTATTGTAACATATAACTTTCATACTTGTGACGAAATCTGTTCAACAATATAACTATTGGTGCAAATTTCTTTTACAGGTAATGTAATTCCGTTGATGAATTGATATTTTTATTTGTGATAATAATAAACACATTATTGATAATAGTTTTTGTAAAAACTGATTTTCATTTTTGTGACGAAATGATGTTGACACTTTTTTATTAAAATATTAGTGACCAAGAAGTAATGGACACTGATAAAAAAATTATTAGGGACAAATATTTTGTCACTATTTATAATTATTTTAGTGGTGATAATGTTGTAACAATAAAATAAAGTACTGTTACGACTTCATTTGTCACAACTTTATATTATTTGTATAAAAAAACTTATCATAAATATGTAAAATTGCTGTGATCATATAGTGTTGACACACATTCCATAGGTTTTAGCGTCGGTACTTTTGTCACAATATAATGAAATATTGTTACAACTTTATTCGTCACTATTTTATATTATTTGTGTCAACAAATTTGTCATAAATAAGTACAGTTGTTGTGACCATATAGTTTTGTCACAAATTTGATAGGTTTTGGTGTCGACAATTTTGTTACAATAAAATGAAGTACTATTACAACTTAATTTGTCACTACTTTATATTATTTATGACGATAAACTTGTCATAAATATGTAAAGTTATTGTGACTATATATTTTTTTCTGACATTTCACAAGTTTTAGTGTCAGTATTTGTGTCACAAAAGTGTTGCAGAATTATAACCATTTTTTAAATTAGTTTCTATTTTATTAGTGATGGAAGTATTTGTGACAGAAGATGACTTCAAAGATTGGACACTCTTAATAATATTGACAAATGTTACTGCTTTTAGTGACAACTTTTACTTTCACTAAAAATACAGTTTCTTGTAGTGTAAAAGTCGGTTTACAGCATACCATTCTTCGAAGAGTGGATTTGGGGTCATTTTTGCTCCTTCAGAGATGTATCGAGAGGGCGTCAAAGCTGAGCAATTGATATGTGACTCAAGGAGGTTTCCTTCAATAAATAATAGGACAACTGATTCCCACATGAGATAGTTTCCTCGATCCAGCTTGATAGAGCTTGTTGGCTAAAAGAATTAAATAGAGAATATGTTTTGGAGGTGTGGGTAGTTGGGATAGAAGTAGCAGAAGATGTGGAAGAAGCTACTGAAGAGGAAGCCATTTGAAGAATGAAATTACTATGATACTAAGTTAGAAAGACTACGTAATGAATGGAACGATAGGCACACAGAAGTATGTGCTCACGCTTTTCATATATATTAGTTGTGAATAACAAAATTTGTTACATGACAAAGAGGGAGAGTAACTTAGCCATACACGTGTATTGTAATGATACAGTATGTACAGAAAGAATAATACAAAGTAAATGAATTAATTCTGTGTTCCAACACTATACAAATTAAAGTTCATGGACATAACTAATTTGGCTACGACCGTCAGCATTATGAAACAACTTTTTACATCTTGATGCTGCAATACAAATGTCACGTGGAGATCTTTGACAAAAACGTATAGTACAATAGCAAGGACATAGAAGAAAAATGGAAGAACTAGAAAGCGTGAATCATGGGATATGATGCTGCTTGTCTCCAAAACTTGCGTTTATGATTCAAGCCGTACAGTGTCCTTGCTATTTTCCTTGGGAATTCTTCACATCCTCTAGGGCCTAGCAGACACAAAGAAACGTTTGATTATCTTGAGATCATTTGCATGGACTCCGCTCTGTGATCTATCAAGAACAATCATTCGACTTAATAATAGAAACAATGCAAACCCAATAAAAATCGATCCGACCATGATGCTATAGCTCGGACAGTTTAGTGAGAAGCACAAGTTCATGGGCCTATGTAACCATGTTTGGGCTAAGAAAATAAACTTTGGGTTAACATCTTGCATTATGTCCAACGAAGTTAGAGAAGGTGAAAGTTCACCAAAAGCTTGGTTGAGATTTGGTGAATCAATGACTTGTCTCTCCCTAGAATAATGTCTGTCAGTCCCTGCTTCGCAGTTTGGTATGAGGTACTTAAAACTGAATCCTGAAGCAAACCTCTGGAGACCATCTTTGATTCTCCGTGACAATCACTTCTCTAGGGAAATGAACGCTTTTTGTGATAAAAGGTTCTTTTGGTCTAGGCACTGGGAGTTAGGTATGCACATCTCTATGTCTCATGCTATATGTCTTGTGTTGTGAAAGATAAGAAAATTTGTCAATTATTTTCGAGAGAGAAGATTATTAATAATCTTATAGAAATTACAATCATCCTCGAGAAATTTAGAGTATTGATAAATTATTGTTAATTTTTAAATACGAAAATAGAGAATAAAAGCTTAAAGTTGAAAAAAAAAAAACAAGTTTAAACAGAAGAAAAGAAGAAACCATATGTCAATAAAGTGTAAAAAAAAGTTCACCGCTTCATTCTAATATCCCTTACATATATAGTGCTTGGGAAAATTTAAAAAAAAAAACTTAAGAATCAATTCATGTTGTCCATTAAACCACTGCTACACGTAACTTCCAAAGAATTTACTTCTTTAGAGTAGCTGATTCTCTCTTAGAGACTAGTAACAGCCACTTGGTTAAAATACTTATTCAAATTTAAAACAATGAAAAATTGTTCTTAAAGCAAGTATCTAACACCTCTTCCTTACTTTAAGGATTCCAGATTTGAACTTTCTTCCTTAAAAACTTGAAGTTGCTAGTTGGAAGTGGCTTTGTGAATAAATATGTCAACCAATCTTCAAACTTGCAATAAACTGAAGTTACTTATATATTACTGCACGTAAGTAGAGCTTGATGTTAAGTTGTTTAGTCTTCTTATGAAATACCAGATAGTTTGACATTGCAGTTGTTGCCTGATTGTCCAAAAAAAAAATTTCATACTTTCTTTTGCTCCTCATGTAAGTCACCTAAAACCTTTTTCAATGACAACGCATGATCCTTTGCTGCTATTAATATTATAAATTCTATCTTTACAGTCGATTTTGCCATAATCACCTGCATTTTTTAGCTTTATAAGAAGACTATAATACCTACGCTAAAATAATATTTTGAAGTTCTCATCATGTCATCCATGTCTTCAGCCCAATTATTACACGAGAATCCACATAATTTGAAAATTTGACATTTCTCAAAATTGATACCATAATCAATAGTACCTTGAATATACCTTAAAATTCCTTATGCTATTCTTAATTATTTCCACATAATGCATAAAGAATATCCAGCCCTATTATAATGAGATACATCTAGCACCCACTTAAGCTTTTATAATGACTTTCATCAACTTTATTTTGTACCATCTTCGTTGCGCAGTTTCTCCTTTTGATTCATTGGATTGTTTATTGCTTTGCACTCCTCTATCTAAAATTTCTTTAATATTTCCTTTGCATACTTCTTCTGGTAGATAAACACTTCATGCTTACTTTGTTAGCTCAAGGTTTATTATTAATAATTTTGATGATAAACATATAATATTTCAAAATTTAGATTGTATTTATTTCCTTATATAATTAACAGTCTAATTCTCAAAAGGAAATAAAATCATATGAGAAATGCTTCCTTTTTTGTAGGAACTTTCCTAATGAACTTACCTTATTTATTTCACAATATTCGGAAGAATCTTGTTATCATTGGACTTATTTCCTTTTATTGTTAACAAGTTAATTCTCAAAAGGAAATAAAATCATAAGAAATACGCTTCCTCTCTTACAAGAGCCTTCTTTATGAACTTACATTATTATAAATGGTTTATTCTAAAGAATCCTATAAATTATGAAGGTCATATATTATCTCCATGAATACTGGAAGATTTTTGGAAGAGATGACATCGAAGTTATTCATATTTAATTTCATCCAATTAACTAAGGATGCAAGTGAAGCAATGGCTAGTTAAAGGAAATGCCTACTTAAGGAAGAGTCACTGCTCTTACGAAAATAAATCAGACTCTTGAATTACATCAACAGCATGAATACTCTTGAAAGTCATATTCTTATCAAATCTCTTATGCTTTAGAAAGTGAAAATTCTTTTTTAGAGAGATCATTGAAGCTCATATCGACCAAATTACATATTCATGTGTTAAGAGCTTGTATAGGCTAACTAAATACTACTAATTTGGGAATTTAATGAAACACTCAAGTTGGATATTTGAGGATTAGACGTAAGTTTGGTTTATAAGCTAAACCAGTATAAATCGACTACGTCATTTTTCTCTCTTTTTAACTTTTAAATTTTCACAGTATATTGTTTGTGTTTTCATTTTTGCAAGAGGCTCCCTCAGTTTTATAGTAGACTCCTTTTGGTTCTATAAAGCAAGAGGTTATTTTCTCTTTAAGTATCAATAGGCTTCTATCAATTAACAGACTTATTTCTATTTGAGTTCTAGCAGGCTTCTATCGATTGACAGACCCCTTTCTTTTTTAGCGCAAATAAGATCCTTTCGATTAATAGACTTTTTTCGTATTTTAAATAACTAACATGTTCCTTTCTTTTTAAACGTTAACATATTCCTTTCAAAGTTTAATAGGACCCTTCCATTTATCAACCCATTTTATTTAAGAAGAATTTTAAAGATTTAAAAATAACTTACAAATTTTTTACACACTCTTCAACTAACCTTGTATTATTTCCTATTACTCAAAGATAATCAACATAAAAGGACACTATGATAAAATTATTTAGAAAAAAGGTCAAAGTGGAACCTAAATTTTAACCAAATTTTAGTTTAGACCTTAACGTTTCAACCCTTACATAAAAAATCCTAACATTTCACAAATGTTCAAAAAGGACTTCGATTTAATATCTCCGTCAACCTTAGATTATAAAAAGTATAGATTACATTATTTTTTTTAGGTCTCTTATCATGTGTGGCAATGACTAAAAAAAAAAAAAGATTTATAGGTCCCATGTCATACTATGCTCCTCACTTCATGGGTCTCAATTTTTGTTATTTAAATAAATTTTGTTGTTTTATTCAATTGTTATAAAAGTAAATAATGAAAATTGGAAAAAAAAGTACTAACCTTTTATATTCTATGTCTGCAATTTCAAGTTTTAATACGTCTTAACCTTTACCTTCCTTGGCCACGATCGTGAAGGCTCTGCCACTAATCACAAAGCCCATCTAATTATTCTTATTGAGGTTGGTCACAATCATAGTAGTCCCTTTGGTGCTACAGAGATCATTGTTCTTCTATCTTATCTGTCAAAATGTTTAACCAATAAAGATTGGAATTAATAAGAATCAATATGTTATATGTACATTAGGAAAGGAAATCAAACCTAAAAGTGAGCTCCACAACTAACTTCATCTTTGTACAAAAGGGAGAAAGGAAGGAACAGTAGCTACAAGGTATCTATTATTGAATCCTATTACAAAGCAACCATACCCACATCCTCCAACTACAATAAGTTCACAAAACAACAATTACTCACCAACAATCACATAAAAACATTTTTTCCAATCATTTCCAAATTAAAATCGTTTCTTATAATTGAAATCATGTCCATATCAATCAATAAAACATACCAAAGAAGAAGGAAATGAACACTTATAAGAAAGTGCAAAGGCTTTAGAAAAAAATGCAACATTTGATTAGTGTATATAATGATCATAAGTTACAAATGAGAAACCCATATTAGGATGTTTGAGAATTGGGATCCATGGAGAGAGAGGAGCATAGTATATGACACCTATAAAATTTTCTATCTTTTAGGTCCTTGCCACATAGGATGCATATATAGCATGGGGCCTATAAAAATTTAATAAATAATATTATTTGTACTTTTTTAAAGGAGAGTTGACTGAGATTTTAGGTTAGAGTTCTTTTTGAAAGTTTGTAAAATATTAAGGTTCTTTCTGTACGTGTTGAAACATTCGTGTTTAAATTAAATTTGGTTAAAACATTAGGTCAATTTAACTCTTTTCACAAAATTATTTCCCTTATGTTACGCATAGAGAGTGGATTTTAATAAGATTTTTTACAAAGCTAAGCTAAACAAATATTCATCTATCAAGTTATATCAGGCTCTTAACACTTGTTTGAAGCCATAGAGAGCCTTTTTGAGTAGGTAGACTTTATCTTCTTTTACTTGCTTCACCAATCCTTATGGCTATTCCACATATATATATTTTTATAATACACTATTTAAAAATGTTGATTTAAAATCTAACCGAAACACTTCTAATCCTTTTTGTACCACAATTGTTAGTAACAGTTAGATCTTATCTAATCTTATAACAAGAGTAAATGTGTCAAAATAATCAACACCAGAAAGTTGTGCATACCTTTTAACTAAAAGCATGGCCTTTTATTTTTTGATTGAGATTGCATTTAGCTTTGTTCTGAATACCTATTTCATACAAATAACTTTTCTATTTTGATGCATATCAGCAAGCTACTAAGTTTTATTTTTCTAAATCATCAACATTTCTTTATTCCGTTTTAGATCTTTAAGTGCTTCTTCATGACCAATTGATTCATATATTGTCACATTACACTCTAATAAATATATAAAAGCAGCCTTTTACCTTTGATTGGAAGATCATCTTCCAACTTACTTTGTCATTGGTCTATTAGTTACTCTCTAGGAAAATTGCCTTTTAAGGACTCATTTGTTCTTTGTAGACTTTTCCAATCCCATTGTTCATCCTTATTGAAGTGTACATCTCTTATGACAGTAATTTTTCCTATTTGTGGATGATAACCTTTGTAAGCTTTAGAAACTATATTTGCCTTCTATTAAACTTGTCATGTTTCCTATATAGAACATGAGCGAAAAAGCACACAACCAAACACTTTTAGGAAGCTCATTGAAGGTTTATATTCATACCAAGCCTCAAAAGGAATTTTATTTTTCAAAGCTTAGTGGGAAGGAAATTTTGAAGAAAAACTTATAATAAATGCTTATGTCCAAAACTTTTTTGGCAACTTCTTCTCATTTAACATACATCTGGCCATCTTCATCAATTATTTATTTCTCCTTTCGATAACTCCAATTTTGTTTTACAGTGTAAAAAGCTATGAGTTGATGTTTGGGGCCAACTTCACAAAACAATTAAATTTTATTAAAGAGTACTCCTTTCTATTATCAGGCATTAAAATTTCGGGGGACGAGAGAATGGTAATATAAATGGGAACGGACATAGTAAGGAATGAGAATGGATATAATTATTATAATTATGATGGTTGGTTAAGAAGAAGGAATGATTATCATTACTATTGACAGTGGTCGATTTGTTAAAAATATTGAGAAATAAAAATTTGATAAAATTTTATTTTACATCAAATTTAATATATTTTAATTAAATATATTTAATTTCTAAAAAAGAGAAAAATATAATTAATTAATTATATTGCTATTAATTTATTATATTGAATTAATTAATTAATTATATTTTAGTTAAGTTTATTTGACTAATTATATTGTTACTGGTGTGACAAAGACTGTCATGCTAGTGACATTTGCTCCAGATCATAAATGAAACTCATTTCTCTAATATATAGGGGTATGGACGATTCCCTGAAACTCAGTTATAATCATAATATAAAATCAACCACCTGTATTTATTCCATACTCATTGATTGATTCCCAAACTCAAACCAAACATGTAACATCCCATCACTAACGGGGAGGGTAAAATAGTAATTCGGAGTGGTTAATGAGTGCTTAGAAATGCCTTTACATGTTCATGCATAATACAGCATAC
>JANITX010000212.1:18469990-18488304 GCA_027564395.1 Erythroxylum ulei | reverse complement strand
GGACTGCTCTTGTAAAAAACAGTATACTATATACAACTTCCATCTTAATTTTAAACATATTATAGACTGAATTAGATTCCAAGTTCTTCATACCATTTGTAGCTCCATGTCTCTAGTTTGCCACAAATTAAAAATCATCTGATTTGGATCAGTAGAGCTCCAGAAATAATCAAAATACCGCAGTATGTTCAATGGAATAACACCAGTTCATATCCTTTAAGAACACACTCACTATACCCATCCCATGGTTTTCACTCAATCTTTCTCACTTCACTTCAAATAGCTTTGATTTTTGGTGGAGATGTAGATAAATGTCTTACAAATCCAATGGTTCAAGAATCAGATAATTTGGAGGTCTAAAGAAGAAGTTATGGTCAAAAGAAGCAACCATGTTTATGACTTCAATCAAAATGAACCTATTTTGGCGCAATCTCCATAACTTTCACAAACAATGTCGGATTGATCTCATTTTTGGACTATTGGAAAGAGGACTTTGAGATCTGTAACTTTTATAAAGACCTCAAAGACCAATTCTATCTTCTGACTTCTGCATCATCTCACTTTTGCGTCGTCTCACTTTCCTTTCGTCTCAGTTCTATCGTCTCATTTCCATCGTCTCATTTTCTATCGTCTCATTTCCATCGTCTCATTTCTATCGTCTCATTTCCATTGTCTGATTTCCATCGTCTTTTTCCTTTTCAGAACGTCTCCATTTATAAAGATCATAACTTCCAACTCCGATGTCAAAATTTTTCATTCTATATACCGTTGGAAAGATAAAAGAAAGATCTACAACTTTCTAGAAGGTACTTTTGCAAAAATCCATTTATATCAATCCCAAATTTGCCCCAAAAAATCTGAAGATGAATTGTCTATTCATACACCAACGTACTGCACCAAATTCTTAACTTCATGACAACTTTTGAGATTCTTAGAGTCAAAATTGAAATTCGATGTCTTCATAAGAAATGTATCCATACGTTTCTAGTTTAATCCAAATTAAGAATCATCTCGTTTGAATAACTAGAGAAAAAGTTATGGCTAACAGACCAAAGCACACTTAGTGAACATTTTTCAGATCACTACCAATTTTGTTTCTAAATTTTTCCTTATCACAACTCATTCCAAGGTCACTCTTTCTTCTCCCTCTACTATTCATTGTCAATAAAATCACATTCAACACCATTTATACTCGCAAGTTGTCAATGAATGCATGTACCACTTTTTATGTGCAAACATTCAATATTTATGTGTATATATATATATATTAACATTATACATGGGCAAGAAAATGCATTTTCTTAAATCTCCCTTTGAGCTCCCATGTACTAAAATCTCGAGTCTTAACCCTCAATATGGGGACGGGTTGTTACAAAAATGATTTTGGCCATCAAGAAATAGTAAGTTATAGCTGTAAAGATTGTGGAACTAAGTTTGAACCCTTCACTGCTCTAGGAATCTGATATGATACTAGAGGATGTGTGTTGACTGAGTCTCATTTATCAGTTACTAGTTTTTTTTTTTCTGTTACTAGTTTTTAGCATTAATGGGAGTAAATCTTGGAACCTTGTTGGACAAGTTGGCTGGTCAAACTAGATGTGCAATTGACTCCTATATTTTCTCCATTCTCCATTTATTTTGTTTCCAAGTAATTTGAGTGGCTATATCCACTTCCTTTTCAGTTATCATACATTTTCAACTTCTATGTTTATAAAGTGGTGAGCCAAAAGTTAAGGATTATTTCATTGTATAAATTCATATAGTTTCAATGGGAAATTAAGGAGAATTATCTGACAAATCTTATTTCTCTGAACTCTATTCTTTCTCTTCTGAAATTGCTCTAAAATTCAACTATCAGTGCTATCAAAGCCAGCTTTGGCTCGATGGGAACACGGCAACAAAAAAATGCAGAGTTCTATAATGAGGTCACCGAAGTGATAGGGAAACATGAGTCCATGTTCGACCAAATACATTTGACTCTCTAAACTTTGATGACCAAAATGCAAAGTATAGAAGCCTTTGTTACCCAGTTGAAGGAGCGCTCTGACAATGAGAATCCCTTCGCTTACCATTCAACTGCTAATAATCCTCATGTAGGCAACAACGACCCTCTACCAAATAACCATGCCTCTAACCACCATTCACAAGGCACATCATCAAACCAAAATCACACATCCAATTCACAAAATTCAAACTCTCGCCACCACATCAAACTACAATTTCCCAAATTTGACAGTGAGGACCCTCATGTGTGGATCCATAAGGCTGAACAATACTTTTATTTCAAGGTTATTGATGCAGAAGATCAAGTACAATTATCTTCCTTCCACATCAAAGGAGTGACACTGCGGTGGCATTGATGGTTTGCACACTATCAAGGACCGGTTAACTGGACCGAATTCACTAAGGCTGTGTTGAAGCGAATCGGGCCAATCGATTATAAGGACCCTTCAGAAGCTCTTAAACGCCTTCAACAAACATCAAATTTGACATCATATCAAATAGAGTTTGAAAACTTGTCTAATCAAGTGGATGACTTACCTCACCATTTCCTAGTTGGTTGTTTTATTGCAGGATTGAAGGACAAGATATGATTGGAGGTTAAAATCAAATAACCACGTACATTGGCAGATGCAATAGGCGTGGCAAGGTTGGTGGAGGAGAAAAACTATCTCCAGAAAAAAAAAAAAAAACAACACAGCTCTACCAGGACTAACTGGGCAAATAAATCAACTTCAAATCAAAGTTTGTTGGGACCAATTCTTAAATCCAGCCCTGATTCTTCTATGACTTTGCCAAGGTTCCACCGAATTTTGAACCAAAAAGCCAAGGAAAGAAGGGAAAAAGGACTCTGCTACTATTGTGATGAGAAATACACTCCGGGACACCATTGTGTGAAGCCGCAATTATTCTGCATCGATGAGTCCATTGTGATTGAAGAGGAGGAAGATGATTTCTGTACAACTAATAACATGCTTGAAATTTCACTACATGCCATAGCTGGGACGGATCACCCATAAACTCTCTGATTACCTGGTAGAATTAATGACAAAGAGGTCTCCATCTTAGTAGACAGTGGCTCCACTCATAATTTTATGGATCAAAACATGTGGGCTGCAGGTGGAGAATGATCAATCTCTACAAGTGATGGTGGCTAATCATGAGAAGGTGACATGCGAAGGAAGGTGCTTGAACGTGAATCTGGCCATCCATGGGTATCTATCTTCAACCAATTTCTTTATGTTACATGTGGCTACTTGTCCAGTGGTGATGGGAGTCTAATGGTTGGCTACTCTGGGCCCAATAGAAACCGACTACAAGAAACTGACCATGACCATTAAAGGAGATGATCAGACTCATACATTCCAAGGAAAGAAACAAGGAGAGATGGGTCACCTACCCAAAAAGGACAACATCCTTCACATGACCACTAGTTTTCTTTTACAGGTTAGCACCAGCTGCACGGACACAGATTCTAAAATTCATCCAGGCCTTCAATATTTGATTTCAAAATATCAACGGTATTTGAACAGCCTAAATAGCTACCACCTAGACTTGAATTTGATCACCATATACCCTTGCAAGATGGTAGTCGTCCCATATCTATTAGGCCTTATCGGTACCCTTTCTATCAAAAGACGGAGCTCGAGAAGATGGTGAAAGAAATGTTAACAACAGGTCTAATCTGACCTAGTTAAAGCCCATTCTCATCTCACGTGCTTTTGGTTAAGAAATCTGATGGGAGTTGGCTTTCTGTGTGGACTACAGGGCCTTGAACGAGATAACCATAAAGGATAAATTTTCGATTCCCGTAATTGATGAGCTCCTCGATGAACTGTATGGGTCGGCTTATTATACAAAATTAGATCTTTGCTCTGGTTACCACCAGATCTGGGTCAAAGATGAAGATATCTACAAGACAACATTTCGAGCCCATGAAGGCCACTACGAATTCGTGGTCATGCCTTTCGGCCTTACCAATGCTCCTGTAACATTTCAAGCTTTGATGAATGACATCTTTAAACCTTATTTAAGGAAGTTCATTTTATTTTTTTTTTGATGATATTTTGATATATAGTAGGGGCTGGAATGAGCATCAACATCATCTTGAGAAAGTTTTGCAGATTCTTAAATCTCACAGTTTATTTATCAAGGCTCGTAAGTGTCAGTTTGGGATTACCAAAGTTGATTACTTGGGGCATGTTATTTCTAAACAAGGAGTCTCTGTTGATAAAAAAAAATGAAGCAATCAAGAATTGACCCCAACTAACTAATCAAACTAGTGTCCGTGGATTTTTGGGCTTAGTAAGATACTACAGGAAATTCATCCGAAATTTTGGAGGTATTGCTGCTCCTTTAACTCAATTATTAACTAAACATGGTTTTTATTGGAGTTCAGAAGATGCAGAAGCTTTTGAAAAATTAAAGTAAGCTTTATCTTCACCGCCCATTCTAACACTTCTTGATTTCACCCAGGACTTTGTGGTTGAAAGTGATGCCTGTGGAACGGGAGTTAGAGCCATATTATCACAAAATCAGAAGCCAATCGCGTACTTCAGTAAGGCGTTAAAAGGGACAGCCTTACACTTATCCACCTACGAAAAAGAAATGGTGGCCATCGTCAAAGTAGTTCAAAAATGGAGACCCTACCTTCTCGGTCGCCCATTCTGTTAAGTCAAGAAGACTTCGCTTCTATTAATTTTGGTGACAATCAAATAATAATAATTTTGGAAATGTATGAACTGTTATGATAAGTTTGTTAAGTGTGTAGAAAAATGTAAGTAACACTTAGTCATCCCAGACGATACGTCAGCAACAGATGAAACACGTCATCACAGATGAAGTGAAACAACAGACGAAGAGCAAATAACAGATGATGCGCAAATAACAGACAATGTGTAAATCACAGACGAAGCGCAATACCAGACGAAGCGACAATATTAGACGATAAAAAAAAGAAGATACTCTAGAACGTTAGACAGTTAGTTAATTGGAGTTAGTTACAAAACTCAACTAAATAATGGTTTCTAGAAGATTAAAGAAGCAGTTTCTCAAGAAGATAGTTGGAGACTTCGGCTATAAATACTAGTCCTAGTCGAAAACTAAAATAACGTTTTCACAAGAGAGAAAATTTTGTTTGTACAATACTTAGAAAAATTTTGTATTCAAAGTGAGAAACAAAAGAGCAAATATTACTGTAATATAAAGCTCAAACTATCTTTCTTACAGAGAGAAAGAAAAGGCTAGAGCCTGGAGAGGCTAAGATAGCAGAAAGAATACTTTGTGAAAGAGACCTGAAGAGGCTCTGGAAGGACAGAAAAGAATACTTGTAAAGTTGAAGAATATAGTGAAATCTTAGACAAACTCTGAGGACTGGACGTAGCCCAAGATTTAGGGTGAACCAATATAAAATCACGGCGTCTAATATTTAACCCTTACACGTTAGTTTTCTTGTTGTTAGACAAGTAGATAAAATTACTTTCGATTTCAATATGTATCAACTTTAGTAAAGTATCTTTGGTATTCATCTGATAATTGTAAAGATATTCAAGAAATCTCAAAATATTAATAATTTCAAAAAGATTACACAATTCAACACCCCTTCTTGTGTATTTTATATACTTTACGTGATTCCTATATTAACAAGTGGTTTACTTCAGTTGGTATCAGAGCTCGGTTTCCAAGAACCACATTTACAAAGTGAGGACAAAGATCCATTACTGAATCACATGTTTTTATAGCTGAAGGTGCCTCGGTCACAAGACCTCCTACGTTCAATGGTGAGGATTATCATTATTGGAAGGACAAGATGCGGCTCTTTATAGAATCTACACATATTGATCTTTGGGATATAATTGAGAATGGTTCATACACACTAATAGATGATGAAGGCAATATCATTTCTCGCAACGGATGGTTAGCTGATCAGAAAGCTCTATTTCAATTAAACTCAAAGGACAAGTTCTTTCTAAGTTGTGCCCTAAGCAGAAGTGAATATAATAAGGTTCATGGATGTGAAACTACAAAAGAAATGTGGGACACATTATCCATCGCACATGAAGGCACAAATCAAGTGAAAGATTCCAAGATCAGTATTCTTGTACATAATTATGAGCTGTTCAAGATGAAAGAGGATGAGTCTATTGATCAGATGTTTGGACGATTTCAAACTATCATTAATGGACTTAAAGCTCTTGGGAGAATCTACGATAATCAAGACCATATCAGGAAGATTCTCAGAAGTCTGCCTAAAAGATGGAGACCCAAAGTCACTACAGTATAAGAAGCCAAAGACTTGAGTAAATTAAAGCTTGATAAATTGCTTGGTTCTTTGAAGATACACGAAGTAGAGTTTGATGCAGAAGATAAACTTAGAAGAGACAAATCTATAGCTTTAAAGGCTGGTCAGAAAATTCACAAGACTCAGAAAAATAGAAAGTCATTGTCAAAAGCATTAAAGATTGAAGAAATCAAGAATGATGATACCAATAAATCTGAACAACATTCAAGTGAAGATGATGGTGAATTATCTTTCATTTCAAGAAAGATCAGAAGAATGTGGAAAAAGAAAGCAAAGGGAAATAAAGATTTTCTTTTAAGAAAAATAGCAAAGACGAAGTCAAGAACGAGAAGACCTCTATCATTTGCTACAAGTGCAACAAACTAAGACATTACAAGACTAAATGTCTGTTGCTTAGAAGAAAATCAAGGAAAAATAAAGAAAATAAGAAAAGCATGATGGCAACATGGGAAGATTTGGATTCGTCCGAATCTGATTCAGATTCAGAAGCATCAGTATAAGCAAATATATGCTTAGTAGCCGAAAAAAGAAGGTGAGGAGGAGGTAACCTTAACTTTAATGAACTGCAAGATGCATATTTAGAATTGTTAGAAGATTCACATGTTATACTAAAGTAGTATAGATCCTTAAAGAGAAAGTTTATCAAAAACTTGAAGAACATGAAAGTGCTAGAAAAAGAAAACATCTGCCTTAAGAAACAAGTAGACGATATGAAGAAAAGAGTAACTATAGATAGATATGAGGAAATTAGTCAGTTGAAACAAAGGATTAATACTTTTTCAGTAGATTTGTCATCCTTTAATGAAAGCACGAAAAAAATGACTGACATGATTGGAAGATATAGACACCCTAATGATAAGAGTGGTCTAGGGTTTATTAATAGCAATACTTGTTACAAAAAGAAATTTGTTCCTTATAGAAAGAAATATCACCAGTCTTTTTATTATCATTCTATGAATAATTATAAGACTAACCCTAAAGGACCTAAGAAAATTTGGGTACCTAAAAAGAATATAATATCTACTGCAGATCTCCTTCCTTGGAAAAAGCAACCAGCACCAATGGTATTTGGACAATGGAGCTTGCAACATATGATGAGAAGAAGGTCTATGTTCCTAGATCTTTAAAATAAGAAGGGAGGATCAGTAACTTTTGGAGACAACCAGCAGGAAAAAATATTTGGAATCCGCAAAATCGGTAAAGATTCCTTTGCATCTATTGATAATGTTCTGCTAGTTGAAGGTTTAAAACATAATTTAATTAGTGTAAGTCAAATATGTGATTCTGGTTTTGAAGTATCCTTAATCAAAACTCTTGTGTAGTCAAAAACAAGGACAGTTCCATATTCTTTTCTGTCAAAAGACGAAACAATCTTTATAAGATTAATTTAGAAGATTTTCAAAGTCAAAATATTTCTTGTTTTATATCAATTGATGAAGAAAAACTGATTTGGCATAAAAAGCTAGGTCATATTAGTTTTAAACATATTTCCAAGTTGATTAAACGTGATTTAGTAAGAGGTTTATAAAAAATCAGTTTTAACAAGGATTTCTTTTGTGAAAGTTGTCATAAGGAAAATAGGTTAAAACATCTTTTTCTTCTAAAAATATTGTAACATCGTCTAGACATTTAAAGTTGTTACATATAGATTTATTTGGTTCAACTAGGACATTAAGTCTTGGCGGAAAGAAGTATGGTTTCGTAATTGTTGATGACTTCACTATATTTTGTTAGATATTATTTTTATCACATAAGGATGAATCTTTTAAATGTTTTAAAGTTCTTTCCAAAAAGTTACAAAATAAAAAAGGAATTTCTATTGTTGGAATTAGAAGTGATCATGGTGGTGAATTTGAAAATGAAAAATTTAGAATATTTTGTGAAGAGAATGGAATTTTCCATAATTTCTCTGCTCCTAGAACTCCATAACAGAATGGAGTTGTAGAAAGAAAGAACAGGACGATTCAGGAAATGGCAAGAACCATGCTTTGTGAAATGAATCTTCCTAAGTATTTCTGGGCAGAAGCTGTAAATACAACTTGTTATATTCAAAATAGAATACTTATGTAATATACTTATGCAACCTTGGTTAAATAAAACTCCATATGAGTTATGGAAAGGAAGGAAGCCTAATATCTCTTACTTCCATCCATTTGGTTGCAAGTGTACTATATTGAATACAAAAGAAATATTGGATAAATTTGATTCTAAGATCAATTCAGGAATTTTTCTAGGATACTCATTATCTTCTAAAGCTTATAGGGTTTATAATCTTGCTTCTAAATCTGTTGAAGAATCTATTCATGTCAAATTTGATGATAGTTCTCAACCAAATAGAAGAAATGATACTGATAATGAAACCCTATCAGTACCCTTGGTTGATAATGAAGATGTGTCACCATCAGATACTCCTTTAGATAAAGTAGAAGATATTCCTGAAAATTTTAGTCTAAAAAAGGACTGGAGATATAAATTTTCTCACCCAGAAAGTCTGATTATAGGGGAAACTTCAGAAGGTGTGAGAACTAGGTCTAAATTCAGAAGAGAAGCAAATATAGCTTTTATTTATGAAATAGAGCCTAAGAAAATCGATGAAGCTCTTCAGGATGAAGCTTGGATTTTAGCCATGCAAGAGGAGCTGAACCAATTTATAAGGAATAAAGTTTGGTCTTTAGTTCCCAGACCCTCCAAAAAGTCTATCATAGGAACTAGATGTGTTTTTAAAAATAAACTCGACGAGTCAGGCAGAGTAAGGCGTAACAAAACTAGATTAGTAATATTACATAGATTTATACTTTTTGTTTTTCTCTTTTAAAATATATGATTTTATAATTTAATGCGGTGTCACAAAACTCTTTTTATTATATATAAATTATATACTATTTTATTGAGTTTCTATATTACATAAAATATGTTGCCTATATAAATACATATATGAAAATATGTGGCGACGATTAACAAAAATCATCGCCAAAGCCTTACATTTAGCGACAATTAATAAAAGCATCGCCAAATGGTTAGCCCTGAGAAATCGTCACCAATTGTTAACCCTTTGGTGATGTTTCTCTAAATTCGTCACCAATGGTCTACATTTAGTGACATTTTTCTAAATAGTTGCCAAATATTTTCCATATTTCTTCTAAATTATTTGAAAATGATGTCATTTATTCCACAACAAATAATGTCATTTTTATTTATTATTGACACAAAAATCAAGCTGTCTTCGTCTTTGTTTTTGTCGTCATATTTCCTTTTGAAGAAATGTAGTCTATTGTGGTCGTCTCCTATTTGTTGTGGTCCGTCCAAGTAAGTAATCCACTAGGTACTATTTTCTGCTCTATTTTCAAAAAGAATCCTTTTTGTGTTTTTTCTACTATGCTATCATTCTCTGGGTTTTGTGTTATGTTTTCTATCTATGGGTTTTTGTTTATGTCTGGAAGATGGTGAATTGTGTTTTTGTTTTGGTTGTGTATTGGTTGACATTTTTTTTACCATCTTGCATGTCCATTAGAGACTTCCTACTTTTGATTGAATTGTTTGTAATAAATTTATGGAGTTCTTTATGTAAGGAATGCATTGCTTTTTTGTTGACTTAGTATAATAATTATGCTTTACAATATACTAACCAGAATGTAGATATGATGCATCGTCAATTTAAGTTAATTCATAACCTTGTATAAATTGATAGGTGTATGCTATGAAGATTTCTCATATTATGGTTTTGGACCTTTAGCATCACCTAGTTTTGAACTTACAATAATAAGCATCTTATATTATTATACATAAAATGAGTCAAACAAATGTGATGAATTTTGCAAAATTTTTAATTTCACATAAACTAAATATTAACTATATATTGATAGGATTTCTTTGTTGCATCCTCTACTATTATGATAAACATCCTCATATTTTTCTTTATTGGCAAAGAGGTGAACAAATAGATTTATTAGCAACCTTTAATCGATTCAAGAACAAAAGAAAATATTCCCCCTATCATAGGATATAACATATGCTTATAAATATTATATATTCCATCTTTATTGTAGTAATTGCCAACAAATGCTGGAATGATGGATAACAATGATGCCATATTTATATGGGTAGCCATAAAGTTTCCATCTCTACACCTTTAAGTTTGGTCCCAAATGCATTTATCCCCTTTCCATAACTTCAAAACAAATGTATATTCTTTTGAATTGCAAAATTGAAGACTCTTGTTATATTGATAATTAAAGCTCCATAATTGATCCAAGAATGATAACTTTCAACTTATGTAATATCCTTATAGCTTTAAAATTTCACTAATATATCTTTTTGCCTCTCCTTTCTTAATTTCCTTTTTGTAAATATACACATATTCTAATTGAAAAAGTACATATATGGAAAGTTCAACATCATTTTTCAATAATATGATCTAAAGATTTTCTTAAGTAGTAGAATAAGCATTTCCCTTTTATACTTTTAGAAAGCAAAAAATTAGTAATTGGATTTAGAAATTTAGTTGTTGCTTGATTTATGTTTCTATTAAATTTTATTACTTTTGATTAATTTCATTATTTTAAATGATCTATGGATGTTTCCTTATCTTACAAAGTTGATTTGTCATATATGTTAATTTTTATGGTCAAGTTTATTGGTTAATGCTTAATCATAGTTAACTACATATGTTTTTAGAATAGTATTCAATACTTCCCAATAAAAGTGGAATTGGTCTATGGTCAAGTCAGCAATAAATAAATAGGAATTTCTAAATATACCTCATGAAAACAAATATCTTTTGTGGAAGAAATTATTCCCTTTCTTTTACTTTTAAAACAAAATTTTGTCAAGTAAGCAAAAATGTCATGGTTGCAGGAGTCTATATTTTTCATATAGGTTTAATATATTTATATTTCTATTTTTGTATATTTATAATTGTAATATGACATAACTGTCGAGGTGAATTCGGGACATAAAAATTCGAATGCAAGAAGACATAGACAAGTAAATCTCTTATGAATTCCAAGGTACTACGGATTCATCATTCAAAGGGAAGTAGACTACTTAAGAATTTAACATTTCATTTAGGGCGTAATTGTGAGAATTGAATAAAGAATTCTAAAATTCTAAAAAAAGACTCACCAAATGAAATGTTGTTTGGTCTTCATTGGGAACATGACTAAGGAGTGGCTAATTAATGCCTCTAAGCTTAAAATTGATAACTTTAATGTTGAGTGTTGTTTCTAGAAGTAAATAATGTCATATTTCTATGATAAGATATGGTTTATCCTTGATTTTTTAAGTATGCTTTACTTTGATGCTGAAATTTTTCAGTTATTGAGCATTAATTGATAAGATCTCATGCCTAGCCTTAATTTTTTTCATGAAAGCCTAAAGCTAGCTATGATACTCAAATTTTTTATGCATATTTTTAATGATTGAGTTATATTAATGCGTATTGTTGATGGTTGAGATATATTAATGATTGTTGTTGATGATTGAGTTACATTAATGTGTGTTGCTAATGGTTGAGTTATGATAGTGGGGAATTTTGATGATTGAGTTATGTTAATATGGATTATTGATGATTAAGTTATCTTAATGCGGATTGTTAATGATTGACTTATGTTAATGTGGATTGTTGATGGTTGATTTATGTTAATACATATTGTTAATGATTGAGTTATGGTAATGCAGATTATTGATGATTGACTTATGTCAATGCTATTAATGTTAATGATTGAATGTATGTTTGTAATGATGATTAAATGTATTTTGTTAACAAAATTTTTGTTTTTTAATAGATATACAATATAATGGAACCTAGTAGAAAGAAAGGGAAGAAGGTGGTAGGTATCAAAATTATAGAACAGAGGAATGTTCAACTTCAACCAGATCAATAAGTTCCTAGCCAACAACAACATTCGACTTTAGCCACCATTAAAATTAGTCAGGCATAACCTCATTCTTCCTCAAGCAACAATGAATCAACTAGGCAAAAGGATCTACAAGTTTGTTAATCTTTAACGCCTACAAATAAACTTATGCTCAAATATATATTTACATGTTTAATGCGTATTTTCTTATCATTATTGATTTTTTGTTTGGTTCAAATGTCAATATTGAAAAAAGATGTAAAGGTATAACTAGAGGTTGTGAATTGCAACGAATGAATGTTGCTATTAGCAAGTTGTTAATACATATTGATACTTCGCAAGGTCATCCCATAGACAAGATCCAATATGCAAAGTTGTCAAGTGAGTTAGGGATTATTGCGAAAACAGACTTACCTTAACTTAAGCTTGCTAAAGACTTGAAGGAAGAAAACTTGCTTGAAAATGCTTTGGATAAAGTTGTGAAAAGTTTTCAATTTATTTAACTATATGCTATATTGTTTCACTTATTTTAAGTTATACTTTTACTTATTATTCATAGATAAAATTGAATGTTGTCGATATCGAGAACCCTAATGTTTCAGTCTACGTGACTTCATTGTTGAAATAAAAGACTAGGGATCGTTGTTATAGGTTGCATCACTTCTATAAATATTTTCCTTATTAGGTTAAGGCAAGGAGATATTTGCAATATCGTGCCTATTAAATTTTTTGGTTATATCAAAGGTCTTGACTTTGACCCTAAGCCAAATGTTTCGACCTTATTAAGATCCACATATGTTCTTCGTTTTGAAGAGGAATTTTCACATATGTTTTGACTTTCGGTATAACATTTCGTTAAAATGTAGATAAAAATTTTCACTATATTTTATAAAACATAGTTGAAAACATTTCGCTACGTTTTCAAAAACATAAATAAAAACTTTTGCTTACGTTTTCAAAAACAAAGGTAAAAACATTTGACTAACGTAACTAAAAACTTTAGGTTACATTTTTAGAAGCATAGCTAAAAGTTTTTGGCTTCATTTTCGAAAATGTTGATAAAAACTTTTGGCTATACTTCCAAAAGCGGAGCTAATAGTTTTTTTATCTATGGAAAAGAAGCATAGACAAATTCTTTGGTGATAATTCCTCCAATCGTTGCTAAAAGTTTTTTTTCTATAAAAGAAAAGCATTATTAAAAACTTTTTGCAACAAATAGCCCAAAATGTTGCCTATAGTTTTCAACTCTAAGGATTTCGTGACATTTTAGGCAACGAAAGCAAAACATTGTCAATTCCTATTAGCGACAACTTTGGTATGTTTAGCTATGATTTTTTTCGTAGCCAAATGTAAACTTTGATGTAGTGTTAAGAGAACTTTACAAGTAGTGTATCAAGGGTTAGACAAAACGTGCTAGATCTTTTAGAGTCTATGCATATTTATAATGTTGTTTTAGTATTTTGGTAATTTAACTAAAACAAAATCTTAATCTTAATTTTAATTATAATTTAATTATAATTAAATACTAATTAGGCCTAAATAAGATCTAATATCTCATGCCGATTTTTATTTAATAAACATCTCATTTTTAATTCTAAAGTTTTTTAAACTTTACATTCAAGTCCAACTTAATTAAATTATCTTTCTCTATCCAATTGTTCTTTTTGTGTGACCTATTAGATTCCTAATTATATTAACATATACATTATGACCATAAATATTTTAATTTATCTTTAGTTCTCTAATAATTAATGTATATTCGTAGATCAAGATTGACGTTTAGTAATGTATCACGACCAACCAGATATTAGAAATTTAAACTAATATTGATTAAAATTTTCGTGCATAATTTTTTTGTATAATTCAATTCCTTCATCTTATAATGTTTCAATTAGACATGAAATATAAAATTAATGTCTAATTTATTTGAGGTAATTGATTCTATTAATGACATTTATAAACTATTTTAAAGTGTCATTTTACCATAGTCAAAGATTTCTTAAATCAATATTAAATAAGAATTATGATGCATTCTCTTTAATGTTTTTAAGGTTATGAATCTTACATTGATTACTAAATTAGCTTTATATAATTTATGCTATATCTAACGACCACCAATTAAACTACCAATAATAAGGATAGGTTATAAGTAATATCAAAATATAGCAATCCCTATATGTGTTACTTCAAATATCTCAAGTTAAAGAATCACTTATACAATTATCATAATGAGAATTTTCATAGAGATATAAGCATTATTCAAAATATAATTCTCATATTAGGACTGTTTAGTGAATTTATTCTCTTTCTTGTTCAACTCTTTGACAACATGAAAAAACCAAATGCTCTGCCCCCCCTCTCTATCGATACAAGGGATGATAACAATAGAAATAAAAAACTCCCGAGGTCCCGAATCAAAACAATAAGAATTGGAGGCATTAAACAACTTGTATCCATAGAACATCTGGCATACACTTGAAAAATAGCCCCAAAAGTTTAGAAAGTGTTTGGATAATGAGTTTATATCGATCTTTTCCAGCTGAATTTATTTAAGTATTTCTACACTTTAATCTATGAGATCAACTACTTCCTTCAAAAGTAAGAAACATTAAAAGTAAGAAACATAACGTGTGTTACTCTTGTTACGCTCTATTAATGTCTAGTTTCAACAGAAAAATAACTAGGAACAATTTAAGGATAACACATAAATCTAATATAAATCTTATAATTATGATCTTATCATAATTTCGTTTATATGTATATTTATCCCATAAACTTTATCATATACATTTCATCATAATTTCATTTATTCCATGAACTTTATCATATGCACTAAAATATGAATAAGATAAAAGATGTATTTAAATAATCATTTCACTAAAATTACAACTAATCGATTGAATGTAAGATATAAGCTAACATATAAGCCTCCCAAAAGGTGATTGAGGCATACAAAGGTTTCCTCGTATTGTTGAGGAACCAAAAATTTTGACCTTTATGAACTCAAACCTAATGTGAATTCGATTCGACCGGATTCATACTTATGTCATGCTGAAAATGGATACGTAAAGGTGGCTTCATCTGCCCATTCTCATTTTGTAATGCATCCAGTTCCTAGAATTCTCTTAAACTTAAAGTTGTCAATTTTCAATTCTTCTACTATTATCCCATTTTAATCTCCTAGTGCTTTATAGTTCCCTAGAATGGCTATTGGAATTTGTTGCTACATTTGGTTAAGTAATTCAACTAAATCAGTAGAAGATGACTATTTTGTAATTCTATGTAAGCTAACTGGTTAGTCTCTAAAATATACTTTGGCATGATTCTCCCTAGTTTTCCTGTTCTAGTTGTAAAGTTAGCCATGACTTTATCCACCCTTACAGTTGCCCAAAGGAAAGGTAGAATAATGTCCTTATCAAGAAGGAAAAGATGTGCCTTGACACCAAATATGTTGCCTTTTCTTTTTCTAATTAATAGTGGTGATTCTTCTATTGAAGATAGGTGTTGTTATGTCTGTGGTAATTCTCCATAGGACTTTAATTTCTTTTTTATGTGTTCCAAAGATTGTTTCCAGAAATATTAGACTTGAACCTATTATCAAATATGGCTTCTTACTTAAAAAAACAACATTGTGCAAACAGTTATTTGGCAATTAGTCTTACAATTGTTTTGTAAATTGTATTTGCTATTCTCTTACCTAAATGGTTTACGAAAAATAAAAATGAATTCATAAAAAGTCATTTATTGGACCATTTTTTGTTTTAGTATTTGCACAAACGAAGTATTATTTTTATCTATAGCAATTCTATACATTAACTGAAGGATTTTTCATGGTTTTTTAACTATTTTGATGAGGAACAGAAACGATAACAACTATATTAGTGTAAACGCTACAAAAGAAGTCCAATCGAAGGAGAAGGAGGAGAAGAAGAAAATGTTTCCCATCGAATTACAAAAATGTTTGCTTCATGAAGCGATAATTTTGTTATAATACTGAGACCAAGTTGTTTCGTATAGTTTCATTTGTTTCATATAGATTCATACTATGACAACACCTACCTTTAATGTGGCCAATATTAATGACACGTTCAAGCTTGATGGATGTCTATTAAAGATGTTGGGTGTGCAAATTGATGTTTATAGGTGAAAGATTATAGAGTGTGTAAAGCTCCAGCATATACCCTAGGAGTATTATAGCATGTCTAGGATGTATTAAGAATTGAACATAACGAATTAAGTGCATCTAAGCATAGTAAGAGGCATAATGGTGCTTAATATAAAAGACATGGGTAAATGGGTAATTTTTTCATTTCGGCATGGATATAGATACTTAGATGGGAAATATGGATGAGAATGAAATTAATTGATGAGATTATATGCCAATGTGGAAATTAAAGGAAGAAGAAGGACTAATGTTCAATTTTCCTAAAGTCAACACATGAACCAATTGGATTAAAGCATGTGTGAACACTAAGAAGAAAGCATGTGTGTCTAATAGGAATTAAGCATGTGTGTAAGTCTTGAACGTGCATGAAATGGGCACATAGAGAGGAAAAAGGGATGACATCTTAGGGTTTGAATTCTAGATTTTTCCTCTCTCATTTTCTCTCCACTTCATCTTCTTCATCCCATCATTTTACATGTAAGGAATCAAGCTAATCTTAGGTACAAATCAAGGTAAAAGCTAGTGGTTTTCTCTTGATCTTTATCTTTTCTTGCTTTACTTATGAAGAATTGGATTTATAAGGTTGGAATTGGGATTGAGATATATATTTTTGGCGTTTCTAGTTGGTGAGTCAATCAAAGCCAAAGAGGAAGGAAAGGAAAGGCATTAGAAGAACTACTTGGCCAATTTTAAGGTTTGGGACTATACTTAGTTTAATATCTCTTTATGTGTATGTTTGAATGGATACAAAGATTCATTTGTATATGGAATGGTTACTGGGATGGTGTGCTGGTGTTATTTTGGTGTTACCTTGCATGGAATTAGTTGAATATAACACGAGAGTATTGTGTAGTAGAATTTTGTCTTAGGTTTGTTTGAACCAGTCACATTATTTAGGTCACAACTTAGCCTACAAACATCTAAATTGGGTGATTTTAGTTGCATATGAAACCTAAGGCATAGGAATAAAAATCTTTGGAAAAGACTCTGACTTAGTTCTAGCTTTCTGACATTGAAATTGGTGAAATGATGCCCTTATTTCAAAGTAGTTTATGATGTTTGGTCTATATCTCATGATTTAGAAGTCAAAATGACTTGATTTTCAAAAGACCTCAAAACCTAATTTGAATTTTTTCTATATGCACATTACGAAACAAGTAGATGGCAAGTGTGTGTCACGATCGTGACACACAACATCAAGTTCTTCTGTCATAAGCGTGACATGGGTATCACGATCATAACCCAGTCAAAAACTCTTCTGTCATGACAGTGACACTCCAAACACGATCGTGACCCTGGAGAAGGATTTTCTATCACAACCATAATCTTGTTTTCATTTCCAATTTTTTTACTGCATCTTATCCGAACCTTTTTTAATGCGTATGAAACTTTTCAAACAACTAGAAATAAATGAAATATGACTGACCACATATGAATTGGGTGGTTAAACATTAAAATTTAAGAGTGAACATAATGCATGCATTTACATGTACGTAGATGCTTTGTATGCATATTTATTGCTCATATGTATATAGTATGCACTTCAATACAGATTTTATAACTTCAAGTGAATATCATATGATGAATTATGAAATGGGCAAATGGTTAAAGAAAATGTTACAGTACATGCTCTATTACCTTGGTGGTGGATAGATAGGCATGCCAGTAGGGTTATAGTGCAACTGCTACAGTTTGATACCAATGGTGTCTTCATTTTGAGATTATATTGTCTCCACAGTTCGATGCCTTTGGGTATTCACAGTTTTGATATCTTCGGATATCTACAACTCTCATTATCCACACACACGGGAATGTGCAGACCTAATGGTTATAAATAAGAAATATAATATGATAATATAAATAATTGATATTGATGATGTAGAGCTCGGCCTCTACCGCCATCACTCCAGGTATTGTCCTCTTTGGTTTTAAACTTGGATGAGCCACGGCTCGAACCCAAGACCTCAAGGTTTTGTTCCACTTTAAGTGGACG
>JANITX010000212.1:18438787-18450734 GCA_027564395.1 Erythroxylum ulei | reverse complement strand
ACAATATGCTTATCTCAGTGCAGTTGCCCAATCAGTCAGTTCAGTAATCAGTTGTCCAGTACCAATGAATCTAGGCAAGCCATAAAGGCATATACACTAGCACCCGTTCTACGGAAGCGGGATGTCACAATAACTCAAAGAGGGAAATGGACAATTGCATAGTCAAAGTAGATTTAGCCAAGGAATATCATTCAGTTCGCTGGGATTTCCTCATTAATATGATGAAACCTGCAGATTTCCCATATCTGTTCAGGGAATAGGTAGAGGAATGTGTTACCACGACCTCAATGGCTATCCTAGTAAATGGTAAACGCACTAAACTGATAAAAGCGAGGAGGGGCCTTAAGCAAAGGGACCTCTCTCTACTTACCTGTTTGTTCTCTGTATGGAAGGCCTAGCTAGACTCCTAGCAGGCAAGATAAGAACAAACCCTAACTTATAGTTCCACCACAAATGCAAAGGTATGAAGCTAACCAACTTGGCTTTTGCAAATGACCTGCTTTTATGTTGCAAGGCAAAGAGAAACTCCATAGATATACTTTTTTATTCCTCAGAGGAGTTCCAAAATATGTCTGATCTGATGTACAACCACAAGAAGAGTTGTTATTACCTATTAAACAACTCTAGCAACTAAGCAGCTAATAAAGCAAGAGAAATGGGAGTGAAGCGAGGAAATTTACCATTAGAGTACCAATCTCTCAAAGAAGAGTTAGTACAACTGATTGCAAACCAATGTTAGACTCCATACATGGAAGGATTAACCAATGGAGAAATAGGTTCCTTAGTTGTGGAGGTAGGCTCCTTCTAATACAATCAATCCTAAGTAACATCACAAACTATTGGCTCAATCATCTTCCTATACCCAAAAGCATACTCAAGGAAGTGGACAGATGACTAAGGGAGTTTCTATGGAATGACTCAAATCAAGGAAAATGTAAAGCGAAGATTAGTTAGAAGAAACTATGTAGATCAAGGAGCGAGGGGGATTGGGATTACATTCTTCAAGGGAGCTTAATAAAGCATGTCTATCTAAGAATCTATGGTGCTTGTGCAGTAGAAAGTAAGACTTATGGGAGAAATCGATCCATAATGTGATCATCAAAAACTAAAGCATTTGGACATTGAAGTTAAAGCAAGACATGTTGGGGATCCTCAAGGAAATCTTAAGCGCAAGACAGTGGATGCAAAGCCTGGTGTTCCATGAAATTGGGGATGGTAATGAAACTCTTTTTTGTTTTGACCACTGGCATGACAGGGGACCTCTATACAAGGTCAAGAAGTTACAACATTTGAGAAGACTAGTGAATTTTGAAACCAGAGTGAGCAGTTTTATAAGAAATAACTAGTGAATTTGACCTTTTCATAACAGCAGAGGGGCTGATCTCATTTTGACTAAGCACCAAGATGCCAACAGGGGAAAGAAGACAAAATCAAGTCTATTGGCTGAAAAATCATGTCTATTTAAGATTAAGAACTACAAATTCTTTCTGCAGCAAAGTCAACAAACTAGTGTGAATTGGGTTGCACTAGTTTGGAATAAAGATGTTAGACCTGCACATTCACTTATCTTTTGGTTGGGGAAGAGGGGAGGATTATTCTTTGAGTTGTAAGCTGTGTTGTGTGGAACTGGAAAGTTTGGAACATATTATGATCAAGTGTAGCTATACAAAGCAGATTTGGAGAGGTTGCAAGCAACTATAAACATTTATTATTCAACTGATTCATGGGAAGGAAACTATCAATTGTTTAGTGAAAGTGAGGACAGGAAACCAAACAGATTACAAAGCGCTTAAGATAAGTTGGGCCCCAATGGTTTACCAAGTTTTGAAAGAAAGGAATTTCATGATTTTCAGACAACAAAGTAGGAGTGCGGAGCATATTCTTCAGAAGGTGACACTCTAAACCTGATTCAACCAGTTAACTAGGGGAATTGCAGATAACTTAACTACTAGCATGAGGAGGAGATAGACATTAGACTAGGCTAATCATAGGGACCCTTATGACCTTGTAATCTAGTTCTTTTGTATTATACTAGTATAGTTGCATACTTAGTTGTGTAAATAATTGTTTATTAATGAAATCTATTAGTTTTCCGGGAAAAAACAATGTTAATATTAGAATAAATGATTATCTATATTTACAATAAATTAAAATAATATATCTATTTGATATATTTACAGTTAACAATTACTATAAAATTTAGTAAAACTTATGTTTTAAACTATAATTTACCCAAAATCTCAAGTTGAAACTTATATGTATGACCAAATACTTCAATGATCAACTGTATACATATCAAGGTGCCTCTGATTGAAATTATGGGTTTGTTATATCTTTGTAACGAATTCTGAATGCAATTAGAGGCAACTGATAAATCTAAAAAGTTTTTCTTCCCTTGTGAATTACAAGTTTGGCCGATACTCCTATATAGTATGTTTAACTGTATTTCACAGTTAGCGGATTATCATATTAAGATGGTATCTCATGAAAGTAACAAGAATATAAAATTCTATACCTTCATGTTTTGGAAACTTCAGAAGTGTTGGAAATACAACAGATAAACATATTTATCCATCCCTATTTATCAAGAAAGGTTTTTTCATGAACATTTTTTTCAATTGTTGTTAGTGACTTAAGCTTGAAAATGCTACGGACTCCTCTTGAACCTCTAATCCAGGCATCAGCCGACTGGAAAAACAACGTACCAGTTTCCATCCCAGTGATCTCCGGAGTTCGGAAACTAGAAACGGGTGGGGTGCATGGTTAAATCAAAGCCTGAAAAGTCCTTTCCTTACTGTTTTCAATGTTCTTTGTCTTTTGGGTTCTTCTAGACAGGAAATTGCAGTTTTTTTAAATTTAAAGTATGGGTCCTAGAATTCTAGATTTTTCGCAACTCCAAGCATTTAAAACGATCAACTAAGTCTTTAAGACCTAAATGATTTAATGAGTTATGTTTCTTTCAACCCTCTTCCCCCACCAATAATTCATGAATTAATTGAAAAATCCTCAAGTGGATCCCAACCATATCTTGGCAATATTCGGAAGTGAAATGACATCTACCTTTGGACAGCACGCCACCTCGTTCCAATAATTTGGGAGCGACTACGACGTTGCTTTCCTTTCAAAGATAAAAGAAAAGGTTCATTAAGCTATTCAGAATGGACTGCCTTTCTAAGTTCCAGTATGTGGCAATGTAATTCTAAGATCCAAAACCTTTCTACCCCGTATTGGACAGTAATGATAAACAGTTTTGAATATATAACTGATGTCATGTTTTTAATCAATAGTATACGGGTAGAGGAGCTTTGCCAAAACTTTTGTCTAACATACATTTCCCTTACAAAGTGTAATGTTTCTTATGGTTGGACTTGGAGGAGACCCATGTTTCTCTAAATTAGAAATCTTTCAACAATGGTAATGAGTTTACCAATTATTGTAGTCCCCATTAGCACTACAGGACTGCGGAAAACTCTGTGACCGACAAACAACCAGTGCCTGAGGGAGTTGTTTAAGCGCACATGGAAAAGGCTCGAGGTCCACTGATTGGAATATCCCATTTGGGAGGTTCTAAATTCTGAGGATGATAAAAAAGCGCTTAGCTGGGAGAAATGACAACCTCATGTCATGTGAATTTGTTCTCCAAACTTTGCTGTCACTCTCATGGTAGTTGGGGTTCATTTTCTTCTCCTCTCTCTCTCTCTCCAGTTATGGCGTTTTAATAATTCTTGAGGTGGGTGCCCTGTAAGTGACAGAGCACTTAAAGCAGAATCCCCTAATTCATCAAATTTCTAACCACAAATCATCATTCACCGAGTTACAAGGATCTATAACCACTCAAAGATTGAAGCTTTGATACTGTTAATGACAAGAATGATTACAATTACTTGACAGGAAGCAAAATAATTAAGCCAAGATGGACCCAACAGTCTCTTTTCTCTATTTCCACATATGTTTTCTACCCAACAATCAACGTGCATAAATGGTACCAACCAAAGCCCACCGTAATATTTTGATGTCGAGAAAGAGGAAACTTTTGTCTAGTTACCTTTGTTTAGTTCTTTTTATAAGGACAGCCACATTTTTAGCAGTTGGTTAAGCTTCTCTGCAAGTTCCTTGCACCTCCAACTCCTCTGGCAAGTAAATTATCCACATTGTTTCATTTTTGTGTTGCAACCCAATGCAAGTTGGGATATTATCTGTTTAGCCTCTGAAAAAGAGAAAATAAGCAGATTCTGTCAAAATTTTTGTAAATATAAGGTATCCATTTGAGCCATTTAATGTTCATTTTTCTCATATTTCAATCTGGATGCTCCCTAAACAACGGCCAAATGCGGTTTTTATTCCTTTATAAATATTGGGTGTTGCTAGGATTTCACGACTATAATCTGTTAGGTCATGGTTATATCTTCTGTTCTGGTATCATAATATAGCCAAGGACTGCAAAAATGGATTTACCTGTTTTCAGTAACCAAATGTTGGAGCCATCAATTTGTTATCACATCTTTATCCTGTCTTGCTAGGACATGTAATGTTGATTCTCACTGTTCGTTTATGCCATACAGATCACCTGGACCTTTGTATCTGTTCTTTTAACTGCAAGGCCAGTCTACTTATCAGCATCTATGACGGCTGTTAAATTGAATGGTGCACCATTTTGCGGAATTACTGGTAAACAATGCGAAAGAAGGGAATTGAAGAAATGGAGCAAAGCTTTTCTTTTGAAAGATGCAACAAAAGCTCCTCATAATCAGCTCTTTGATGGTTTCATCGCAAGAGGATTCAGATCCACAAGTGTTGCAAAGTGTTGCGGGTCAATCGGTGATCAGCAAACTTCAGAATGCTGCTTGAAGCTATCCGTTCTGGAGGAGAGTTTCACTTCTAATTGTGGAAGATCTCAAAGCAAGGGAACTTTGTAAGTTGCCTCTGCATTCCTTTTATCCATGCATTTTCATGACTGTATATCCAGTAATGAAGTTTTAGTGACCAGTCATGAAGTTTTAGTGACACTCTCATTAAATAAAATGGAATCAGGTTGCATCAACCTTTTCTATTGGCAAGAAAATGTTTGTCCTGATAAGAACATCAAAGATCTTTTTTTGTACTCACAAAATTTCTGATTGGCTCGTAGTGACTCCGTGATAACCAGTCAATCTCCGCAAAGTGTGCAAACTGAGTTTATAATGCTTTCTTTACCTGCAATTGCTGGACAAGCGATTGAGCCCTTAGCACAGCTGATGGAAACAGCTTATGTAGGCAGATTGGGTAAGTTTTTCGTGATTCCACTTCTCAAATCATTTCTTATGAAAATATGGCAATATATCTGTTCTTGGTCATAAGACTATAAGGTCCTATTAGGAGGTCTCTGTCTAAGTTTGCTGAACTGATATCTCACTGAAATTCTACTCCATAATCTAACAGTAATGTTGCATAGTCCAACCAATGTCATATGTTCTGTTTCTCTTTTAGTATTGGCTACTTACTGCGATTTCTTTACTACACTCAGATTTAAACTATAGATGATAACTAGTAAAGAAGCTTTCACATTTTCCTGTTCCAACAGGGCCTCTGGAGTTGGCATCAGCTGGTGTGTCTATGTCGATATTCAACATCCTATCAAAAGTTTTCAATATACCTCTCCTTAGTGTTGCTACTTCATTTGTGGCCGAGGATATTGCAAGGAGTGCTGGCAAGTCCACATCAGGTATTGGTGTTTGATTAGCTTCAAATGAAATCTTGAATGGCATGTGAAAAGAAGGAACTGACAATGCAATGTCTTCTGTTTGGCATCATTTTATCATGCAGGGGTTGGAAGTCACATGGATGAAATGTGTGAAAGAAAGTCACTGCCTTCGATATCAACAGCCTTAGTTTTAGCATTAGGAATTGGTGTATTCGAGGCTTTGTCTATGTACTTAGGATCTGGCTTTTTTCTTCAAGTGATGGGGATATCACCTGTAAGCAATCCCCATAGTTGTCCATTTTTTAAAACAGTGCTTTTCAGAACTTCCATTTTCCACGTCTAAATTTCTCTATTTTATTTTCAGGTATTGCATTATATTGATACATCGTCCTGAATATCTTTCTCTTTGTTATGGTATTTTGAATTTCGTCTGAATCTCTTTCCATTTCCAAGGTGGGCTTGGTGTTTTCTCATACTCGTATTCTGGACAGGCTTCTCCAATGCGAATTCCAGCTGAGAGATTTCTCAAGCTCAGAGCACTTGGTGCTCCTGCTGTTGTGGTTACTCTAGCAATTCAGGGTATCTTCCGCGGGTTTAAGGATACAAAGACTCCTGTCTTCTGTCTAGGCAAGCATCTAATTGACCTTCTTTAAGTTTTTGGTTACTTGGACCTTTGATGCATAAACATATGGCTTAGCAGTGAAATTGACTAGAAAAGAAAATCCCATAAAACATCGATACTAAGAAGCATGGATACGGACACAGACACGCGATACGACACGGACACAGATACGGGGACACACCAACTTCTGAAATTTGGTGGACACGGACACGGACACGGCATATATATATATATATATATATATTAAAATTTAGAATTAAGAAAAAATTCAGAATTCATAATATGATATATATTGATTGGTGTGTTTCAAGACTTCAAATATCTTGATAGTTCATAACTATTTTGTACTTTATAAGCTCCTCTCAAAAAATATGGAGCATATATATGTACTTTTTGTGGGTGTTCGTGTCAGACACGTGTCCAACACAGACATGTGCGTATCTGACACGGACACGGCTCCATTTTGCTGTGTCCGTGCTTCTTAGCATCGATATAACCAAGTATAACCAAGATGACTAACAATTAGGATTGATGTCTATGAAGATTTAGCTTCAGAGACATTGACTACTTGATTTTATAATAATACAGTTTGACTATGAAGTTGTAGATGCTTCAATCCTGATCATCAAGCTTTATTTGGCTGTTTTAATCTCACCAGATGCCCCGGACATGATTAATTTGCAGGGTTTGGCAACTTTTCAGCAGTATTCTTGTTTCCTTTATTAATGTATGCGTCTAAATTGGGCGTAACTGGTGCTGCTATTTCTACTGTTATATCCCAGTAGGTGCCTTCTGTACTTCATCCTTCATTTCATTGTTACTACTGGTAAACTTGATATAAACAGCTATAGATCATAATTTTCAGATACGTCGTTACATTTATGATGATTTGGCATCTTAACAAGAGAACGGTGTTGTCACTTCCCAATATCCGGAACATGCATTTCGGCTGCTACCTAAGATCTGGTGAGTGTTTTCAGGTGTCATGTGACTGCTTGAGAATTCGTGAACATATATTGTAGTTATTCAGGTCTTTAGAATATGATACGATGCACTTAGCTTCTAGGTGTAATTATTCAAGCATCCTGTTGGAATTCCCCTGAATTCTGCCTTCATCAGCCAGCTTAATGAGATATAGAATTTGTAAACTAGTTGATCGTTCATGCTCGAATTTCTGTTTATTGTATAATGTACTTGAACTCGTGGTTTATTTAAGAAGATAATCTGACAGACAAAAGTATTTCTACCTTAGGCGGTTTTCTTCTCGGGAGAACTCTAGCTGCTGTGATGACAATAACGTTGAGCACATCAATGGCAGCCCGTCAAGGAGCTTTGGCCATGGCAGCTCATCAAATCTGTCTGCAGGTTTGGTTATCAGTTTCACTCCTAGCAGATGCTCAAGGTGCATCGGGTCAAGTAAGTTCAATTCCAGTTTATTTCAGTTCAGGCTTATCACTTGAAAAGTTAATATTTCAGCTAATTCACAAGGTTCAATCTCAGTCATCTTCAGCCTCACTAACTGGAGCCTGTTATTAAGATCTGAGACTGCACCATCCCTCAATTTGAAATTACATTTTCCTTTTACAGGCACTTATTGCAAGTTCTTCTGCAAAAGGTGACTACAGAACAGTAAAACAAATTACTTTCTTTGCTCTAAAGGTAAATATTAATCTCCCCAGTTTGTGCTCATTAAAGTGTTTTTTTTTTTTTTTTATGTTCGATCATCCCTGGTTATACAATATCTGAGTCTGTCCTATATTTCTCTTCAGACAGGATTAATTACCGGTCTTTCCTTAGCTCTGCTGTTGGGTGTATCATTTGGGTCTTTAGCAACTCTGTTCACTAAGGACGCGGAGGTACTAGCAATTGTCAGATCAGGGATACTGGTATATGTCTTATTCTTCATATTCTTCTGGCATTACAAATTATTCAATCCAATCCAATCCTGTATCAACATTCCACAGTTTGTTAGCGCAAGCCAACCGATCAATGCTCTTGCTTATATCTTCGATGGTCTCCATTATGGTATATCAGATTTCTCTTATGCTGCTTGGTCTATGGTAAGCTGCCCCCTCATGAAATTAACATCAGTTCGGCCTATAGAGTTTACCTACGCTGATGTTCTAATATCAAACAAAACAGATGGCAGTTGGGGCAGTTTCTTCCGCATTTATGCTCTACGCACCTTCGTTTTTTGGACTTTCTGGGGTTTGGTCTGGCTTAACTCTTTTCATGGGATTGAGGACCGTTGCTGGCTATACGAGGTAGTGAAATATACAGATTCTTACTGGACATTGCCTTTCTTAAAAACCAGATTTATGGATGTTCTAGCCGCTCTAGTTAAAATGTCCAAACCTTATAAATGTTCTTGTTGATATTTGCTTAACTATGGTTGTGTGTTTCTGGACAGATTAATGTCGAAAAATGGTCCCTGGTGGTTTCTACAGGAGGATGTTTCGGAAAATTTGCGATTGGTTGATGTAAACCCTGATTTCCTTCAGTCGCCTACAACATGATCATCATCTTGCTTTTGCTGTGTATGATACGTACATCTTTCATGCACTGTCAGTAGTACACCACATCAACTGCTGCATCAGACATCCACGGGTTACAGGTCTCAAAATCCTAGAGCAACTACTAAATTGTTCTTTCCATTGGCGTGTAAGTAAAACTTAATATAAGATACCTTAGCCATTAAAAAGTCAAGTTTGCAGCTTTGGTTTGATGATATACATTGATGAGAACATTAGTCCAACTGTATTGCGTACATACTATCCTTTTGCAGATTTGATTGAAGAAAAGTCATAAAAAAGCTTTATCTTCAACTTCATTATAGCAATGTCATCATCTTATTCTTACAGGCAGATTTTTATCATACCACGGGGATTTATCAAAACTAAATTACATTACATAAAAATGACTGAACATATAACTTACTTGACTCAGCCTGTAAATCACTTACGCAATACATTCTTCTATGTTGTAATTTGTGTTGCATGCTAGAATTTCTTTCATTATGTTATATCCCAAATATGCATGTACATTTACAGTTCCTATCAGGAATAGATGCCGTCTAAATGTTTGCAGTACATTGAACTAGCTGTATTTCGTTTTCAGTGTTAATGTGAACACCTCAGATTACATGGATAAGTGAACATCTCAGATTACATGGATAAGTGAAACCAATAAGTCTACACATAATCCTGATTCTTTTACAAGGTAGCCTCAGCTCATCGTACTATCAACCGACAACTGAGGGGTTTAAAATCCAGGTTTTAACAACATAATATAATAATAGACCTCACCCAGCTGAGAGCTGACTAGTCGTTGCAAAGAGAGCTAATGTTTCAAATCAAATAACCAGGTGTAGGACACCAACAGTCAAAAGCCAATTTAAATTAAGCAACACGAGCACACCTAATTGCTAGTTAATCCAACTACTAGTAATCAAATCAACTAGCAAGAATCTAAACCCATCATTAAATTATTTGCACATTCAATAGTGAACTGATTCAGGTATTGTGATTGAATCAAAACTTTACACTTCTGTAAAGAGTCTGATCTCAATCACCTAAAACAAAAGAAGATTCTTGACATCAACAAATCAGCCATTAGATTCTTAATCAAAGAGACTAAAACCCATGTCCTGCAGCAAATCAAACGAAAAAAGGCAATGGTTAACATTTAACAATAAACTCATCCTGATATAACAAAACCAAGATTTGCATGCAACCATATCAAGGAAACAAATTGTACCTCATCAGACTCTTCCTTCTCTTCCACCTTTTCCTCTTTCTTTGCTTCAGCAGCTGGTGCAGCACCTCCACCCCCACCTCCACCAGCAGGAGCAGGTGCTGCAGCAACAGCAACACCACCACCAGAAGGAACTGAAGCCAACTTCTCCCTACCAGCTGCAATCAGCTCGATAATATCATGTCCACCAACTTGAGACAACATTAACTCAATCCTGTCATCAGCGGCATCAGCTCCAACTGCAATCAAAATGAAAATAATAAACTCAATTTCTCACAACCAAATTCTTTCATACAATTAGCTGAAGCATTTACGTGCAAATAACTACACACACATATATGAATGAATATATAGCATTCAAATACATTAACAACCATTAGATACTTAACAATGCAACACCTTATCAATGTGTAACTCTAAAATGTATAATCGTAACAATACGAAGAAAATAATTAAAAACATCAAAAACTAAAAAAAAAAAGGAAAAAGTACCAGATCCGAGAATCTTCTTCAAGTCTTTGGCGGTAGGGCTGATGTTGCCTCCCAAAACGGCGAGCAAGTACGTGGCGACCACCTTTATCTTTTGTTGCAAAGAAAGCCGGAGAAGATGATACGTAAAATAATCAAATGACGAACATTAGTATGGTGACAGAGAAGCAATGGGTTGCGTTTAAATAAAAAGAGAGACCAAAGTAATAAAATAATCGTGAGGATAGAGTAGTGTAAGAGTCGTATTTAAGCCGAATGCATGTGGCTTCAACGGCATGAAAATGATTGTGTATGATTTGTGATCCCTCTCTATCAGTGAAATTTGTGTCTTCCTCTCCCCTTAATTTCGTTTTATTTTCATAACAAACTGGTATCAGAGAAGTCAATCCTGTGAATAACAACAATGGTAGAAATCACCAGAGGTGCTGAGTTGAGAAGGATGGAAGAAAGTCTGAAGAGTGTAATGGAGAAAATGTTTTCGAAAATGCAAAGTAGGACGGAGAAGGTAGAAAAAGAGATGTCAGAGCTAAGAGCTTTACTCCTTCAGAGTTTTCAGAAACCAGGAGGTGAGGCTGGTACATCTGAAACCACACCACAGAATAGTTCAGTTGCACAAAAGCGAGAGGGAACCGCGATACCCACAAGAATGAGTCGGATCGAGTTTTCACCACTTGACGGAGAAAACGTCAAGCTGTGGCTATATAGATGTGAGCAGTTCTTCATGTTAGACCAAACTCCGGAGAATACAAAAGTGAGTGTGGTTGTCCTGCACATGGATGAGCGCGCGTAGGAGTGGTATCGTTTATAAATAAGGAATCGCAACCTAACAGAAGTAGTCGCATGGGAGGAGTTCACGAAGGCTCTGAAGCAAAGGTTTAGCGTGGAAATATTTGACGATTCAGCAGGAGATTTTAAAGATCCGAAACAACAAGGAACTGTGTTAGATTACTGTGCACAATTTGATCATTATTCCAATAGTTTGACATTGTCTGAAGAGTATCTAGTAGGATTTTTTATTAAGAGGTTGAAACCGGAGATTGGAGTAACGGTGAAGTTACATAAGCCTCACTCGCTGCATCAAGCTTATACACTAGTGAGGAAATAGGAGGCAATTCTAAACTCCACGGAGAACCCGACGTTTAAACAGGGATCACTAATGAAGGGGACAAACGATAATGGCAATTTCAATCAAGAACTCACGTGTTTCACAGTCAATGAATGTGGTGATGTTGTCGCCTGCAACCAAATATAAAAGATTTTTACTCTCGTTAAAACAAATTAATGTAGTAGCGGTAAGCAGATATCGTTCCCATGAGGAATTCTACGATTATGAAAATTACGAATTCAAATGGCACAAATAACGAAAATAATAAAATAAAAAAAGGTTTTGTTTCTCATGGCAA
>JANITX010000212.1:18257512-18268668 GCA_027564395.1 Erythroxylum ulei | reverse complement strand
ACACTCTTTCTCTTTAGTTCTTGATTTTTCAACTTCCCTTTCAACCAACTCATTCACTTAAACTTTCATAACCCAAATAAATCTACTCAAATATCATAGTCATCAAACTAATCGATTCTTTTTTCTCATTACTTTTCTTAAAGCACAAATTCATCTATAACACAATTCATATACAAAAACACTCATTTAATTTCATTTTAATATTTCTAATTTTCACTAAAAATTTGGGGTCCAACATAAGAGCTCAATTATTACATGATTATTTATATGTAGAGCACATTGTACGTACTTTGTCATAATTAAGAGAAAATCTGGAAAGGTTTAAAAGAGCCCTCTTAATCTTCAAACAAATTTTGTAGAATTCTTAAAATAGTTTAATCAAGCTTTGCTAAAGATTTATTTTTAAAAATTTGAAACTTTAAGTTTGGATTACTAATTGTGTAAATACATATTGTTTGAAAGTGTATATAGCTTAGAATGCTCACTTTTTGAACATTGTGCATTAGTTCCACCATTTATTGATCATAACACTTGTTATCAGTTAGTTGAAGGGTTATGACAAGCAAGTTAATGGTGGGTATAAAAGTTACTAAAAGGAGACTTGTTGTCTAACTAGTTCTCCAGTTTAAGGATGTCTAGTTAGCTGATAGTAGGTGTCGATTAGTTGATCCTACCTAGAAACTTGACATTATAATGGCTAGTTATATTCTTAATGACTATATGAGTTTTTTTGGTATAAATGAAATTAATTAAGTTATGGAAATAATTTTTAGCTTAGTAGTGAGTTGTCTAGAGGATGCTAGATAAACTTTAAGTGAATGATTGTATATCATAACATATATTGAGTTTATTTATTAGTGGGAGAAAAAAAAAGAGGTTTCAAGTTATATATGGTTATGTTACTATAGCATTTTGGGAAAGTGCTTGATATACACATTATATGTGTTTTCTTAACTTTGAACAAAATTTATAAATGGTTATTTTTCACATATGGTAAAAGCAAGACAATTATAAGAGTTCCTCGACATATATAACAAAGAAGATAAAACGGTTCCTCTTCACCTATTGAAGGAAAAATATTGTAAATTCTCATTAGGATGTCAATGGGTTGGGTTGGGCCAACTCGACCCACCATATATATATTTTAAAGAAAAATGTCAAAAACTACATATTTTTTAAAGTAATAGTCTGGCTACGGTTCGGGTCGGGTCTAGTCGACCATGGTCGGACCATGGCTTGGTCAACTGGGGCCAACCTAATTCTCATGTGGAGTTTAGGGAGGTCAAGAGTTGTTTGACTAAACCATTGTAAGTTAGTTTTTCTTCTCTTTCATTATTATTGGTTATTAAGAAATTGTTTCTATATGATTTTTTTCATAACCATTTATTATAATAAACAATTCTTTCATTCAATAGTTTTTAAATAGGAAAATAAGTGAACATATATAATTAACCTCTCCTCTTGTATGTTATTTGGGGACCAACAACTAGTATCATAGTAGTTCTCATTCATTACATATAGATTTTTTTGTAAAATTTAAGTTTAACTATCTATTTAACCAAGAAAACGAATGTATAAGTAGGCATCCTTTTCTTTAAAGACAATAATTAAATATATTCAAAAAATTAGGATGAAACATTTTCTTTAGTCAAAGAGTTTGATCTTTGGATAATTATAGAAAATGGTCCTCTATGTCCCAATAAAAGCATGGTTATAAACAAAGTGAACACTAAGGTACCAAATGGTAATAGTGAGCGAAGTGATACAATAAGAAAATCATTACATTAAATAGAAAATTAAGGCTTTATTTTGTTTTGTACTCTTGATAGAACTACTTCTAAGATATGATACATACTTCAAATCATAAGTGAGGGAACTACTCAAGTAAAAGAGAGCAACATGAGCTTACTAGTACATCATTATGAGCTATTTCACACAGAAAAATGACTATATGTAATACTCGCTTCATTTATATCATTAATTTTCTTAAAGCTCTTGTTAAGGCATATTAATCTTGAATTGGTAAAAAAGCTTCGTAGGTTTTTACCAAAGATTTGGGAAGTAAAGGTGATGGGCATAGAAGAATTAAAATATTTGAGCACCTTACCATTAGAAGGAAGAGTAAATTAGATATTTTTTTGACTTATAAGGTGTGGATAAATGATTTGTATGAAAAGAAAGTGGCTCTAATAAGAAGAGGCATAGTTTTTACAATCTTTAATAATGAGAAAATTGATGATGAGTGGGCTTATTAAAGGGAGAGTAATAAGGATGATATAAAGCTTATAGAAAAGAAATTAAATAATTTTTTAAAGAAGAATAAGGAGAAACAATTAAATAAGGGGAAGAACGCACTTAAAGTCCTACTAGATAACATTACTAACCTGAAAAGTGAAACATTTGAAAATAAAGTGAGAAGAATATGATTTTTGACTAATAATGATAAGGTACCCTCTTACTCAAATTCTTATAAGATAATGATGACTGTGACATTAAACTATCATATAATAAGCTTCAAGATGTTTAGATGCTATGCGCATGAAAAGGAAGAAAGTATCTAACTATATAGAAGTTTAAAAACTTTTAGACACATGCATGCTTGAAAATGAGAAATTAAAATTTGATATGCATAATATGATATAATTTAAGAGTATGATTGTTTCTAATGAAAATTATCATAATTTGTTGTATGAAACTGAACAATTCAAAAAAGAGATCAATAACATCAAAGAGTCCTTATCTAAATTCACTATGAATAGTGAAAATTGAATTGCATGCTCGGATGCCAAAAAAGGCTCTAATAGTAGGATTGAAATTTGTTTCACTTATAAAAGAGCACCATCTAATGCCAAGACAATTTTTTTTAGGATCAAGTATTTACATGATGAGACATTACTTAAATCATCAAATGAGCATATAACATTTACTTCTATTCATGAAAAAGATTAATGCTTAAGCATCATTTTTTAGGTCCCAAACTAAAGGAAAATTACATGCTTTTTTATATGGTGTAAAATCTAGATTTAGAGGACATAACATTTAAAGAAAAATTAAGCATACATTTCATGCATGACCATCCCAAAAGAGTATGCAACAATCTCATTAAGGTCATTATCATTATAGGCCTTAAATTTTATCAAAAGACATTACATATACTCTCATTCATTATAGGTCATACTTAAATTAAATAAGCATTTTATTTACTAGTTCATATGCTAAGCCTCGAAGTCACATAAAAAGGGCTTCTAAAACACAACATATCTAAGAAAGAGTATTTGTAAATATTTAATTTGTTCATTTTCCTTTTAATTATATATTTTAATTATTTAAAAAAACAAAAGATTCATTCTTTCTTTAACTTCATATTCTTTTCTTTAATCTTGCCATAATTAATGTTTTTTTAATTAGCCTTATTTTGATTAAAAAAGGATAGTTAGTTTTCTTAACCACTATTTATTTTCTTAAGCCTTCTTTATGTTTTAAGAGTTTTGGATCAATTTAGAGGAATAACTAAAATTTGAGTTCAAAATTGTAGATTAAGAAAATTTAAACTAAATAATAAGAGGAATAAAATGGGTGAGGATTATAATATAAAATAAAAAATGAGGTTGATTACTGAATTAAAAATGCAAAAACATCTTCTTTGATATAATAAGATGACAAAACTGGAGTTGGAAAAGATTAAGTGTGAAATGATAATCTTTATAATAAAAATGATGGATAAGATACACACGCGACATTGCGAGAAAGGGATCCTATGCTATACCATGTCAAGAGGGTTTTTTCATTTATTGGTGTATAAGAATGTTACTTTTAAATAACCTAGAAGGGAGACCATCTTCTCACTATCGTTAGTCATTCTCTTATATTTCAATTGAATAAAGCATTATTCTTCTCGTCTCTTTTTTTTTTCCACCCACCACACTCACATCTTCTCATAGCTCACACCATTCCATTTTTTTTTCTATTACTTGGAATTCTATATCAATATTGACTAGGACAGGTGATATAACATTGAAGGAGCACCTTGCTGAGGAGGGATATAAGATGTTCACTATGTTTGAGTATCTCCTTTTTTTTTTTTTTTTTTTTCCTTTCCTCCTTTTCTGTTGTTTTTTCCCCTTACTTTAGTCATTAAGTTGATGATTACCTTAGCGCTAAGTACTATCGATCGTAGGAAGAGTGCAACATTCACACTCACATGCACTTTTGATTTATGAAATTTAGGTAAGCTTCTTAAAACATTTTTTAGTCTCTCTTACACATTGATTCATATTTAGATTATTTAATTGCTTTAATGTCTTTTGATTTTCTTTTTTTTTCCCTAAGTTTGTGTTCCACTAAATTAGAGTCCTTTTGGATGCTTTTTTCCTTTTAAAATTTGTGTTAGACTTGATTTTGTACGTTATTCATTACCTTATATTCTATTTTTTATTTGTTTCTTTTATGTAATAACTTTTGATTTAATGTTGGCTTTTTTTCCCTTTTAGTTATTTTTAATAACTTACTTAGGTGATAAGAAGTATTAAACTGTTGGAATGTTTGTGCATTCTTTTTTTGGTTATCTTATTTGTCTTATTCTTTGATTATCATTTATATTTATCACTATTATGTGCAATTCTTGCCCACATTTTTTTTTTGTTTTCTCTTTTCTCCTCTAGTATCATGCTTATGCTACGTCAATTTCCATTTCTGATTATGCTTGTGATGGGATGGATTTAAAGCTTTGAAATCCATTAGATCATAGGTTCTTACATTCAACTCAACATTTTAAATTTGTGGGATTATATTATGTTCAATATTTGTATTGCTTAATGATAAAATTTTTCAATCCAACCTAAATTTAAGTATTTAGAAATTAGCTTGCACTATATCATATTTTAGGAGTTCATGGTTCAAATTTCACATTAAAATACCTAAAATCTTTAATTTGTGGACGATAATGATCTATATTTTTACTCATACATTTGTATGAATTCTAGAATCAATTTAAGATGGTTCTTTTTAGTATTTTCTTTTATTCATAATACCCTAAACTATGAATTTCATTCACCAAAAACCATACAACATTGAGCCAATCTAAGTGTCTTCTACTATCTTTAGGCTTCTAACATCTAGAGCTTGTTATTAATGGCAGACCTCAAAAAACGTCTACTACCTCCAAAATCTGCTTCAATAATGAACCGTAGAGAAGCATCTTATAGGCCATCTGCCTCTGGATGCCAACCTTTTCAAGGCGTGGACGTTTTGGGTCTGAAAAAGCATGGCCAGGGTCTTCGGTCTTAGATTCATGTTGATGCATCTGGAAACTCCTAGATTATTAAGGTTGACAAGTTCACAATGATGCATCGTTGCATTCTACCTGCTCGTGATCTACGATTGCTTGGTCCTTTGTTTGTTTAACCCTTAACAATTCTTGGTAGAGAGAGGGCTATTATAGTAAACTTAGAGTAGATTAGATGTATAATAAAAACTAATAAGGTTCTGCTACTCAATTCCCTCAATAGCTATGTGTTGCAGTATGTTGTAGAGCTACAGAGAATACTAACAGGCTTCCAATTCCCTCAATAGCTATGTGTTGCAGTATGTTGTAGAGCTACAGAGAATACTAACAGGCTTCCGAACAAAATGGTTGATTTAGGGTTGAAGAGTATAAACTTAAATGAAATTAAATTTTTTTGTTTAAATTCCACCTGACTTGGACAATAACTTATGTATTCTTAATGACGCATTTAAAGACTAACTGACCTACATATAATGACGCGTGTAAAACATGCCCTAATCTTTATTCAAAAAAGTCTTAAATTGAGTAGACTCGTGAAATTTTAGACCTTCTATGAGCAAGTTACAAGTTTAAGTCTCAAACTGATCAAATTCAAAAACGTTAAGCCCCAAATGGGGCTTTTAGCCTTTAAGAATAATGTGATTTAATTATTTAGCACTTTTACTTTCTATTGAATTGATAGTTCAATTGTTTTTTATTTGTTTCTCACTCATTTTCTTTTACATGGCCTTTGCATTTTATTCACTCTAGTTCTTTCTATATAATTGGTTGTGAAATATAAAAGGAATGTTGTTGCATATTTAGTTAGAAGCTAATGTTTAATTTGATATTTAAATGCTTCTTTCATGATTTTAGCTCATTCTTTATTTTATAAGGCTAAAAGGGCTATTAATAAGATAGAATTTTTTGCGGTCTCCCAATATGTTATTAGGCATAAAATAAGTCTCGACATCTAAGGTCCAACCAAAAGGGTTTTTTTTAGGCTTTATCCCAAAACTCCCTTATGTGTGTTTATTTTTATTTATTTTGTAATATATTTTACTAGTAAATACCCATTAGGCTTCTTTTTAAACTAATTAGGACCAAAAAGATGTGCTTTTAAATTTAAATTCGATAATAGACTTAGATCAAGAGATCCACACCCAAAGTCCCAAAATTAAAATCAATTTAAAAAGTTATTTTTGATGCTTGACTTAATGAAGGGTATGATTAGGGGGGGAAGGAACTAGATAAAAGCTTTGATAAATTAAATTTTCAAAAGTTTATTTCTTCTTTTAAAGTCCAAATTCAGTTTAAAAATGAATTAAAAGTCAAAGTTAGTTAGCTTATTGGGATTTCATTTATATTTTCTTTACTTAGTTTGAAGTTTTGACTTTAGGCCCGTTAGGTTAATATGGTCAAAATCTTTTTAACCTTAAGGCTAATAAAACTTATTGGATTAAGTTGCCCCATTTCTTTCAATAAGATTACATCTTAATTTTAGGTTATTCTCACTTCAATTCATTCCTTTTAAACTCATTTATTTCATGTGCTTTATCTTTAAATTCTTTTTCTTCAAATCCATTTAACTATATGTAATTTAGATTTAGTCATCTAACTTATTTGAGTTTTCTCTAATAAAGGTTTTTTTTTTCCTTTCTAAATCTAATCAATTACTTTTCAGTTCAGAATTGTTCCACCCAAACTTTTTTTTCTTCAATCAAATCACACAAAAAATCCAATTTCATTTTGTTAAATATTTTATTATCATTTTATACTTTCTTTTTTTTAATCTCTAAGCCATATGACGCGATCTGAAGATCTCTAATATTTTTCTATTTGAAGTCATATGTAAACCATAATTTCTTAGGAATTTAACATGTTTTATTTTCTTTTTTTTTATCATACTTTTATTTATCTCACACCTAAGTTTATTTCTCTTTTAAAATCTTTAAATTTATAGAACATTATTTTTGGAATTAAGTAAGTAAAATAGGATATCTAATGCCTTTCTTATTTTATAATATGATCTTTGAACTTAATTTTCTTATTATGAACTTCTTTTCTTTGTTTTTTTCATAATAATACAGAGTGACAACTGTATCGAACATTTTATATTAGGTCTCATCTTTGCTTAAGGTATCTGGAAAATGTCAATAACAACATCATATCACCCATGTAATACGTTAAGACTTAAAAATGCATATAGACCATATTCTTATAGGTCTTTCTCACGTCATACTAAAACTTTCAATTCCCATCATATGAGATTTTATTTTTATTGTGATTTTGGACATATCCATAAAAATTACTCTTTAAAATAATGCTTAAAAACTAAACCCCATGGATCCAAATTTATATAGGGGTCTAGAACATGTTGATTTCTTTACCTTTTAGGTCAATCTCAAATGGTTTTAAATAAATACCAATAAACAATATCACCTCTTTTACTATTAAATGAGGAAAAACAATGGTATCGCTAACAATTACTTTTAAAAGGAAAAACACCAAGATCCTTACATAAGCCTAGTAAGAAAGTTAGTATAAAGACTAATTGTTTAATTGGGGTAGAAACTAATACAAGTAAATTGAGTTCATGGCCTATAGCCTACAAAAAGTAAATGGCTGAAGCTAAAATATTAAGCTAGGTGGACTATAAAGACAAGTAATAATATCTTAAAGATGCCATTTGTTTCTCATATTAATTTTTGGCAGTACTTAAAATTAGATCACTTTATATTGATCGGTCTTAGGATATCAAATTGATGTATATATATTTGGGGAGTGAAAGAATTGTTATATATGGTAAAGGGGAAAAGGTGTATGATATTTGAAAATTGTACATGAGTTCTATAAGAATTTTTCTTTTATTTTATGTGTTCCTTGATGAAAACTTGCTCATATGAAAAAATTTTGAAAAAGGGGAGGGTTATTATTTGTCTACGTAACCATTTTGATGCATTTCATAAGAACTATGACCTTTTTAATATTAACAAAAAGGAGAGAAATGATGATATTGAAATTTAATTATTGATATCAAGTGCTATATGAATTTTGGAGGAGAGTGCATTACATATTTTCCTTAACATAAGGAGAATTTATTCAAAGTCATTTACTTTTGCCAATATTACTAAATATTTTATCATTGTCACAAGAAGAAAGGGGGAGACTGTCTGACTAACTAAGATCCTAATAGAGTGCTATTGCTTGTACCCAAAAATAATACTTTATTCTCAATAACTAAGTAATAGTAAAAGTAAGGGTATATCCCATAAAGAGTTTTTAAGTTTTGTTTCTTTCTTTAAAAGTAAGAATAAATAAGGGGAGGTTTGTGATTATGATAAAGCAATAATAAAAAATGTAATCAATAAATAACATAAATTAAAACATAAAGGAATCACTATAAAACCAAACCGTTCTCTAGTCCATATCCACCTTTGGAGTTGTATACTAATCTCCATTACAAAATAAATCGATTTATACTTTAGATATTCATCATTCAAACTAATTCCTATCTCTTCTTTGTTATAGTTAATTAGAAAGAATACAGAATCTAATTAACGCTAACAACTAAATAACCCCAGGACAAATACATAAAATTCAATTGAGTAATAGCTTTAAAAACTTAAGAGAGATTGATGAAATAAAAGAAAACAGTGCCTAAAAGGTTGGTTTAATTTAGCTAAATATCCTTCCTAAGATTTAATAATCTTAAAACACATCATTTCATAAATTGTAGTTGCTTTGGAGATTATAGGGAATAAAAAATTATAGATTTAATATTTAACTCAATAATAGATTGAGTTAAGTGATAAACTAGTAGGCGTTCTTAGTAATTAATCAATATAGTCATAAAGATGAATATAGAAAATAATTGATACTCAATGTATAAATTTAAACTTAAAAACAAATCAAATCTCACGTTTAATACATCCCAATATTTTGGTTTTCTTTGACGAAGTGTAAAGAATTAGCCATGTAGGGCTGTAGATGAGACAAAGAAAAGAAAAGTAAAGATGGTTGCTTTTATAAACCCTATAGAAATTTAAGATGAAAAACTAATTAAAAATTAAGGTTTTGAATCTTTAAATATGCATCAAATTTATAAGAGATAAAATTTGGGACATGACCATCTCCTAGGATGTGGATCTATCTATTAAACTTTAGGACTTCACTTGGATCGAGGTATGTCTGTCTTAAACCATAGGTGTAGCATCTCACTCTCGCGGGACACATACCTGACATCTTGAGTGATATTCGAGTACGAAGCCCACTAGAGTGGCAAGCTAAAACAGTAAAAGATTGAAACTCATTGCAAATGTTCTTACACGATATATGCTTATGTAGAAAATCGATAATCAATTTTGGCCCGATTGATTTATAAACAATTTTAGTCACATACGATGCAAACATTATTGAACACATCAGAGTTTCAGTAATCACTTGGGCCCCTTACAGAACAAAATACTTATATTCATAATGTCTTTACATTTCAAAAACCATTTTCATATACATTGTACAACATTTAAAACTACACTTATCAATGCAACACATCGAAATACATATGCAGGCGCAAACTGATCCCGACCTGAAACTTTTACTCGGAGCCTTTCAGGAGACCTGTAGAAAACCTACAAAGCCACGTTGCAATTTTGATGAGTTTTGCGAACTCAATGAGTGAACCATCATTGATGATTTCACCGGATCACATACACATAATACATATTTCACAGATATCCATTCAGATCATGTACACATTCCAGATGTTCACATAACATGGTATATCATAAGATCACACAGTTCACATTGCTAAACATAGCAAATAAATCACATCAATTTATCACTCATTCCAACTTTGCAAATCATTCAATAGGTTTCAGTCTTATAATGTTATATGCATGAGTCTCACGTTCTTTCTTATTGTTGTGACCGAGTGCCTATCACATACTTATATAAATAAGCCTATAAGGCTCAGTCAGAACAGAATCACAGAGCATAGTTCTACGTGCAGAATCAGAAATCACGGAGCAAAGCTCAATGTGGAAGCGCTTCATACTGGCTACTCAAATCACAACGCCTTTATCTGAGTATGCATTTTATGAAATACATCAAATACTGAATATGTCATATATCACAATCTTATACAAATGCTAAGACAAAGTTTTCACAGTCATCGGACCTAAGTTCGACATTCAACTTTCGTTGAGAATCAAAAATTATTCAGAAATTCATATCAAATCAAAACATTTCCAATACATGCCCAACTATTAAACTCCTCGAACTTCAAGTTCAGAATTCATAAACAATTCACAAATAATTCAGTAATATTGGAAGTTTAATAAGTCAAATCAATTCAATCCTAGGAAATCATCTAGGTTGACTCACAGTATGCTCCAACAAGCTATTGCTTGGATGGTCTGGCAATGTCCAACTGGCGTCCAATGTGCTCTTCTATAACATACACAACACATCCATAAATATCACATTTTTACACAAATATACAAATATTCCTTAATGCACATGTACTGATAAAATATGCACAACGCATGCTCAATGAAAATTTCGGGTATCTTATTGTGATCCTTATCATCAAATCAATCAGATATCAAAGCCCTTATTAATATCATTTGTACTTATAAATTGGACCAACATAAAACAATGTGAAATCAATTTCATAACTTCATTGGCCACTTCATATTTTCTAACAACATACCTATAGGTCAACTTTGCATAATTAATATGATAAGGTAAATAACAAAATTATACAACACTTCATTCTTGAAAGTTGTTCTCCAATGTCTTAAGTTTCTAACGACACCAAAATCATTCAATTTGATTTAGTAGAATGAAAGTTAGACTCCAATTATTCACAAGCTATTCTCATTCGGTAACT
>JANITX010000212.1:18169098-18193158 GCA_027564395.1 Erythroxylum ulei | reverse complement strand
AACTTCTGGTTTTGATGAAATGAAATGAGGAAAATTTTGGTTTCAAAAAGTTCGTGAATTGATATTGATGTTTTATTTTTACGATGCCATGTGAAGTACAGTAGTGATTGTTCATAGCTCACCCTTATTGTAGGATATGTATCGGAATGACCTATGGGCGTCCCGGTGTATACCTTGCGATAAGGGGGCGATACAAAAATTATATAGAGAAATTACAAAACCAAACTATATATAGGAATGTGTATTATTACCATCACCATTAACAAATGACGTAGAACAAAGTTTGAAAGGACTCATCCCAAAGTTCCCCTTTCGAAACTCAAGTGGAGCCATCCCGACGACACCATGGTGACCCTCCAATTGATATATAACTCAACCGAAGTTTCCCGTGAAGCTAAGTCGTTTAACTATTAAAAACCTTTCATACTTTAAAAGTTAAAAGTGCGAAAATAGTAGAAATTTTTTTCTAAATCATTTTATTAAAAATTTCTGCAGCATAACAACTGCATTTTGACATTCCCAAAATTTTCAAAAGCTCTGTAAAATTTCAAAACACTTTTATATTCACACCAATTTCTCAACTACAAATTTTGGCTTCAAGTTCACTCACAAGCAACCACAAACAAATAATTCTTAACAATCACTATAATAAACTTGAAAAATCTAAAAAATATTCATGCATTTCATTTAAAGGCCTTTATATACGTCCAATCTTTACACAAATTTACATAGAAAAAAGATACATGCAAAGTAGTACCCGATAATACTACTAAATTCGCAGTGGGATCCCAGCTATTGTAGCACTTATATATATACCTGGGGTGGTTTATTTATAAACATAAAAATAGGGGTGAGCTAAATGAGCTTAGTAAGCGTTAATAATTTTACTAAAAATTAAAACTTTCATAACTTCCAAATTGAAATAATCCCCTACAATAAGAAAGCTCATGGTAAAATAATCACCATAAATATTCATTTGTGCATCATCAAATCTGGTAATAACATAACATTTCGTTAAACACAATTTAAAATTTTCTAAAATAGTATTTTGAAATGCATTTCAACTTTAAACTCATAATATACAAGTTTCCATTTTCCATTTTCCATTTTCTTTAGACAATAAACAGTGGTGATAATAAGTTTTCTAAAAACTTTTATGTTGAAATAAGCTAACAACTTGAATTGGTACCATATGGTGTTTCTCAAATTACTTTTAACATAAATAGTGGCAACATTATTATTTTAATGAATTTTCTCACTCAACATAACCCATCACTAATTTCTTTACCATATGGTACACTAGGCATAAAGTCACGGAGTTGGTTTTGCATCGTTTAGCTGCAAATAGTTAACCACTAGTTGCAAAGCTTATTCTACATCATTTACCATCAATAGGTGAACCACTATATAATGGTAATTACGAATGTAAGATCCCACATCGGTTGGGAAGGAGAACGAAGCACCCCTTATAAGGGTGTGGATACCTTCTCCTTGCAGACGCGTTTTCCATGCCCTAACGCACCGGATCCCATCAGAACTCCGAAGTTAAACGTGCTAGGGCTAGAGCAGTACCAAGATGGGTGACCTCCTGGGAAGTCCTGTGGAAAAGCAAAACCGTGAGGTTGCGAGGCCCTAGAGGCTGAGGCCCAAAGCGGACAATATCTGCAAGCAGGTGGGCGCGAGGCCCTTTGAAGGACACGAGGCCCGAGAGGCCGAGGTCCTACATTTTAGGGTATAGTTTGATATGTGTTTAGGCTATTAATTCAATCATTTAGTATAAGTTTAGGTTAGAATTGTGTTAGTTTGTTAATTATTTGTGTTTCAAGTGTTTTATGGGTTAATACAAGTCTTTGAGCTTAAATATTATGTTTTTTAGGTATCTTGATGTGTTTGTTAGTATTTCAGGGTCAACATCAAAGAACGAAGAAGTTTTAAAGACATTCAAGCCGAAACAACAAGAGGCCACGATTGTGACAGAAGCACTGGCAGATGCACAATCACTTCCAAACTTTTCATTTCAAGGAATTTTTTCGACCTTTCGGACACCCAAAAAATCCTAGTTCAGCCCTAAACACAAAAGAACATAAATAGAACAACAAGAACAGAAAGAAAGAGCTTTTGCATTTGCCACTTTGGAGATAAACCCTGGAGAGAATTGTTGAGAGATTGAGAAAGAGAAGGAAGAGAGAAGTGGAAAAGAAGTCGACATCGACGTGCTTCCCAGATTTGGAATTTCCCGACGTCACTACCTCCCATCTCCGTTTAGAATCCCATTTCTTGTTATTTTCCATTTTATTATTGTATAGAATTGAGAATAGTAGTTTGATGATAGGATTGTAAATGTTGAGATATTCTATACTCAAATTTGGGTTTGTTATCTTTTATTTAATAAAATTTGATTGTTTATGTTTATTGGATTTATTGTGATTGATTTCTGTAATTGCATAATTCGGTAATAGACTGAGAGGGTGAATAGAATAAAAAATAATTAAATTGAGCTAACGAGAGTTAAGTGATTTAATAAGAACGAGAAATTAATCAAATCGGTAATTGTGTCAAGAGAGATCTCATATAGGTTCCCGATAGTTTATTGGACAACTTCAGATCTAATTAGGGTTTTGAATAGATTATTAATTGAGAGATTGTAATTTTCCATAATCTGATTAAGGTTTATAATTTGGGGTTGATGGTTGTAACTTTAGAGAGAATAATCAACTCATTTTGTAACTCGAGAGAGAATAATTAACCCTAGGATCATCTAGGACCAATAATCCAATAATTAATAATCAATTAGGTTAGTGTTAAAGATAGGTCAAATTTCCCTTTCTCTCAATTGATAGTTCCTTTAGGTTAATTCTTGGGTGTGTGTTGCAACTGCTACTTTGTTAATATTTTCGTAATTGATTCTTGGAATTAAGTTGCATGATTGAATTAAATTCTTGCCTTAATTTTGTTACAATTTGAATTACTGTGAATTGTGTTTGCCGTAGATTTAGGACTAGATTTTTCATCCTCATGGGATCGACACCTTAGGTACTACGTGAACGACCTGTGCACTTGCGGGTTGTCGAGGTTAATCATTAGAACTGACACACATCGAAAAACCACGATCATCAACTAATCTTCCTTGTGTGATATTTGATTGTCCATTGGTGATGCTCAATTTTGTTTTCTTTATGTTAATTTTACAATTTCATTTTCAATCAATCCATATTCGCTTCTTTACTTTTTTGTTTAGTTTTCCTTGTCATTTTAGTTATCCTTTAGGCCTTAGACAACTTAGAATTCAATTCGTTCACCAACTCCTCGAGGGATCGATACCTTATATACTACACTCATGACCCGTGCACTGCCATATATTGAGGGATAATAAATTGTAAAACTTGCCTACTCGATTAGTAACAAATGTTCTGTCAAAGAGATATTCATTTTGTGGTGCAAGGACAATAATGTAATAGTTTGTACAATCACTCATATTTTTCAATTTATAACTACTGCTTTTAAAAAGAAAAATAGTTATCTTAGCATGGGATATATTGTTACTATGCTTGTTGTTTACTGTGGTGCTGATGTTGAAGGACTAACCTTTGTTTTTCCTGAGTTTTTAAACCACACTCACTTACAGTGTCCTAAAATCTTGATGGTCCATCATATGGAACTCTGAGATATTAGTTTCAAAAAACATGTGAAGACACACAAGATGATAAGGAGGAAGGTTGGGAGAAGGTCTTCAATTTGGTCTCCAATAACAATAAATTTCTAAAGGAGATGGTGTAAGAACAGCAACGACAGGGATATGATATCAAGAAGATTTACAAGTACTTCGTTACTTAAGGTGTTCACATTCCTTCTTCAACACCGTCACCACCTCAATCTCTATAAGTGGTTTCATGCTCTTAACCTTTTTTGTTATTTATTGTCATTTTTATTTTCAATATGTGTTGTTTATTTCCTCAAATAAAGGAAAATGTATTGTCTAAGTATGGGGAGGTTTAAATATTAGCATGTCATGTGTGTGAATTTTGTATATCATATTATGTTGACTTTTGAATTAGGATGACATTTTGTTGCATATGTATGAATTGTGTGAAGGTGTCAATAGTAAGAATTTGATGGAATTATTTTAGCTTTGAACAGGGTTATTTAATTTGTAAAGGCATATGGACTTGTGAATTTTACGTTTTAAGTACTTTTAGTTGAATATGCATGTTAATTAAGATATGACACCTATTTTGTTCACTTTAGGAAATTGTCATATACATTTATAATTAGGAGTCAATTGAATTGGTTAGCATTACTAGCAACCTTTCAAGAGAATAATTAACTAAAAAGAAATGAGGTAGGCTAAGAAATTAAAGAAAAGAAAAGAAAAAGTATGTGGTAAACAAATAACTATTTAGTTGGCCCTTTTTGAAGAAACAATTGGGTTAAGAATAGAGCTAGTAGCCAGTTGACAATGTGATATAGCTGAGTAACTGGGGGCATTCACGACAAAATGTTTGTCTTTATGTTAAAAGGCTAGAGTGACATTCCAACCAAGCTACATAATAAAAATGTGGCCTAGTTGAATAATCGGGGGACATTCATGACAAGGCGTTCGCATTAAAAGACTTGGTTAACGTTAAAGAAAAATTAAAAAATGGCATTTCGATAAATAAAACCTACTGATCTTTGAAAATTGCAATAATTTGCATAAAGGGATACTTAGTGATAATTTCTTTTTTTTGATTGATTACTAATTATAAATGTATATGTGTAAGTGCCTTAAGTGTATGAATAAGGTGATAATATTTTGATTAATGTCTATATTCAATTCAAAGTGCTTAAACATAAAAGGAATAAGTTAGTATATGGGCACAATTTGAATGATTGATGTTTATGGTTAAATTGATTCCATAAGATTTAGTGCCATTGAACCATTACATGTTGCATGAATATGTGCTTGTGTGTTTTGTGTTTTGTTTGTTTATTTATGCTTTTATCTTTGGTTGTGGACAAGCAAAGATTTAGTGTGGAGATGTTGATAGTTATAATTTATACTATGGTTTGATAGGAGTTTTAGTGTATTTGTTTAGCTGTTTATTAGATGATTACTGTATGTATAGGCTTAGAATTTTGCTAATGTGAGTGTTTGTTTATATTCTAAGTGTTTATGTGGTTTGGAGTATGATTTCAATCTTAATTTTATGTTTCTTGAGGTTTTATATGTGTTTGTTAGTGTTAGAATTCAGATAATTGAAGAACAAAGAAGATGGACATGCGTGGGGCTACATGGGCAAGATCACCAAAGAGAAATTTCCTAGAGTCACGGTTGTGAAAGATACTTCCTAAGTGCAAGTTTTTTCATCTGTTTTAGGGTTTGGGGACATTTTTGGAACCGATTAAAGTGGGAAAACCTAGTTTCAGCCCCAAGACCCTAATATACTATTTAACAACATAAAACACACTAAAAAATGCAACAGTCAAACACACCAACATGGATAAAATGTGGAATATCAAGAACATCTAGGAATTCCAACTTTCTATATCAAGACCTAGATAGAGTTCTTCTTTTCCTTTAGTTATTTTGTCAGTCTTGATATGTAATCTGAATTCCAAGATGTTTAACATGTTCATGAGATTATAAATTTCATATTAGGATTTATTCAGAATTTATTTTGTGATCTTGATTTTTATTGATTCAATACATATTCTAATGTTTGTGATAATTATGCATGCTTGCATTTGACAACAAATCAAGAGAGTGAGTCAAAAGTAATCAGATTAGAATGTGTAATGAGAGTTGGTAGTTTAATAAGTCTTGCAGTTATCAAATTAACAATCATTTAAAGAAAGATCTTATATGAGAAATTAATTATCCAATAAATAACTTCAGATCCAATTAAAAACGTTGGGAAAATTTTTGTGAAATATGAGGTTGCAAATCTAGAATTTCCAAGTTCAATTAGGGTTAATTGATTAAGTCTTGAAGAGAGTAGTTAATACATTAGGAAATATAGGATCAACACATAATTGGATCAATAATAGTTGAAGAAACAAAATGAAGAAAGAATAATTCCTAAGCATTCATCCTTGATAAAACCTTAAATTAATTTGGCAGCTCACTGTTTTACTTGTTATTTGATTTAATTACTTTGTTTTATTATTTTATTTCAATTTCTGTTATTTATTTTTATTAAACTCAATTTCTTGTTACCTCAAGCAAAGTTAGATTTGAATTGGTTCCTGCATAATTCTCGTGGGAACAATACCTTTCGATACTACAAGATACGATCCATATACTTACAGGTATTGAGAGTTTTATTAAATATAAAAATTGTTCAATAGTCTTAAGCAAGGAGACCCACTGTTCCCTTATTTATTCTTTTCATGAAAGTTTTTACAAGGTTGATCAAGCATAACGTATCCTAGGATATATCACAGCATTAAGTTTCATAATAACTGTAAAAAAGCTTGAATTGATTAGCCTCTATTGCCTAAATAAAATTTTCTTATTCTCTGAGGCTTATGATAGATCGATGTAGATCCTAATAACTTCTCTTCATACATTACAACATTTTTATGGTTTGGGATAAAAACAAAAGCTATACGGTCCTAATTGATAGTGCTTCATACAGTACGAGTAGTGCTTCATATAATACAAGTTGATTCTCTTCTCTTATATGTATATCGGTTAAAGGAGTTCAGATCCTCTGTTTAATATTATGGTGTCTTATTGTGTCCAATAAATCTCAGTCATTTATTTATGTGAGATTTGCATAGGACTCGCGTGGATCCCATAAAATAAATAGCTGAGATTCCATGAGACAGAGTAAAACTGGACAGAGGAACTGTTCCGATTAAAGACACTCCATTTGTATACTAGACTAGCTATCTCCACAAGGAAGCTATCGTACAGCGAGTGCTTACCACTTTTGGAGAAAATATAAAAAAAGGTTAGAAATATGGTGCAACAAATTACTATCCTATGCTGATAGAGTAGAACTGATAAAATTATGTGCTAAATTCACTACATATGCGCTGGTCGTCCTTATATGTTTCCTTACTAAAGAATTCTCCAGAATAATAGAAAGGCTATTTAGAAAATTCCTTTAGGATAGAAGTCAGGGAAAGCTATACAATGCTAAAGTGACTTTTAAATATTTACCAAAAAAAAAAAGTGACTTTTAAATGAGTTTAGAAGTCATGATATAAATCCTATGTTTAATTCTATTAACTATGATCTAATGGTCACAACGAGTTTTGAAATGTATTTATTGATTAATAGTATCAAATAATATTTAAGAAATAATTGGAAAAAATTATTTCCTAAAAGAATATTCGTTATGGTATCATAAAAGTAAAATGCAGTATGAATGATGGCATTGGGATCGTGTGTTTACAAATTCTGAATGGAAAGGAATGATAGAAGCTTTAAAGGGACTAAAAAAGACACCAACTATATAATAGTTGATCTAGAGCAGTGGATAAAGGAGAAACCGTTTACAACAAAGATAGTGTAATACAAGAATTGCGGTAACATGGAGGTTGTATTCATATTATGAGGAAACCTAGCTCCTGTGTCAAATTGATTGATAGTATGAAGCAGTTCTAGTCTAGTTAAAAGAAGAAAATTGGCATGCATGTGTTAAATTGCTAATAAATGGTTACTGAATTCCGTCCTTCCTACAATTCGTTACTACTTAGTTGCGAACATGCAGAGGGAACTGGTGGAATGGAATCGAGGAAGCAGGGGCTGACCTAGCTAGCTTTAGGTAGACATGCAGTAGGCATTTGGAAGATGGACATCTGGGCTGACCTAGCTAGCTTTAGGTAGACATGCAATAGGCATTTGGAAGATGGACATCTGTTTCTGTTAGCTAAATGAAGTGTAACCCGAGCTCTAGGTGCTAATTGATTTCTTGGTCATTTCCATTGTTTACTAAGGGTGTTTTGGTCGTTTGATCTAAACTTTATTTATTTGGGAGGTGCCATTTCTACCATTAATTTTTAATACCTTTATGTAAAGTTATAAATAAGAAAATATATTTCTTTGATTAAATAGTCATAAAAATATTTGAAAAAAAAACACACCACGAAATGATTTAAGATTGACATAAATAAGCTTTGGTCACTTATTTAAGATGTAAACTTTAGAATATCAAATATTCCTGAAGGAGTACAAATGTATTTAACATCAATTAGCTTAAATCCTTCGTTATTATGTATGACATGACAGATTGTTTAAATCCAACCCGAGAGAGTAAATTCAACCGTGTTAAAAATAAGTCGAGTTGCCTGCTTCAACTTTGGGCATAAGCCCTCTTGGAGCTTTCGTAAAATTCACCGTCCTTTTAATATTGGTGTGGATCTATTTATCGAGCAAATGTATGTGTAGGAATCGCTTGGCTTTGTCGCTTTCCCTAACGCAGCTACTGTTTGTGTTTTAATTTGAATGAAATGTGTTTTCCTAGGCTCTTCAGCATATTATTATTTATTCATTTATGATATATCAATAGACAGATTAGAAAGCTTCACGTATAGTGTGCACCAAGGAAAAAAGAGATACAGCTTAGGAGCAGTTTGGGAAACACATTCAACGCCAAAAGTGTGTAAATTGGGAGACATTAAATGCTGGGTAGGAAAAAGTATGGTGCCATCCTGCCCTCAGTAGCATTTGGTGTTGGAAGATTATGATTCTGAAACGTTTACTCTGCCAAAACCTTGAAATTGATCGCCAACGAAGTCCCCATGGATACGGAAATTTGGATTTCGTCGGCTAAGCATAATTACTCACCGACAGCAACAAAAGGAATGGCCCTGAAATCACAAACCAAGTACTTAAATCAGTTTTTATGTCAAAAAAAATTCAGAGTATGTCCAAATAAACACAAACTCTGCATCCTGGCAGGCAAAACCATATATTTGATCAAAACCATCATCAGTTTGGTGCTTCGATTTTCAAAAGTTTCTCTTATATCCCTGAATCGTCAAATATGGAATTCAATAACTTCTAAAACCTTCTGTTATTATCACTTGCAAATTTCTGTTCAATTTTAACAGTTCTTAGACATGAATGTGACTGATTTTCATTTTCTAGAGAAGAGGAGAATCTGTAGAATTGCTAAGATTACACAATAAACAAATAATGGAAAAGAAATTTGAATAACATCAATAAGCAATACTAAAAATGAAAATCTCGACAATTCTATCTGATACTCATCAAAACATTCAACGTAAAGATGCCACATTGTTCAAAAAAATCAGCTTGCTGTTGATCTCCAAACATCTTCAATCGAATATATGTTGGAGCCTAGCCCTCACTTTAAAACCAAGAAAGACATAACACCACCATCTGGCTCTTACTCACGATGAATTTTAAGAAATTGGGGAAGGATTTTCAATCGTAATTACGTTTGCCACAAGAAGGTTCAAACGCTGGAGATGGCACAGAAGGTGGATTATTTACTTACTGTTTCAGGGCAAAGATGAATGTTTAAATTTTGACTGCAAAATAATGGTGCCAAAATGGAATATAAACTATGTGATATTTTTCATAGATTATTTTAGGTACTACCATTTTACATTGAAAACTAATAACTGGCCAAACAATTTTTATATGTCACTTTTAATCCAAAATGAAAAACCAATCACATGAATATCAACGAAACTCCATGCTAACAGTAAGGATTTAGAGGAAATCAAAATGAGAAGTTTTAAAATCAAATTGAAAGTTGTTTTAAAATCAAATTGAAAGTTACTCTCAAGATGTAACTAAAATTTTTGGAGGAAGTAACTGCAGTAAGAACTCCAATGTCTTCACTGTTCTGTAAAACCCCCTGTTCTTTAAATCAAACTTCCGAGGTCCCCATCATTTGGTAATTTGTAAAACAAACTCATCTGTCAGTATTGTACAGTATTTTGGATTTGTTAATATAATGTTTTAATCCAAAGTAATCTCATATTGCCAAATGAAATCTGTTAAGCAAAAACATGTATGGACAGAATACGTGGACTTTTAAAGCTAAATTCAAATCATGGGGGTTTTCAGAAAACAATGAAAGTACAAGGAGTCTTAGGTACAATATACCCTTTAAAAAGCACAGGGACAAAACTGAAATGAGAGTTCAACTTCAGAGACTATATTTGTGGCTTTCCCTCTTAAAAAATATTAGTCCTAAAGGAACCAAAAAAAAAAACTTCTCATCTTTCAATAAATTCTGCAAGTAAAACTTACCAGCCACCATGCCTGGAAAAGTAATCATTGTCCAGTGAAATAGCAAGAGCAACAGTTACAGCTCTCTCCGACAAAGTCAGTGGCCGGACAACTTCCAATTCCTCAATCTGCAATAATATAGTAAAATACAGCACAAGAGAAGTGAAAACACTGAAAATTACATCAAGAAATCTTGTACAATTGAAAGTAAATATGATATTATCATTTGGTATTTTACCACTCTAGCAGGACCAGTTTTGGATCCAGGATCAGAAGTCCCAAATCGTATTACATACTGACCAGCATCTGTGAAAATCTGCATTATATAAGGGAGAACAAACATTAATTACCTAATCTATATATAGCAACTCAGGAAACTTGCATATATTATGTGTTTCTTTACCCCCATAACTCATCCTTTGTTAACATAATCAAATCCAAAAGTTGTGTTATGTAGCTGGTAGTTGGATTTTAGTTATGTTTGTTAGACAACAGTTGATATGGTTAGTTTCCGATGAAAAAAATACCTAGCAGCAGCAGTTAAAAGTAACAGAATTAGTCAGAATGAGCTGAAATCTCAGCCATCAATCCATTGTATAAATAAAAAATGATGTTGATGAATTAGGAGCTTAGACAAAGTGAAGAGAATAAGAATGTTATAGTGTAGCAAGAAATTACAGAGTTTGAGGCTCTGCCCAAGCATATGCCGATAGTGCTAATTGAAACAATGATTGTGTAAAAAGATAATTCTCTCTCATTCCCCACTGTACTATCTATAGACGCTAGCCTCTCAATTCAGGTATAACCGTTTCAGACTAAATCTCTTTCTCTGTCCTCCTTCTAGAATAGACCAGTAAAGGTTTATTTCCTCCATAGTGCTCACGCTCGTTATCATTGCCTGCCCCCAATTGACAAACCTTGTCCACAAGGTTTGATTCAGGGAATTGTCCACGAAAATCTGAGCAAGACATCCAAGTAGCCTCATCCTCGTGTTTGTCTTTCCATTGAACAATAGCTGGTGACAAGGAATCTACCCCACTGTCGAAACTTTAACAGACCTAATGCTAGCTGGAATGAATGGCACTTCATCGACTGCAAGATCTGGACGTAGGTCCGCTTCAACTTGATGATTTCCTGCAACCCTCTTCAGCTGTGAAATATGGAAGACTGGTTGGATCCTTGAAGCTACCGGTAGAGCCAAACGATAGACCACATTGCTGAGTTTTTTGGTGATGGTAAAAGGTCCATAATATCTTGGACCTAACTTGCTATAAACTCTGGCAGCAAGTGAGTTCTGTCGGTCTGGTCGTACCTTAAGGAAAACAGACTCCACTTCCTGAAATTCCAGATGTCTTCGATGCTTATTGGCAGCCTTTACCATCCGCTGCTGCGCTTTAAGGAGGTTATATTGGAGTTGCCAAAGTATTTCAGCGCAATCCTGATGCTCTTCTCCAACAGCAGCCACTTTGAATTCCCTCGGTAGAAACTGCACTAGTGTTGGGGGCTTCCTTCCATACACTATTTCAAACGGAGACAAACAAGCAGCCCCTTGGTAATTGGTATTATACCAATATTCCGCCCAATGCAACCACTTTCCCCATCCCTTAGGTTGCTTCGAGGAGAAACACCTAAGATAAGTCTCCAAACAACGATTCAATACCTCCGTTTGCCCATCAGTCTCGGGATGGTAAGCCGTGCTCATTTTCAGCTGAGTTCCCCATGCGTTGAAGAATTCTCGCCAAAAACAGCTCATGAATAAAGTGTCCCGATCGCTGACTATAGAATTAGGGACTCCATGCAACCGAACAACCTCTTTGGCAAACACTTCAGCTACTGTGCGGGCAGTGAATGGATGTCTCAACCCAATAAAATGCCCATACTTGCTAAGTCTATCAATTACCACAAAAACACAGTCAACCCCATGTGATTTCGGTAATCCTGTAATAAAATCCATCGATATATCAGCCCATACTTGTGTTGGAATTGGTAACGGCTGTAATAGACCAGCTGATGTCCTTGTGTCATATTTATTTTTCTAGCACTCCAAACATTCTGCCACAAACTTCTGCACATGCTTCATCATACCCGGCTAGTACACATTTGCCGCTAACTTCCTATAGGTGCGGTATGCACCTGAATGTCCTCCTTGAGGGGTGGCATGGAACTCCTTAAACAATGTAGGGATCCAAGAAGAGGTAGGTGGCAGGACAATTCTCCCTTTATGAAACAATCGACCATGAATAAGTCGATAATTTGGATAGTTCAAAGGGTGTTGAACGACCTTGTCCTTCATCTTCCTATAAAAATCATCATGCTGAATTTCTCTATCAAGGTCGTCCCATTGCATCCAGTTGGGCAGTAAGATGGCAGAACACTCCACTTCATCCTCTCTTCGAGATAGTGCATCAGCAGCTTTATTCATCACTCCCGGCTTGTATTCAATGCTGAAATCATACCCCAACAGCTTAGCTACCCAATGCTGTTGTGCTGGAGTAGTAATTTGCTGTTGAAGAAGATGTTTGAGGCTGCTATGATCAGTCCGGACTTTAAATTTCCTTCCGATAAGATATGGTCTCCAATGGCGGATTGCGAGCACAAGAGCCATTAGTTCTTTTTCATATGCGGCCTTTGACAAATTCCTCGAAGCTAACATCTTACTGAAATAAGCAAGAGGACGATTATCTTGCATGAGGACTGCCCCCACTCCACTTCCCAAAGCGTCGCACTCAATAATAAACTCCTTAGACAAATCTGGCTGCGCTAGTACCGGGGCTGTCGTTACTGCTGTCTTCAACTTATCAAAGGTGATTTGAGCCTCCTGTGGCCAAGTCCACTTCAAGATAGCATCTTTCTTCAATAGATTAGTCAAAGGTTGAGCAATGTGACCATATTCCTTGATGAATCTCCTGTAGTATCCGGTGAGGCCAAGGAAAGCACGCACTGCTCGGACTGATTTAGGTTGTGGCCACTGCAAAACGCTTGCTATTTTTGCGAGATCCATAGCAACTCCCTCGACTGACACCAAATGGCCCAAATATTCGACCACGGTCCTACCAAAGCTGCTCTTCTTTTTGTTAATGAAAATATGATGCTCTTCCAATCTTTCCAAAACTCTCCCCAAGTGTTGTAAATGTTCCTGCCAACTTCTACTAAAAATGAGAATATCATCGAAAAACACTAATACATACCGCCGCAAGAATGGTTGGAAGAGATCATTCATGGCTACCTAAAATGTCGCAGGTGCATTCGTTAATCCAAAGGGCATCACCCTGAATTCATAGTGACCCGAATGTGTTCTAAAGGCAGTCTTGGGTATGTCTTCTTCGCGCACCCTGATTTGGTGGTACCCCAATCGAAGATCCACCTTAGAAAAATATCTTGCCCCATGGAGCTCATCAAGAAGTTCCTGAATAATAGGAATTGGGTAACAATCACCCATTGTAACCCGATTCAGTTCTCGGTAATCCACACAAAACCTCACAAAACCTCCAGCTTCTGTCTTTCTTTCTAACCAATAACACCGGGCTAGAGAATGGACTGTAACTCGGTTGTATAATTCCCGAAGCAAGCATATCTGCCACCTGCCGTTCCATCTCATCCTTCTAGTTATGCCCATATCTGTAAGGTCTAACATTCACAGCAAAAACTCCCGGGATCAGTGGAATTTAATGATCCACTGCTCTGCTCGGAGGTAACCCTGATGGTTCCTTAAACAGGCCTTCAAAACAAGCTAGTAACTCTTCTAATTCATTCGGCTACTGCTCCTTCTCAACCTTCTGTCGTTCCAAATTCCCCAACAATGCATTATGCCAAATCAACATCCCATACTCCAGATTATGCATTTTACTCAAGTTACGAACAGAAACAGAGGAGTTCATTAATGACGGGTCCCCCTCAATGCAAATGTTTCTTCCTTCCACCAAAAATTCCATCCGCATTCTTTCCCAATTAACTTTAACATCACCCAAGGTTTGTAACCAAGTGACTCCCAATATTAAATCCACACCCCCAAAAGGAAATAGAAAAAAATTCACGTATACCGTTATGCCAAGGAGCTCTATCGGTACCTCAACACAAAACCCATCAGTCTCCTTGCGATTCCCATCTCCGAGCTTCACGCCAATTTTTCGAGTGGGCTCAATCGTTAACCCCAGTTCCTCAGCCATTCGAATTTGGGATGATTTCGACACAAAATCTCGAATATACTCTTCTATAGTCCCTGTTTGCTTGACAGCAACAATAGAAGGTATGGGTTGGAAGCAAGAGCATCTCCAAAGCAAGTCAAGACCTCCTTCTTCACATCCTCCCAGTATAAAAATGGCGTTCTATCTTGTAACCACGTCATCCAATGAAGGGAATGCCACTTCATGCACACAAGGGCTAAAGACACCTTCAAATTGTCCGGCGTTTGTTGTATCTGAAAATACTGTTCCGCTCTTCGAACCCATGCCAAGGGCTCATTGCCATTAAAGTTGGGAAGCTCCACCTTCTTAGCCGAAATTTGTACATCCTCCAAGGTGATGAAGCGATTCTAAGATTTAACAATTCCAGTAGGTGGGGAGGAAACTGCACCAGTCTGAGCTGGTGATACGACATCCGTCGAAAAAGAAGGGCTTCCTGCCTCCTCACACGGACCATTACCCTTAAGGACTGTAGTTAGGGACGGAGGTACATGGGGCCCAGTGGTGCACTGGGCCCCCAAGATTTAAAAAAATTAAATATTTTTAATTTTTAATATATATATATATATACACACACAAGGAAGGAGTTATTTTGGGGTCAGTGATGCACTGGGCCCCCTAAAATTTAAAAAAATTAAATATTTGAGCCCTCCTATCTTAAATTCCTGGCTTCGTCACTGACTGTAGTCAACATATTTTTAAGCTCCTCTAGCTGTTTGCGAGTTTCTTCCAGTTGTTGACGATTCCCAGCAATTTTCGAACCCAGTCCTCCAACCTGTTGCTCTAAAGACCCAAAGCTCCTCTCCATCGTTTCAACTTTGATTTCAATGCGTGTGTTTGTCATTGGAGTCGCTTCTCTCTTTACGAAATTTCCACGCTCACCACACCAATTTGATGAGTTAGGAGCTCCGAAAAGGTGAAGAGAATAAGAATGATATATTGAAGTAAGAAATTACAGAGTTTTAAGGCTCCACCCAAGCATATGCCGATAGTGCTAATTGAACAATGATTGCGTAAAAAGATCCCTCTCTCATTCCCCTCTGTACTATCTATAGAAACTAGCCTCTCAATTTAGTTATAATCGTTTCAGACTATTTCTCTTGCTCTTTCCTTCTAGAATAAACCAGTAAAGGTGTATTTCCTCCATAGTGCCCACGCTCGTTATCAGATGCATTCTACTCTGACCATCAAAAGGAATACTTAGGATCAATTTGTCTAAGTTCAAAGATGATTCTGCAAAAATCACAGCCTCTTCCCTTCCTTAAGGTATTACATGGAAGCTTACCAGAGCAACCTGAGGAGATGGTTTTTACTCTTTTGCGATCACTTATTTAAGCCAGCAAAATATTGTATCACCTAGACTTCAATTTATCTATTTAACCCGCAACATCAATAAAGTTTTCGATAAAAATATAAGCACGCTCAAACAACAAGTTATAGATTAGCTTAGTTTAATCTAAAAAGGATATACTTTTTTTAGTCTTAATTTTTTTACTAAACATTTATTAAGTTACTTTAACATAACTTGTTATGTAATTAACAATTGTGAACTTAACATACCTTGTATGGTTATTATAAATGAACATTTTTTTGAACTTTTATTGTTCATAAAGTTGCTTTATATAATTTAAAATAAATAAAATTACAAGAGATATTTGCATTTTTAAGTCAAATATTAGACAACATTGTACAATTACTTGCCAAAAAATTAATAATTAGACTTTATTAAAATTTTGTCATTGGGCATTTATCAATTACAAATTTTAAATTAAGGTTAAAAAATAAATTTTGATTCTATATAAATATGATTGATAACTAGAAATTATAAAATATTTTACACCCCTAGTTGATATTGTTTTAAATCATTTATATAACACATTTGGGTGAATAATGTTGGATTTTATTGTTAATAACTCAAGATGTTTAGTTTCATATTTTATCTAAAAAGGGATTAAATTATACTAAATATTTTTTTAGGTTTGACGGAGCTTAAAGAAGAAACTAAATAGGACAATCCAGAGGAAAGAAACGACAATGCAGCAACCTAGAGCAAAACACAAAATGCATTACAACTGGGAGCAAAAGGAACCAAAACGACAGTTGCTAAGGAGAAAAATGCTAGCAGATGAGCAACAGCCAACAAATAATCAGTAGGAGTAGAAAACGACAACAACAGTAGAGATAAAACGCAACAGTCCAAATTAGAAGCAAAACGCTATGCACAACCATTCTAAGAAAATTAAAATGTAGCCTGGAACAAAACATAGGAGCAAAGTAGCTGGGAGCAGAAACGACAACGCACAACAACAGCTAAGGAAAAGCACAAAACACCAGTGAATAGGGAAGACGACAGCTCAGAATGGAGAAAAGGAAGCATAAAATGCAGAGATAAAGGCAGATAAAACTCAGAGGAGAACACGCCAGTGGTAAATTACAGTCTAACCAGCCAAAAAATAAACAAAAAATGTAGCGCAGCACACCTGGCAAAGAGGAAGTAAAACGACAAAGAAAAGGAGATAAAACGTAGCAAAGGTAGGAGTGAAACCCTATACCAGGAACACACCAATATCAAGAAAATCCAGAAGCAAAACGTAACACAGCTAAAATAATTAAATTGTTAATCAATTCGCAGACTCCACAAATTTTTCTTCACGCAAGTAAATAAAAGATCACAACTGCAAAATAACGAAGATACGACGTTTGGTAGCGCAGTTTGACACACTTTGACTACGTCTGTAGGGCCTTCACCCAGATTAATTACTTCCACTATAGTTCACAAAAATTACAAAAGATTGATCTATCCCGTACGACTCAATCTATATAACTGACCCACAACTTAACTATCCGTGAAAGATTTTCACGCCCAATAATAAGACCGACTCATGTTAACCTCGTCAGAGGATTTTCCTAACTATTCTTACTTGAGAATAAAAACAAATAAACCAAGAAATAACAATTTTCCATATCTGAAATTATTCAACAGTATAACCAAGTTGCTCCACCAAAGAGTCACGCAGCCTTCAACAATAATCCTCTTTTGTGCAACAACTAATCAGACACATTCAAGAGCCCAGAAAAATCTCCAACCTCGCATACAACGTCGAATGCTTGTTAAAGATAAAACCACAGAAAAACACTGCTCAAAGTCACCAACAAAATCAGCTAACCAATAGAAGATCAAAAGACAAATATAGCAGTAGTCAAAGACATCCAACAATCCACGACTTCTTTTTCACCAAAAACTCAGAACATGTACGCAGCCACAAAACTAGCACACCCCTTTCACGTTCATCTCACGTAAACTTCCAAGATACCCATCAACCACGCAAACTATTAGGTTTTGATAGAATCCTAGTCAAACTTGGACTCTCAAAGATTCAGTCCAACAAATACTCTACTTATATGGTGGTTCAGTCTGATTTTGTTGAGACTGCGTGCCATTGTTTGGATCCATGAGTTCAATTAGCTTCAGCTAGGAAGTACCTACAAAAACAATAAGGTACACCGGGGGTTGATCGTCGGACAGCCCCTCTGATGCTTAAGTCAGTTCTTTTTTTGTAGGGTTTTTGGCTGTGAACAGAGAGTATTAGGGTTCTAGAGTCGTACCTGCATCATGATGAAGTGGTGAGCTTATATAGTAAATACCTGACGGGCTTAGCGCATCATCTTGGGAATGGGTCGACCGGCCCACATGCCATCCTAGGGTTGGACCTGGGCCTAGCACGACCGACCCAACTACTTCTAATGACCAATTTCAATCTTCTGCAACTTTTTGCAGGCATGAAAGAAGTTAAAAATGCGTGCTGTGGGAAAGGAACCTTCAATGGAGAACTTCCCTGCGACTCAAGAATAGATCCAACCCTTTGTTCAAATCGACACGAGTACTTGTTCTGGGACCTTTTTCACCCAACCGCAGCAGCTTCCAGGCTAGCTGCTCTGTCAATGTTTGGAGGATCAAGTAGATATGTGACACCAATGAATATTAGCCGGTTGGTGGAGACGAACATCTAAGAGTTGACAGCGCCATATCTATTTTAGGATTTATTCCTTCAAAATAAGCTTTTAATAACATATACTGAGATTGATGCACGTTAATCTTTCATGTACTTCGGGGAAAATTTTATTGGGTATGATTGGCCTATAAGACAGTTTCTTTCTTTCAAATAATTAGAAATTCAACAGCTTTGTTATGGTCCTGATCTTGTTCATTCAGATTGGTATATTCATCTTTGGCATAAACTCCTGCAAGAACTCCAACCAACAACTGAACTGATTCAAGAAGAATTGTAATAATCTGTAGTCTTCCTTTGCAGTTCTAACATTTGAACTTGGCTGAACTTACGGAAATTTACTTCAATTTGAGGAGTCCCGGAATAGATCCTCCCTTGCCTAGCACGAACTTGTCAGATGTGGGCAAGCAATATTTGTTGAATCCTGCATTCGAGTGCATATGTGGGAGATATGCCTTAAATTTTTGGTGCACGGTGGAATTCTAGAAACTAACCGGTACAAAACAAGGATACAGGACTGATGCCATTTTCATAGCGTGGTTAGAGACAGTTTCGAAAAGTCAGAAGCAAACCAACGTGGGCCAGGCGCTGGATTCGTGACGTGATTTCTGAGGACATATATAGTTGCTAGACCACTGATGTAGCAATGGAAAAGATCTGGTGCGCTTCAGTGCAGTGCAGTGCAGTTTCCTTTATTCGATAAATAAAGAATAAGTAGTACTCCCACGTCTCCTTCCAACGATAGAGGATTTTGCATAAGTTTGTTTTTCTCTTTATTGACTCGAGCTATTTTTTGAGAAAGTAATCTGTAGTAAAAGTGAAAAAAAAGAAAAGGAAAAAAAAGATAAGGGCATAAGAAGATTTTAATGAAATTTCATTACTTTTGGTGTACTACTTACATGTTCAGAATTCAAGATCGGCGAAGTTTACTATTTAATTGAATCTCACTTTTAAAATTACAAATTTCTATTTTTATGAAACTAGGTTTATAACAATTATATTAATATGTAAATTCTAACTGGTAATGTTCTATTTAACTTATCCCTTATCAAACTTAATTTAATTTAAACAATTTTAATATGTTATATAATTCTTCTAAAGTTTATAATCCATCCAAAAATATGTTTTTAAATAAGATTATCTATCACGAATACAATCAAGGACATAACTTTAAATCTCACTGCTTCTTTTCAAAATAGAACATCAGTACTGATGCGCTCGTATTCCAAGTCATATAATTCACCACTTTTTTTTTTTTTGTGCATATGAACATGAGTTTCGATCCACTTATGTTCACAATAATGTACTTATTCAAAAAATCTTCTCTAATAACAAGTTTATGTTCTGGTTCTGTCGGATTTTGTTGGGGCTGAACATCATTGTTCGGATCCATAATATTGTGTGATCTTGGTTTCTGAATCATTGCGATAATGTACTGATTCAAAAAATCTTCTCTAATAACAAGTTTATGTTCTATCTCCTGTTTGTACCTTTATATTTTAAAATAGCACGTGTCATCGTACTCATCTAAGGACTTCTATGAAATGATAAAGCAAACATACGAATAACACGGCAGAGGCCTGTCAAAGTTTAAAACAACAATGGAAGCCTGTAAAACAAGAGAAGCTTATTATGTGATAAAAACCTGTTAAACGACAGAAGTCTGCTAAAGGATAAATCCAATTAAGACAATTTAAAATAAAAGGTGCCTCTTAAAATGAAAAGAACTTCTTGTAAGTTGAAAGAAGAGAAGAGAGAGAAGAACGTAGTCAATTTATACTAATTCGGCTTTTAACCCAAGCCTACATCTCGTCCCCAAATATCCATCTTCAGTGTTTCACTATGAAAATCCAAGCAATAATTTGACAAGCCTTTTCAAGCTCACGAGTACATATTTTTCAAAGTTCTTCAACCTTCCACACTAGTAATATTTATCTAGTCTCTACAAGCGCTCAACAAATGAAAATGTAATTTGCTCGATATGAGCTTAAATGATCTCTCTTAAAAGATTTTCCACTTTCTACAGCACAAGAGATTTGATAATAATATGACTTTCAAGAGTATTGGTGTTATTGATGTATTTCGAAGATCTGACGTATATCCCCTATTTGCAAATGCAGTGACTCTTCTTTAAATAAACATCTTCTTCAAACTAGTCGTTGCTTCTCTTATATCTTAAATTGACTTTGAATCTTCAATACCATACTTCATAAAATCTTTCAGTATCCAGATGTTAAGACAAATGAACATATCACGGAGCTGATTGTAATTTGTAAGATTGTTAATGGACTTTTTGTATTAATTTTTCATACATAATTTGCTAAACTATTGTCCATTTAATATTTAAATTGCAATAATTAAAAGTTATTTGTTTTAATTTTAGGCAAATATTAGCTTTGAAACATTTAAGAGTATAAAGCAAAAAAAGCCCTCAAAATGGTTACAACGTGAATGTAACGGGAGACCTAAATGGCCGTTCAAGGGATATAAAACAAATGGTAATGTGAAGCAGGGGTTGCGGCGCAAAAGGAAAAAGAAGACAGTAATGTGCGCAAACCAAGGTAGCGTAAAAAGTGGACCGAAAGACTCCTAAAATCACGTAGAATGCTGGTGGTGTGAACCAAGGAATGCAAAAAAATTCTCCATGAAACAAAGATGGTTGCAGCGTGAAGAGGAGTGGGAATAAGGACACCTGGATGGACATTGAATAGAGAGAAGATGCAAGCAGTTGGCGGTGTGAAAAAAATGCTGGAGGCATGCGTAGAGAGGGACAAAGAGCATGAATTTGCGTGGGACCAACAATCTTTGAAAAACATTCAATATATAAGAGAAAAGGAAAGCAAGCGGCGTCAGTACATGGGCGTGGACATTGAATAGGAAGAGGAAAAAAACAACTCACGTTACAACCACTCAAACATTAAAAGCACATGGTGGCTAGAGACTACAAAAAGATTTGCGGGCTATGTGTGAGGCGTGGAGAAAACATAAGAAAAAAAACAAGGTATGTTGTGCGTGAAGAAGGTGGCGAAGGTGGACCAAACCCAAATAATTGTTACATCAAGACATAAGACAAAGGAAGCAGCAACTGGTGGGCGTGAAAGTGGAGGCAGCTGGTGGTTTGAAAAAAATGACAAACTCGTTAGCAAAGACAAAACGTTGAGCGGGGAGAGGATTTTTAGGTCCATCACTCACGCAACTCCATCACTCATATGCACTTTCTATCCATACGTTAGCAGCTGGAGGTAGGAAAGCAACGTAGAAGCAGCTTGTGGACGCAAGCATTAGAGTAGCTGGTGTGTTAAGTATTAAGTTAGTCACGTGGTAGTCATGTGGTCAGGGTTATCGTTTTAACTCTGTTGTATATATTGTGAAATCTAGCTTTGTACTATATAGTGGACAAAATAAAACCGAAGCTAGTTTATTTGCTCTGTTTTCTTTCCCTCTCTATCACTCGAATCTTCTGTTCATGTATGTTGTGGTGAAGATATTTGTGCAAGGAATTTCAGAAATTCACCATCTTCATTTCTCTCTTAATCACCATCTCCCTAGGAAACTAGAGCTTTTTTAAACCTCCACTTAGGAAAAATGCATTGAAGGGCAGTGCTTCTTTTTCTTTGTTTCTTTATTTTCTTGGTTCTAGAATGAGGCTTCAGCAAAGATCTGTTCTCTCTTTTTTTTTTGGTTATTCTCTTCGCTCTTTTGGATGTTTTTGCATTTAAACGTTGGTTATTGTACTTCTTAATTTGTGAATCAACTTGTCTAGTTATTGTTAGTTTAACTTTGATTGTGTATCATTAGACAAGCTAAAACAAAATAAACAAGTTTTCATATGTATTGAAGTCCATGTATGTCTCAACACGTTGTAAGTTTACTGTCATTTTAACGTAGTTGTTTCTCAAAAAGGATTGTTATTTTTATTTTTAAATCTTCAAATTGAGTTAGCAGTGATTTTCGAACAAAGTGTTGTCCACCACCAATTGTCTCTCAATGCAATGGAATCTACAGTTCTTGGTCATTAAAAAAGCGATTCGCGTAAGTTGTAATGCCTAGTCTACATGTATGAAATCCTAATTATTGTATAAGGAATATGAACTAGATTATATCTCTTCAGTCAAATTCTCGTGATATTGTATATTGAATTACTATTGGTTTACACATTCATATTAAAAATTATTTTATAGTTTGAATAAACCTTGTGAATGAATTTATGATATGAATTTAGATTTACGTTATATGTTTTGTTGTTTGAAAATAGTTTTAGCATTTATATTTTAATATATTATTAGTTATTAAATATTGGTATAATGATTACACGGCCTTCGTATTAGATTTCAAAACAAAGTCATTTGATAACATGATTAAGACAACTTTGATTTCTTTGTTTAAGGAGGAATATGAATATTTTCATTTATACTAGCATGCAACCATTTACAACTTATGCCTTATCAAGTCATGATTAAATATTGAAACTTTTAAATGGAACACACAAAGATTTATGAGAACTTAAAGATTTCTTAAACTTACGTACATAATAAGTTGAAAGGTTTACGAGATTTAAAACTAAATAGTCATTTGATTGTGGATAAATAAGTTACAATTTCTTGATAGCAATAGAGTTTAGTGATACAACTAGAGTTAATACAAAAAACTTTTAACATTTGAACGACCTAAATAATTTTAAAGCATTTTTATAAATCTCAATTAAACATGTTTTATTTTAAATTTTTCATTATAAATCTTAATTAAACGTATTTTAATTTAAAAACTAAGAATAAAAATACAAAATAAAAATAGAAATGAATCAGATTCATAATAAATCTAAACCTACTCAGATTCATAATAAATAATATGAACTTCTAATAATATATTTAATTCAAAACAAATTATATGAAACTTAGATATAATATATATATATATATATACACACACACACACGACACACATATATACTCCTATTTTTTTAAAAAGATTCCTTGTATATTTCTATATATATATATATACGACACACATATATACTCCTATTTTTTTTAAAAGATTCCTTGTATATTTCTTGTGCCGTATGTGCTCTCTATCATGTTTTTCAGTATACTTCACGGTATCTCTCTTATCTCTATCTAATCAACGTATCAATTAGATATCCCCACGCTATAATAAATGGTGTCACACGTTCTTCTACATGTTTTAAACATAAAAAAGAGTGGAAAGGACATATTTAAAACCGGTGATTGCTAGTTTTCGCTTGGAACTTCTTAATTTGCCACTTCATTCGTTGGGTTTTGGGTTACTCCTAAGTGGAGCCCAAAGCCTAAAATATAAAAAGGTGTTTTAAACCCTAAAGAAGTGTAGAGAAGAATGGTCAATCGGAAGAGAAAAAAGAGGGAAGAGAGAGAGGGAAGAAAATTTTTCTTTTTTCTCCAACTTTGCGCAGTAATTTTCCAACTTTCAATCGCATGGTGAGTTCTTGTCGGATCGACTTAAAATTTTAACCAGAGGTTTCTCTCTCGCTGTTCTTCATTCTGAACGGTGGAGATTGGGTTTGGAGGTCTTCAAGGTGCCCTAATCTTTATTCAAAGTTGTTGAGATTTTAAGGGTGATAATATTCTCAACTCTTTGATTTTTCATCTTATTGATGATTATTGTTGTATTTTGAGTTGAGTGGTGACTCTAGTTATAT
>JANITX010000212.1:17906959-17918726 GCA_027564395.1 Erythroxylum ulei | reverse complement strand
GGGTAGTAAATCGTAAAAACCGATGGATATGGATATAGATATGGGTTGAGTCATAAAAAATGGATATGGATATGGGTAGAGTAAAACCTGAACCGAACCCTACCTATAGCCATCCCTAGTTGACTACCATTCTTAAATCTCATTTCTATCATAATATAATTCAACTGCTTTCCTTTTATGGTTAATAAGACTCTAATTCTACCCATTGTATAATGCAATCGATTGCCACTATAACAAAACTTATGTTGAGAAAAAAAAAAAAGAGAGTGTTTAGCAATAAGTTAGCGGTGAAATCATGAAATTTTTTGACATATATCGCACTTCTTAAAATACTTTATTACATCTTATCTTAGTGATTGGTAAAAGTAGTCATGTCGTAATATCTTATAATTCAAAGTTATGTTTCCCTTGTGTGATTTATATGAACCTCTATGTCACAAGTTTAAGATTTTACTAGTTTGAGGTGAGTCGACACATGAGGTAGATCTATGTGTAGAAATACATATAGAATTGCTCGTTGATAATGCATAATTTAGTAGATCTACAAAAAAGATTTCTTGCCTCAATTTATACTTCTCATCTTCTATGTAATTTCTTATTGGAATCCTCTAATTTTTTTTAAGTTTCACTTATTTGTGCTTGTACTTTTTTATAGTGCTCTAAATCTAGAATAACTCAATAAAAAATTCAATTTGAGCTTAAGGGAACCACATACCTAAAAAGATTTAGGTAGGAAATTAATTAGTAGTCTTTTCCATAGGCTTAAAAAGACTTTGACATCTTTTTTCCTTTTTGATATGAAATTGCGCTACTCACCTATGTAGAATCTTACGATCTGCCCTCTTTGAGCCCTTGATATCCTCATTAAGGCCCGATCCACAGCCTATAATGTTCCCTTATGCTCTGATGTAGAATTGGACTAGAAGCTTACCATGAGCTGCCTATTACATATGGTCCTGCTATTAATGCCAATTCATGCCATTGTTATCCCAACTCAACATTATATTCCAAAGGTTTTTGCTTTAATATCATTTGTAACACTCCAAGTCTAAAATGACCTAATAAAATTTTCAATATGGATTTAAGAGAATCACAAGCTTAAAAATAACTATGGGATTTTTCTATATGGTATTGTAATACATACCTCTCATATGAGATCTTTTTTTCTTCATAAACGGGCATTTATTGGAATTATATGAGATATCTTTAAGTTTAATTCCTTTGGCTCTGGATTTAGACAGATGATCTATTAAGTTGTTCTACTCTCTAGGGATATATTCCACTTAGACCTGCATTTATTCGGTCAGGGCTTGGAAGAAGATGAAGTATTTGCGTATGAATTTTTTTTCCTTGGTTGCAAAAGAAATATTAAACTAATTGACAACTAGTAACAAATCTAACTTAGCCTTTATCACTCTTATCTAAAAGTGCATGGCTATTTCTATGCTAGATATTAAGGCTTTATATTCCATTTTGTTGTTTGTAGCCTTAAATTCATGTTTATAATATTTAATGTTGAATTTGTATAAACGAGATTTGTCTCCTTTTTTGTTGGATGCTCCATTAATGTACAAAGTCCAAGCAAATGAAGATTTTATCGTAAGCTTGCTTACATCTGAGCTACTAATAGGAATGGTGAATTGAAGAGTGAAGCTTGTTAATAGTTGATATTTTTACAACGTCCATAAGAAGAATATGATATTAATTTCATTAAGCCCCATAGACAATTTCATTGTTTGCTTTAAATTTTTTGGTTCATGTAAGAGGTACCATAATGGTAGATCAGTGACAATAATAATATTATTTACTTGAAAATAAGGACTCAATTTCCTCACTGATGTGATGACAGACAACATTTCTTTAATGTAATGTATTTATTGAACTGAGGGAGGTTACAATTTATATTTTGATGATAACAAAATATAAGTACTAATAATAAGCTTGTTTTTTATTAAAGCAATATGAAAATAATAGTGGTCATACACAAAACAAGATACATCTTGTGAAGACACTAGAGAAAAGTTAGAGTCAAACTCACTCAATTAAAGAAAAAAAATATAAGCCTAAGGAAGAAAAAAGCACAACGAGGTTATAAATAAATATATAATGTTTATTGGACTTCCTATTTGGTTACTTTGATACTTTATAGGCCTTTTATGTATAGTCACATCATTATTTTAACTCATTGCATAGGTTTTTTCAATCATAAAGAGGAATTAAAGTTTTGATTTAAAATTAAACCTTAAAATATTCTTTGAGGAATGTTTTGAAAGTGTTTAAGTTAAATTTGCATCAAGAAGATTAAATTTGAACATTTGAAGATGTTCCAATCATGATTTTGGGTGTATTGGTCAACTAATAAAAGTTATTGGATGGCCAATGTAGGTTAAAGTTGTTTAAAATGTATATCAAGACTATATAATAATATTAGCTGACACATTAGTTAACCAATATGTTATTATAGTCAACCATTGTCCTCCCGAGATGTACATTGGTTGAACAATATATAGTAGTGGTTAATCAATATTTCAACAACTAGAAAATATATGCATTCAACATACATTGGCTAACTAATATGCAATAATGATTGACCAATTCATAATAACTAGTGATTGGCAATAGCTAACTCTTGGTTCCAATAGCTAGTTTGAGTCCTAAAGCCTATAAATATGTGACTTTTTCATTAGTTTTGATAAAGAAAACATTTATTGTTTTATAAATACAATTTAAAGATTTATTCAAAGATTTTTTAAGTATTCATTGTTTCATTTTGAAGCGAGCGAGCCTTCAGGTTATCAAAGTGATCAAGTCAGGTCATTTAAATTGTAAATTCATTTGTGAGTTGGGTTACTCTTCAAATTGGAGAAATATTGTAAGAAGAGTTATTCATTACTTATGAAAAAACAAGACTATTGTAGAAGTTACTCTTTAACTTATTAAAAGAAGAGACTTAGTAGAATTCCAAAAAGTATCTTGGAGAATGGATGTAGGAAAGAGATATTTGATGAACCACTATAAACTAGTTTGCATGTCTTTTTTCCTATACTTTTTAAATTATTATTTGATTGTGTGATTATTTTACATTAAGATACATTTTATTTCATCATATATTGATCCTTATTCAATTACATTCAACATATAAAAAATAATTTCTCAAATTCACTAACACCCAATTCACCTCCCTCTTAGGTGCTACTGGGACCAATAATAATGGCTTCTACTTTCCATCTTTAAGTATTAAAAATACACTTAACACCTTTGACGGAACCAAGATATGTAAGTATGGATCCTTCTCACTTTGAGAGGTGGTGAATAGTTCTTTAGGTCTTTAAAAGCTTGTTAACATTGGATGCTTCATTTGAACCTTTGGTATTGTTTGACAAAAGAGAGGTATGTTTTAACAAACCTAGATAAGAAACAACAAAAACTTGTTTACTTAAAAGTTTTTATATCTCTTTTAACGTCTATGGTAGTTTTATATTGATAACCACTCAATTCTTTTTAAGGTTAGCTTTAATATCCCTCTAATTTTCCACGAATCCTAATAAATTCTCACTAAAAGTACCAGACATGCACTTTTTATGATTCATTGCATGCCATACTTCTTCAGTGTTTTAGAGCATTCTTATAAGTCCACTAAGTGGTCTATTCTTGTTTTGATGATCATATTATCCATATGGACCTCAATATTTATGTTGATTTTCTTATGAAACATATAATTAGCCACAATAAGTTGCCTTTACATTCTTGAGTCTAGACAACCTCATCATCTTATAACTATATGTTCCATTATATGTGATGAATGTCATCCCATGCTCCCATATGTAAATTTGGTTATAACTCAACCTTACGCCAATAAGGCCCTACCATTTTTGACCTATTATGACATTTATAATAAGATCTATCTTTAAAAATGAGTAGCTATCATTCAGAAAAACTCTGTCAAGATTTATAAAGTCCACGCACATATGCCACTTACCATTAGACTTTCTTCACATAACAAAATTGGTAAGCCAATTTCGGTACAACACTTCCCTGATGAAACATATGCTTAAAATTTATTATAATTCCTCATGCACTACTAGATATTGTTCTTTTGCAAAATTCTCTTCTTTTTTTTTTCAAGAGTTTGGCATCAGGTCTCATTTTTAACTTATACGTTAGCACACGTGGTTCAATTAATTTAACATCTCTTGTTATTCTTTTAAAAAATTTACCATTTAGGTATGTTGCTATTGATTTATGTCCGTTTATATTCATAATATTCTAATACTATTTTTATAGAAACTTTACGAGCACTTAGTATGGCAACAAGATGATCTTTTTTTTATATATATATACAACAGAGATATAAAAAAAAAAAAAAGCTTTATATGAGAAATTCTGCAATATGGAATTATATCATCGTGGGTGGTCTGCTTAAGATGCTTTCTGATCATAATTGAAAATATTTTCCCTCGTAAAAAACCTAATCTCCTCCAAAAGAAAAAGATGTTGAATTAAGATATCATGATTCAAGTCTCATTGCTTTAAAGAGGAAATTTTCCAAAAAGCTAGGTAGTTTTAAACAATGTTTTAAAAATTAGGCCGAACATTAAATCGATCGAAGAAAATATTTAAAGTTTAAAGATTCAACTGTATTAAACTGCTACAAAACCGGCATATGATAAATAAAAAGTAAAAATTATAAGAATATGTAAAAATAAAATATTTTATTGAAATAAAAATACATTAATAATGCCTATTAATATATAATAAATTAAATAACTTAAATTAAGATTGGATCTAAAATAAAAATAAAAATTGAATTTCTATGTTATCACTGCGTGGCTGCGTATATTTCTATGTTATCATTTATTTAAAGACTTATAAAAGTTGAGGTATACTTACATAAAGTCAATAGAAGGACTCTAACTTTTTTTAATATCTTTTAAATTAACATACTTCTTTATAGTTTAAATATTATTTTTAACACATTCTTAAATTATCTTAAGCAAAATTACTTATATATCTAATTAATAATTCAATTTATTAAACAAAATCATGCTAAAAATAATAATTAGTTTTTAACAATAATAATTTTAAAAAATTCAATTAAAATATAAAGAGATAAATAAAGAATCTAAAATTTGACAAATATAATTTATTAGAAGATTAAACAAATTTATTATTTTTAAGAATAAAAATAATAATTAATTTTTAACAATAATAATTTAAAACAAACTTTTTAATTAAAATACAAAGAGACAAACAAAGAATACAAATTTTTAAAAAATATAATTTATTATTTAGATTATTTGACAGACTTAAAAAATAAAATTCGTTGAATAGTTAAAAATATATGAAAAGAATTTTAAAGGTAGTAAAGAATCAAGGAAAGAACATCTTCTCTTGGGAAAGAGGAAGCCAAATTAATACATGACCAATTCTCAGAAAAAAAAACATAAATACTAGTAACGTTTATGAGTCTAGCGGTAAGAGGATGTGGATTCTAGAGTTGAAACTTGAAACAGAAGAAAAGGGTTCTCCAGGAGAGATTTTAGATCATCAAGAAGCAGGAGTTGCGGGAGTTTGAAGAACAATCTTTTGGAGAAAACCTTCGGGTTAATGGCGAAACTATGGTTTCGCAAGCTAGTGAAGATGCAGTTGTGAGGATGAAGCTGGTCGTGAGAAAACAAGACCTGAAGCAAATGATGAAGGTGATGGAAGCGTGTTTGAATCTTTTGAGAAGAGAGCATCTCTCGAGAGTCACAAAGGAAAGCAAGCAAGGTTCATAGATTCCTGCTGGATTTTCTCAAGAAAATTGGCCTGTTTATTGCTTGACCAGCCAATTTTTTCTCATAAGAGTTATAAATACAAATTGGATCAGAAATCAAGCCAATTCGTATTTATTATGATCAAATTGACTAATCCAATTTGGTTTTTAAATCATTACTTTTGAATTTGAATCTTACTAGTTTTTCTAAAACAAAAATCGATTAGTTTATTATTAAATTAATTAGTTTTTTCTCATAAATCGAACCAGAAGTCAAGTCGACTGGTTCGGTTTAGTTCCATTGCTTTTGAATTTATTACCCTCTTTTCTTTATTTTAAAGTTTGTGTTTTTTATTTTGATGACAATTACGTCTTTATGGGTATTATATTGTCATGATTCCTCTTCTTCATTAATAACTATGTCTCTATATATTTCTCCAAAAAAAAAAAAAAAACTATGTCTCTATATATATCATCCTTTATTCTCGACTTCTGTCATGATGTTAACTTAGTTTTATCGAATGAACCTCTTCAAGTAATACATGCTATAACCACTATCACTATCAGTAATCATATTTATTACCTGAGTCCGTCTTCATTCTTCGTTTCTCAAGTTTGTAGCTCATACTATGTACCTAACAATAGGTTGATCTTGCCCACATGAAGACAACCTCTGTAGGCAAACGTCTCTAAACCTTCTGATAAATTGCTTTAAAGGTCGTCGTTGCAAGAGTTCACTAATCATACGCCTAAGATTTCCAATCTTCAGTGTCATAATCATAATCATGGTGGAACCTACATTAAGTTTCTATTTATTGTTTACTTAGTGTCATTGGTCATATAAGGTTTACCAAATCTTATTCCCTTATAAAATTTAAGATTCGTTTCATGGTTACATTTGACATAGGCAACTTATATTATTTCTCTAAGTTTGCCTTCCTTCCTTCGGTATTTAATGACCATGTTTCCTGTAATAGTTCCATTACCTTGTCCGTCCTCTATGTGTAATATGAGTTATTCTCCATGTATGGGGTGTTTTTTAGGCATTCTATAAATAACTTAACCTCATCCAAGTCAACATATGTCCATACCCTTTCTTGAAACTTTTTGAACTTATAGGCCCTCTTTAACTTTTTTTCTTAAAAGTAAGAATCACAATAGAGTTCTTGAGTTTAGGCATTTATGTAACCTATAGGTTAAATACTCTTATCTAGTTTCGAAGGGTCTCACTTAACTTTTGCATTACCTCAAATAATAATAATGAATCACAAGTTTTATGTCAATTATTAGCAAAATGAGTTTTGAAGCAATTTTTAATTTCTTGAAGCTTGTTTTAAGCCTATAAGAAGCATTTGGTACCAATGTCTCACTAGTCTTATTAGCATAGATGAAATAGAGTGACACTTTATTACATCCAATGCCCCATATAGGTCTATCATTTCCATATATCATATAGTACGATTGCATATATTTGTCATACAGTTATGGTTCTAGTGGTTGTAGCTTGAATTTTAATGAAAATGGTTCAAGTAAAGTTCTTCTAGTGAAAGGATTGTTGAAATTGACACATGTATGCTCATACTATTATGACATATCGGACAACATTGGTATGTGATGGTTTGTGCTAGTTAAGTAATTATAATTTTCTTATTCACAAACCTTTCTTGAGTAGTTAATCAACAATAGTAGGCTTTGTTTGGTATTGGCTTAGCATGTTACATACTTTAAAGTGGTTTGGATCTAACCTCGTGAGTTTTCACAGGTGCAAGTTTGATTTACAAAGTCGTGATAAAAGCTGTGAGGTAGTTATGATTATGAAGGACCTAGGTATATATACTTCATATCTCGTTAGAGTAACAAATGTGAGTTTATGATTGTTAACCACATACTTTTTAAGACAAGCTAATCACAACCCAATGACAAATGCCAAATAATATGGTGATTAATACTTTCAGGCTTAGGTCTAGGTTCAAATAACTAAAGCTTAGTGCAACCCAAGTTGTTCTAAGGGTTCCTCTCAATAGGCATGCAAAACCAAGTTTTAGAGTGTTTTCCAACGTTTGTATGTAGCAAACAACTTAATGAAGACTAGAGAGAAAAGTAGTAATATTTGGTGAGTGTATATTAAAAGAATGGCCTTATTCTTGGAAAAAGTGATCGGTTCCATAGTGAGTTATGGGGGCATAAGATTGTGACAATTGCCTCTAACTTTTTCAATGATAAAGGATGCTTGGCTTCTTAGATTTTTCATTAGGCTTTGTCCTATAAGGGTCTAATGGTGGCATAAGAGAGGAGGTGAGTCATGTACGTTCAATTTTTTCCCTGAGCCAGTAGAGAGAACTCAAATTTGGATAGGTTAGGTCTCAACTTTACATCCCAATATACTAAATGATAAGTTGTATTCTACTTGTTCAATAAAGGAAACTAAATGAATCTTCAAATTATGAGCATGCTAGAAACAAATGCTTGTCTAACATGAAGAATAATATCTATGGCCTTTAGTGATCTAACCCATCCATAACGAATTAAACTTTACCTGGTAACTTATCGTTATTTATTATATTGATTGTTATTTAAAATTGATATGGTATTTACATTATTTAGAACCACTTTTTAATCGATACAATTGGCTAAAACGATTGAAATCCATAACATTGATGAAAAAAGTACACTTTAGATTAGCAAGTTGGAATGTTTCAAGTTATTCAGATCCAAGCACTCTATAATAATATATTAACAAATTTCAAATGCTCATTCAAGGAATATAATCTAGTCATCAATTTTTTCAATGTCTATAAAAGAACTGTACATGTGATCCAAGCTGCCAGAGTGGTCGAGAACTTAACCAGCTTGGCTTACATCATCAAACTTGAAACTAGATACTCGAGCAAGCTCCGACAGTTCTTGCTCTCCACTCAAAACCTGCAGAATTACACACTAAATCAGAAGATAATGAGATGAATATAACATTTCTAAGATTTGCTCAAGTAAGGTGAAGAAACATTGGCATCTCGTAGAAAAGCAACTTAAAAGACTCTTTCGTGACTGCGAAAATAGACGGCTCTTAAAAATCCCAAGACAGTTGAAAGCCCCAGGCAGCTCTAATTTTTAGCGGAAAAAAAAAAACCAAAAACCTTAAGGTAGTTCCATTGATAATTAAGAGAAAATGAGGGAATACTCAGTGAAATATTAACTTGCTCACCTCACCATTAATTACCCATGTGGGAAATCCTTCAGGTTTAGCATCCGCACATGCCTTAACCATTTTGATTCCTTGTCTAAAGCCATTAGGAAAGCATTCTACATAGTCCAAAATTTCTGATGCTTCTTTCCCAAACATCTGCAGGAATGACAGAAGATGATCTAAAACTCTTGCCAGATCAAATGAAAGCGATCAAACATGTTCTGATTGCTGGCTAACATTTTATGATAATCCAACATAGTACATATAGCATAGGTCAAGTTCATGGATTTTCTCCAGGCATGAGCGCAATTTTATACCTACCTTTTTGATGTTCAATGTGATGTAAATAGCAGTTGAGGGCACATGCAACCCTTAGAGGAAACAGCACATTTTAAGGGCCCATTACAATATGAGTAATTGCACAGACCGATGGAGTGAACCCTTTACCTTAGTAATGCTACCTTTTTCAGACTGAAATTCATAGACTTCAAACTTCCATTGGGATCACTCAGTAAAACAAGGCCAAAGAAATTGCCAACTATTGTCAACTGCAGCTAACAGACTTGGTAATAAGGTAAAGTCTGCACCAAGAAAATATACCTGCTTTTGTTCTACACAATGTGAACACCAGAATGCCCCATACATCTTAGCTCCTATTGAGTGCAGATGCTTTGCAAGTGCAAGTGCAAAAGGACTCGATGACGTTGTTATCTCAGAGGTAAAAAATTCCAGGTTGAGATCAGCTGCAGTGCTAATAAACAATGAAGGATAGAAGACTTCAGGACAATGATTACCTCACATAAAATGAAGAGGGTAGGTCCTCCATACTACAGAACCATCATATCAAGTAATGAAAAAAGGTTTTTTGAAATAACAAAAAAGAAAATAACTAAGCATAAATTGCAGACAATCTAAAAAGTAGGTGCTCAAGAATAAAACAAATAAACAAGTTTAATAGAAGAGAGATTTAATCACCTTGAGGTGGCAGATTGAAAACTACCATATGAGGTATTGAGGGAAACAATCACCAAGATTGCTATTGAAAGCTGGATACCCAGTAATCTTTGTAACTCTTGCAACCTAAACTCCTGAAATATTGCAACAATGAAGGGAAATTCAAATGCGCAAGATCTTGTCATGAACCTAATCAATGCAATCTCTAGTAACTAACATATACATAAATGACGAGAAAGCTGGTAAAAGATGACACCTTTAAAGTGATGAAGAATAAGCCGAATGACAACAACACCGAAAAGAGGCAGTATGAACATGATATCCCCGAGAATCTTGTGTTTAGAATGTATAAGAAATATCCACTAGCAGCAGCCATGGAGGCAGTGCTCGTAAGTAGAAAAGAACGGCCATTTGATTCACTAATGCCCAAAGGTATGCTCCTTCCAGACAATTGTAGACTAAGAGTTGTAACTAAACCATAAGCAACCATTCCAATAATGGGAAGCGGAACACCTGACAAATGGAAAATGACAATCATTGAATTCCTCTTTGAAACACATTACCTGCAATGCAATTCATGTTTATTTTTCTGGTCAAATCAATGCAGATACGCAACTTTTTGCAAGTATAATAGCAACATGAAGATACAGGCGAAGAAAAACAATCTTCTGGATACAATCCAATCTTTTTGCTTATATGAAAAACAAATTAATCCAAGATATTAGGAGGATAACAGGTACTTATTTAAGTAGCACTCAAGGCATTTGTAGGGACATACTCTGAAAAGAGCAAATAGTTTAAAGAATAAAACGTACTACCTTTTGCAAGTTTTACCACATGGACAGCTTTCTTATGGCCAACCGTATTAGCCAACAAAGTAAAGATGTAGCTTATGATTAAGTTAGATACCCACCAAAGACGAGGGCGTACTCGCTGTTAAGTACATCGCCGCAACTGCCGCCACCACCAGTGGGGCAAAAAGCTTCAGAATTGGAGAGTTTCAGGTAAGTCAGGTACGCAGTTTCCAGAAACCCTACGCCCCCGAGCGCTGCACACCAATTGTAGGCCGAAATGCTTGGAGATAATGAAGAGGACGAAGACAAGGCACGCGACGGTGGTGTTTCGACATCTGGAACCGGCTCCTCCTCGGAAGGCGCGCATTTTACTCTGCAAGTCCAACTCTGGAAGAAAAAGAGCAAACAAATCAAATCACGCAACAAGAAGAAAAATTAACAGTTAACGCGTTTAAAGACGCAACCTTGGATTGACGTAGCGGGAAAACCGAGAGAGGAGGCGAAGCAGGGAGATAAAACAAGCGTCGAGATATGAACGGCGGGGAAGGGGAGACGCCGGCGGCGAAGCTGGCCATTACTTACCAACCACTACTCTGATACAGTTGACCGGTGAAAAAAATAGTGACTGAACTGAGTTTTTTGACTTTATTATAAGGAGAGATCCATTAAATTCAAAGCCCAACATGACCCAAATATAACTAACAGGATTTAGATCTTTGTTTAAGCCCAACCACTGGTAGGAAAGGATTAGCAAGGACTTGTATGGCCCATACCGGAAATGGGAGAGGCAGTAGAAATAAGATGGATGTACGATGTAGAAATCGGGGTTTCGGTATCCATACGAGCCACACCTTTCTCCGCCTTTTGGCTAAGATGAAGGTCAAGTGTAGTATCTGTTCTTATCAGATACTTTATATTTTGCAATTCCTATTTCATATAGAAGATTTATTAAACTTTTTGACCAAAAGGTGATTTTATCGGTTCCAGGTTTTCTGTTCAGTTTTATGGTGTCTTATTGTGTTCAGTAAATCTCAGCCATTTATTTATGCGGGCCCTACATTTATTTATGTGGAGCTCACA
>JANITX010000212.1:17870257-17884724 GCA_027564395.1 Erythroxylum ulei | reverse complement strand
AAGGGTAAAAAGGATTGATGAAGTTAAAACCAGTATGTCTATTAAGGCTAATGTTCTAATAGAATTTGTTTTGTTTTCATCAAAAAATGACAAAAAAGAATATATCATTGAAGTTGGTGACTGAATAGTAAAATCAAGTTCACTTTTATTATAATTTTGATTCTTGTGTTTTTGATATATCACCTTATATTTTATCACTGCAAGAAAAACGTCGTTTAGCGACCGAAAACGTTTAGATTCCATCGGTAATATAAATTAGCGATAGAATTAATCGACAGACAACAGCGTCGTTAAAATGGCTGTAGGCAAATTTACCGACGAACATATTATGTAACCGTCAGCTGTGACTGTCGGTAAATTTACTAACGGATTTGCTGTGAACCGTTGATAAATTTACCTACGGAGCTAAATATTCCGTTGGAATATTTTCCAACAATACTGGTTATTCCGTCGGTAAGATTTCTGACGGTTATGATTGACCGTCGGTGAGTATACTAATGGTTCATAAAATCCTGACGGTTAAGTGGGCGACGACTTGCAATATTACAGACGGAACAAAGAGTAACCGTCGGTAAATATCTTATATTTTACTGGAAATAGTGCCGGCCCTGCAGCCCCTGCCCAGGGCCCATTATGAGAGGGGGCTCCATTTCAGAAGCCTCCTCTTTGCTAAGTCCTAACGATGACATACTATTTATGCTTAAGATAATTAGTAAGCATATTTCGTTTTACAGATTTGCCTTTCTTTGGGATGCGAAGATCGCACCAGTTTAAATGACTATCTAACAAATCATTTTTACTCCTCTTAGCTCCCTCACCCACCTCCATCCTCACCTAATATTCTCTAAATATAAAGCTGTACGCGTGATATGTTTCTTATGCTTTAAGAATATCAATTCTACTCTTTGTGATCTTTCTTCTTCTTTATGTTTTAATGTTGGCTTTTTAAACAGCCTCATCTTCAACAGACTTCAACAGCGTCATCCGCTTTAAATGATTTTAACTTTATAAGTTAATGTTAACTTATATAAGTTGGCTTTAAATGATTTTAACGTTATAACTTATAAGTTAACTTTGTGGTCCTCATATTTATAAATAGTCTTGGAATATTTAAGTGTACTTTTACTTTTTAATTTCTTTATTTTCATCAATATATGTATTTAAAGTACTCCAATTCAAAATTTATCAGCAAAAAAATTTACGATTTTATCTTCTGAGTCCTGAATATAATTTAAAGATAAAGTTTGTAATTTTTTAATGTATTTTTTCTCTTTGTTTTTTATTTTTAATATTAGATATTAAATATTTTGCTATTTATTTTTTCCTGTATCACAGATATAATATCATTTATTTATCTTTGTGATATATTGTGAAGCTGTTGAAGTTTGGCTGTGCCTACATACTTCTTCCAGTTCCATACAGGAGCTTTTGTTTTTTTTTTCTAATCCAACTGTGTTATAATTAGTTTATATTATGTTGCCTAAAAAGCATTTGTTTGAAAGTGAAAAAAGGAAGAAAAAAAAGAAAACAAGTAGCACAGTTGATAGACAACAAGTATTACAATTATAAATTGAGTCATTTATGTTTCATACAAATATGTAAATTTAAGTTTATTGTCGATTTATTGAGAACCTTTTTTTTAATTTCGCCCAGGGCCTATAAAACGATAGGAACGGCCCTGGAAGCATGTGGAAGATACAGAGGGAAGCGAGAAAATGAAGAATGCTAAAAGAGAATAAAGATATCAGCCTCTCTACAACGTAAGGAAAAGATTGCGTACTATCAGGTTCTTCCAAACCCTGCTTCAATGCGGAACTTCAGAGTATGATAATGATGATGCTAAAAGAGAATAAAGATTTCAGAGATTTTCAGGGCTTATCTATGTTACCACTAAGTTCAAAAAAAATTTGAAAAATTATATCAATATTACTATAATATTTAACTTATACAATCAACAATTATAAATCTTAATTCTTAGATTGAAAATTAAATTTTCTTTACATTTTAAAACATTAAAATTAATACTGGTGAATGGGCATATATGACCTTGTTTAAAAGTTAAAGGATTTTTCCTTGTTTCTATGATTTAATTATTAATAACATTACATGAAGTAGTTTTACTACAAATTCCAATTAATTCAACTGTTAGACTTGACATCTTAGGTAATCAGATCCTAAAAGAATTATGTTTTAGGCTGTCATTAATTGCATTTCATAAATAATGATATTTTTTTTCATTTTGTGAAATTAAGAATGTTTTGTAAGAAGTCCGTCTTTCACAAGTTCTCTGTCTTTTTGAGAAAAAGAAAATAGACCTAAGCATGAGCGAAATGCTTGATATGGTCTGATCAATATATATACCATCATCACTTGGGTAACATTTTTTAAAATTTTATTTTTAATACATTCTGTGCAAAAGTTGACGATTAGTTTATTAAAATAATTTAACCCAAAAAAACCTAACAAACAAAGGCTAAAACAATGAGAATATTTTCTAATTTTCAAAATAAAAGAGGAAAAAGACCGGTAGAGGGTAACATTAGCGTTCATAGTTTTTAAAGGAGAGTAGTCGCTTGGATGGGCGACTAAAGGTTAGCCTTCCTAGAAACATGTTGACAGAAGCATTGGGGGTTGAATAAGGTGAGAAAGAGAGAGATGAAATGAAAACATCCAGCCACGTTCTTGGTAACTGATAACCATCTTGACAAGTAAAACAAGTCTCTGGGGACTGAGAGTCTGGACAAAGCTACCAACATGGTGGGCACGTCTCCAAAGTCCTCCCTTTTACGCGAATTCCTGCCTGCCTGCTATACTTCTTTTTAAGTGACAAGGCCAATGGGAGTGCTCGATGAAAGAGAGAGAAACTACCAAACCCAAGATGAGAACGCCTCGCAACTGGTTCAACAGAGTCAGGAGAAAATTCCTGAGAACATCTCACAAGAACATCGTCATCTTTCATTCAAATGCTGCTTGCTCAGGTCCACAAACATCAGGAGTAGCTAGTCATGTCACAGAAGAGATACTCAATTTCCAGGACTTAATCATATCATCACCTTCAAGGAAAGAGCTTACCGGAGAAGATGATGCTGCCATTAAAATCCAAGCAATTTTCAGGGGTCATCTTGTAATGCCATCCAAACTCTTGCCATTATCATATTAGAATAGGCTTCCTGCTTTATTGACAATTTCGAGTGTCCTTACAGGCGAGACGGGCATACAGAGCACTAAGAAGCCTGGTGAAGCTACAGGCGCTGGCCCGAGGAGCGCATGTCAGAAAGCAAGCTCGTGTAGCCCAGCATTGTATGCATGCATTAGTCAGGTTGCAGGTTCGTGTTCGAGCTAGGCAACTTCTAAGCAGGTGCAGCGATGACAAATAGCTGTTGTATGAGTATCTCTCGACTGTTTGTACTCTTAATGTTTTCCAGAGGATGTATAACAAGGACCTTGTCTTGACCCATTTCCCAATTGTTGCTCGCTAATATAGACATAATAGATAGATCAATTACGAGTCAAAGACAAAAGCATTTCAGAGCTACTAAAACAGAGGAGCTGATTTAGATGTTTAGGGAATGAAGACAAGCTACATAGAAAAGCCTCAGCTTATATTAAAGGACAAAGAACAATGACAATGCTAAAACTCTGCTGAAACCAAGCACTGTACAATTGAAAACTATGTACTCCATGGACAGTGATTGACACGTGCAGGCATTATTAACATAGTAACGTCGTCTTGCAACTCAATGGTGACCTCTGATCAGTGTTGAGAAGAAGCCACCGGATGATTTATCCCTACAGCGATCTTCCCTCTCATCTGTAACCTGTATGAAGAAAATAGTTAACATGTTTGACGAAATCAAATGTGCATGCAAAGCAATTTAGTACCTCCTTGGCCATATGTTGAAGACTATCTAAAATTTCTGAAAAGCTAGGTCTTTGACTTGGATCTTGCCGCCAGCATCTCTCTAGCAGCTCTGCAACTTTTGGATGACTGTGCTTGGGGATTGTAGGACGTAATCCCTGTGGCAATTGCTATCAAGTAAATTGGAAATCTGAAACAGAACAAAATGTAATTAAGGCGATAATATATACGTACCTTTTGAACCACACCTACTGCTGCTTGCAATGGGGTCAAGTATGAGTAAGGAAGCTGAGATAAGAGTAACACAAATAGAACATAATGCTTAATAAAAATATATGCCATCATAAACTGTAACATCAGTCAATTCTAGGAATTGAAATAAACAATGGCATCTTAAACTTGTTCCATCTTTTAAACTACCACACTTACTTCTCCTGTTAGAAGCTCCCACAGCACTATTCCAAAGCTGAAGACATCTGCCTTCTGATCATATGGTTTGTGTTCAATCACCTTCACCAAGCAATGTCAGCAAGCAATAACTCCAAATATAACTAAAAAAATGTTAATTGTCTTTGTAAAATGATCTAAGGGTGAACTACAAACAAACTTAAGTAATCACCAAGCCATCACCCTTGTTGTGTAAAGTCATTCCCAATTATATATTTCACTGATGTCAACAAATGCTTTCATGTTTTTCCAAACAAGAAATGAGGAAGTTTGGATACAAGAAATGGCACACCTCAGGAGCCATCCAGCGGTATGTTCCAGTTTCTGCTGTCATTACACCAGATTGAATCTGCACTCTAGCTACCCCAAAATCAGCAACCTTTACAACCTGTGCAGATGATCTATCGTTCAGGACAAATAATTCCAAGACAAATAGAGAACAGCCTTTCAATCCAGAGAGCAGAAACATTGACATAGAAACAGATGGATCTCTTTGCATTAAAGGGAGATTAAAGATTCTTAGGTTATTAAATCACACAGTGTAGCATGAAATCTACACACATGAATCTTGCAACAAGATGCCAACAAGGTATCAAGATAATTGGAATAATGAGATGAGATGGAAGTTCAAAAATAAAGAAAATTTCAGTCCACAAGTCACACAAGATGGAACAAGTGGATTGTTGAAGGCTCTTACTTCATTTTCATCCATAAGAAGATTGGCAGTTTTTAGGTCCCTGTGAATAATGTTGTTCTGGTGCAGATAATTCATACCCTTTGACACATCAATCGCCACTTTGATTAAAGAAGGAAGCTTAAACACACCCTTCTGTTTATGCAGAAACTCATATATGCTTCCTTTGGCCATGAATTCTGATAAAGCAGAAATATATAGCACACAACAAGTGGTCATGATAAAAGGGCCAAATAATACTAAATATCAAATACTATTCATAAATTTGAGAAACAGGAATAGTTAGTCTAATTTGGGTTCTGCATACATATTAACAATCTAGATATTAGCAGAACATCCCACACAATGGATATATATAGTGGGAACAAGTGGATCTGATGGAAGAAAAAAGAATCCTTTGATAGCAAGAGTATGTCGAACAATTTTAGACACACATTCACCCAGTACCATAGATGTAAGGTTGTTGAGGACGCACCAGTCACAATGCACAAGTGTGGAGGTCTGGTGCATGCACCTATGAATTGCACAACGTTCTTGTGCCTAATCTTCCTGCAAAACAAAATGATTACTGAGAGGGAGAGACAAATAAAGCTAAGTATTCCTAATTAAACATTAAAGACAACACAATTCATCATCTGCAAAGTCTACAGAATGGAGCACCTATGGGAGGAATATACAATATGCGAACACATGATCATATACAAAGGGTGCAATGTGGGACCATCAATGATGACAAACTTTCCTATCTTACAGCGGCTAAATATTGTATAAATGAAGTTGAACAAGGTGGTCATTTTTAAATAAGGTACAGAAATTCCTTTTGATGATAATTAATAATAGTAGGAAATATAATGGATCCTTCCAATGACTGATGCTGTTTTCTTCTCCTGTTTTGCAATTCATTCAGTCTAACATAAGATAAACACTGTACTTCAGGACAGAAACTGGAACGTCTTTTTAAGGACAAATAACAAACCTCATTATATAAACTTCTTGTGAAAACTCCCTAAGCATTTCAGCACTGACTCGCTCAGGCTTGAAGACTTTGACAGCCACTTCCTGACTACAGTATGTACCTTTGTACCTGAAGTCATTGAATGATTGTCAACAAAGAACTTGCAGGATATAGAAAGAAATTGGAAGAGTAACTTACATATCACCATAAGAACTTGCAGGATATAGAAAGAAATTGGAAGAGTAACTTACAGATCACCATAAGATCCAGATGCGACTTTGTTTCCAATTTCTAGCTGATTGGGGTCAATTTCCCAGACATCAGTTCCATCAGTTGGTATCTGAATGCACTCAGGAAAGGATTCAATTCCAGTTTTTTCAGGCTTGCATACAGCAGAAACAGAAGGCTGTTTTGTGTAATATTGCTCCTGCGAAGCATTCTACTGTTAAAAGCATAACTGACATTGTTGCAGCATGTTTCTATCATGATAATTCAGAAAGTAACATAAAAAATTAGTAGATATACCAATACAGTGATCTTACTTATCAAATATGCAGATAATACCACATAAAATCAATTAGCACTTATAAGTCCAATAATATAATCAAAGCATTCATCATACTTCAACTTCCAAAATTCTCAAGCACTTAAGAGGATAGTCTGTGTAGGATTTAAAATCACAATATCATAAGCCGTCAGTCTTTGCACCTCTCAGTATCAGATTAACTTTTCCAGAAGAACCAAAAGTTACGATTTATGTGATTTCAGCTGAACATCAAAAGACTTCAGTGACTTCAGTGACCATTGAGGATTAGGATCAGCAATATCTTCTCGAAAAGTAAAATATTTCGGTAGTAACTTAAGTCCTTTGGACAAGCAGCAGAGTGACTGAAAATACAACTAAAATAAAAGAAAGAAAGAAAGAAAAGCAAAAGTTTCAACAAGAAGGATTAAATAACAAGAACAAATCCACATAGTTATTCAACCAAAGCTCAACATGACAATGTTTCAAGAAAACCATAGCACAGGATGTTTAAGATAGGCATTTCAAAAAAGACAAAATCAAGAAAAGACTGCACTGAGAAATAACCTTCGCCTTCAAGATTTCCTTTTCCACAGCATTTCTAAGTTCCTCTGTCTCCTGAATTTTTCCCATAACAAATGTGTCAAACTTATGGCAACATGAAATATAAGTTACACCAAGGCAATTATTTGAGGAAAGTGGACATAGGAAGTAATTAAGCATGTTGCACGTGCAAAAGCATTGGTTGGAAAAACGTCAAAAGAATCCTCAAAAATCTATTCAACTATTTGAAGGCCCCCATTTTCCGGCTATTAATTAGCTCAAAATATTGAGTGTAGACTTTCTATATTCCATTTGCTAGATTGATGTGACAAGATAAGTATTATCCAAATTATTTTCAGCCAGTCAACGAAAACTTCAATCAAATGATACAAGACCGAGTATTTTAATCATGTACCTCATGGGGCCAACCATCAACAACAAATACGTCTAGGGAATAACCATCAACTGTGGAAAAAGCATGGGCTTCTTGAATATTCAACCCAATTTCCGCAAGCAGGGAAGTCAACTGGAAAAGTTTTAAAAGTTTTTAGTCTATAATATGTTACACAGTGCATGAAATAGATATAGAAATATTTCATAGCAAAGGAATGAGTATATCTACCTGACTAAGAAGCTTTGGCCTGTCAACCGTTGAAAAGGTGATCTCATGCATAGGCCTATATAATCCCATTATAAAATCACAGGAGTAAAGGCACTGAATGAATGAAACAGAACAGCAGGCAGGAAGGTTGCCTTGACCAATGGACATTAGGCTTCTCCAATCCCAAATACAAAAGCCCTCATGAAAGCAATAGATAATTCTTAACAGGGAAAACATATAGAGAAACATTTCCCAGAACTTTCAGCACAAAATCATTCAAAAATAGGATTTATTTGATGCATCTTGAGCTTACAATGTTCCAAAAAGAAATTACATTTTCTAAGGTAACACAAAGTAGAATAGGCATACTTTGCCCTATTTACATACCAAAAAAAAAATGAAGAAGAAGAAGAAGAAAAAGCAAGCATATCTTACAAAATTTTTCCAAATTTAAAAAGCTAAAGCCCAAGCAAACTAGATGGCAATCGAAGGGTAAAGTTGTTAAATACTTACAGAGTAATTATTGGATATGCGATTAATGTGCCATTTTCATCTCTAGTGTGATATCTATGGGATTGAAATACAAGTGCCTCAAGATTAGGCGATGACCCAAAAGTAGGTGGTGCATGGATACTGCAGAAGATGTACGGAAACAAAAGCATACAGTCAGACAGAATATGTAGAGAAAGGATAAAATTACCCAGTAGCACTTATAACATTGCTTAATGCTGAATTCAAGTGCATAACACCAATTAATAAAAGTCTTTTAACAAATTACCCCTGTTTGTTTGGAAAAAAAGAACTCTGTGCATCTTCTTTCATTGAATCATCTGAACAGAGAGAATCTGTGGACTTTCCATTTGAGACAGGATACACCTGCACAGAAAAACTATAAAGTAAATGATGTGCTGGATACCATATATCTTTCAGAATAATGATTTACCTGTAATTAATCACTAAATGTACAATAGAATGAGAATTTTGAAAGAGATATCTCTTAGGCTAGATATACTTAGCTTGGTAGCAACCTAGGATAAAAAGAAGGTTGAAATGATAAACGGATTACAAGTAAAAGAACAAATTGGTCACACTTGACCGAAATGCTGGTAACAATAACCACATTTTGTGAAAGCTCAGCAACGAAGATTGTTAATCAGGGGCTGCAAAGACATGCAAGCTTATGAGAAAAGGGGGGAGACAGAAAGTGGAGACATTGAAGTGTAATTTTGATTCAAACTGAAATCAAATTTAAGCGAGTTTAGAGATCACAATCCAAAGTTAAAGCAACGTCCCCAAAAACGTTTCATCAGGAAAACCAGCCAGGGTGAACACTGAAGCCTACAACTACTTGATCTACAAATGTTCACCTTCACAAGACGAACTTCGAATGCTGGTCGATTAGCAGGATCTTCTGCTAACTCAAGTAGTCTCTTGTGCGTAAGCACATCTTCTGCCCTCTCCACATTCACATCCAACGCATACCTACAGCAAGAAGAGATCCCATTAGAAGGCGTAGGAGCAAGCAAATTCAAGCTCTAAGAATAAAAATCACCATGCAGTTACAACTTAAAATCACTAAACTCCAAACAGTAAGCAAATTCATTAAGATGACACTCCAATCAACATCGCTTAAGACAAATCACCTACAAACCAGTATGGAAAAATCTTCAAAAGAGGACATGAACATCAGGAGCATACACCTCAACTCCTCAGAACATTCAATTCCTGTTTGCAGTGTTCAAATGAACAGCGAATTTTTAATTAACAGGACAAATCGAGCCACAGAATGGAAACTTTGAAAAAATTGAACCTTGAAATCACATAATAGGCCTATTCAAAACGGTAGAATTATTAGCTGTACGATTCCAACCAATATTCTGCCAACTAAAGTTCTTCTTTCTCTTAACATCCAAACAAACCAAATAAAACAAAAACAACAACGAAAAAGCCAAGAGATAGAGAGAGAAGAGAAATCAAGAGCAAGATTAACCCAATACCGAGCAGGAAGGCGATTAAAATGGAGCCAAAGTTGATCATCAAAACCAGGAAGACTGGCCTCCTCAAAATTAGACTCCTGAATTCGCCTAAGCACCTCATTGAACACCTCAAGTTTTTGCCTCTGATGACGAGGATTCGTCTGCGAGAAAGAGTCCACCGCTCTACTTCCACAGCTCTCCACGTCCTCTTCTATCGCCATTTCTTTTCTCAGACAAGGATCACAACCGTAAACGCAGGAGATTCAGCACCGGAGGATCGATGATCACAACAGTTGCCAGACAGCGATTGAAGGATAGCGACAAACCAAAAGGAACTGAGAGAAAGAGAGCAAGAGAAAGTGGGGATTTTAGATGCTTGGTTTATTTTTCAGTTATTTTCGGCCTTTCTAATCTAGTTCCACGTCAGCTGTGGGGTCCACATACTGCTTTTTTGCACATTTATTTTTCAGCACTATTCTTATATTTTATAAATATATTTTGGATTAGAAATATTATTAAATAAAGTTAAAAATAGCATATAAATCAATAAAACATCAATTAAAAATGGTTTTAAAATATTATAAAGTAAATTCTAAATAATAAAATTATTTTTAAAAATAAGTATATCTAAATGCCTTCCTTTCATTTGTTTCAATTGGATATCTCCTATGCTATGAGAGTTGTTGTCCTGACTCCTGAGATGGAATCGCAATCAGCCGGGTCCATAACACTGACCAATCAAAATCATTAGAAAATTAGAAGGTGGGTTTAGATGATAATGCACTTTTAGTAATGAGGATGCCTAATGATATAATGTCACTGGTCCAACAGATTCTCAATTTTATATTATATTTTGTTCTTTTTGTTAAAACTAAGAAAAACTAAAATGACCTCATAAAAGAAGTACCACGGGCATCAACCCATACAACATGGTCTAGTGGTCACGACATTGGACTCTGAATCCAATAACCCAAGTTCAAATCTGAGCTCTTGAGATTAGGGACTCAACCTTATAGTCCAAGAAGAGGGCTGTAGAAATATCATCCTAAACTTGAAAATTTAAAATAATGCAGTGCTCTAATTTAGCCAGATACAAAAGTACCTGGACGAAGAGTGTGATATGATTCCAAGAAGAGCTTATTTCTGGATGATTATACTTCTCTTTTAACTTTTATGTGAAGGCACAAATTACTTCTAATAGTTTAAATTTGTCTAAAGGTTAGTTTATGTTAAAAGAATTAAAATGGTTTCTATTACAAATGGTGAATGACCAAATCTTTTTGATTTTAAATTAGTAAATTGAACATTTTATATGTGAATCGTTCTTTTTTAAATAAGAAAATATAATATCATATCAAGTTTTAACTTACTGAAATATGATTGTAATTGTAATAAGAAGGTAAAGTTAAACATGTATTTACAAATGATAAGTATAATTTACTTGACTAAGATAACTAAGTAAAAATATTCTAAATTAGCTTTAGGTCCTTAATTCAGCAAGATATCCATTTGTAAATGGTGTTCATATGATTTCGAAAATAAGGGGGAGATAAAATATCCAGTAATTAAAAGGTTAATAAATCTTATACAAAAAATGGATAAAGGATTGTATTGATTTATATTAAAAATTTGATAATCTACTGCCTCAAAATTTTGAATTAAAATATGAACAATTTTATATATGAATCATTTGTATTGATATAATAAAAAATTTCATAAAAATTTTAAATTGAATGATCCCTTTATTATTGCATAGAAAGAATAGTTTTTTATATTATTTTAAACAAAATTTTGAGGGTGATTATATGTTTAATTTTAGATTTATTTAAAAATTAATTAATTAATTTAATGAATAATTATAACAATTTCATACATGATAATCATAAAACAATTACAATAATAATTAAAAACACTAAAGAAAGAGAGACAATAACTAAGTTACTGTAATTCTTCTTTTTCTTACGGTGAAGATAAAATATTTACACATCCTCTTTATCATAGGCGAAGAGAAATTATAATAATTCAGTTGCTCTCTTGAGAGATAAATAAACTAATCATTAAAATAACTAGTTTTTATAAAGTGTTAGCCTATCCCCCAACTTAATAGCTTGGAGTCATTCTGTAATTTTTTGTTCATATTAGGCCAATTAAACCAAACCCTTGGAAAAAAAAACTAACTTTCAAAAACATTTTAAGTTACTAATTTTCAATATTTCAAATTTTTAAAAGCATTGAATACCCCTAATTTAATTAACAATTATTCAAAAATATTTCAAAAAATTTTCAAATTTTGTTTGAAGATCAAGAGGTTTTGTTTAAAAGTTCAAAACAAAATTTTCTTGATTGTGAGAGGATTTATATATTATGCTTACAATGTAAATAATCGTGCATGATAAAATCTTGGAAATAAATCTTGCCTAGAAGATTGTTTGAGAAGAAGAAATATAATAGTAAGTGTACTCTATGAGCTAAAAGAAAGAAAATTTGGGTGAAAAAAGGAAGAATTCCAGAATTGTAATCTTCTGATTGAACGTATTCACAAAACAACATACGGAAATTATGTAAATTTGAATAAAATTTGTTTTGATACATCAATCAAGGATATGTGTAATTACCAATTTAGGCCATCATTATTAATTACACCGTAGGAATTCTACACATATTTATATATTAATCTCCACACTTTTATATTAGATAAATGGACCCCAAATAAAATTAGATCACTTCAATTAGGTCATTAAACTTTGGAGAGTGTATGGAATGACTAGTGAATTACAATCTCTATAGCTAATCATTATGTGCACAAAAATGAAAATATGCCATCTAAACCGATTATGTTCATTAGTTACACTAACACAAGAACTAAAGGGGTTATCGTTGTCATTTTTGTAACTAAACCCATAATGATCTCATGCATCAACTTAACTAAATGGCATAGATCAAGTGTGGATGTGTAGCATGGAAAATACATGTAATGTGATCTATACATGCCTATTTTGAACTGGTCCAACCTTAACCAAATGAGAATATATTTCACATTAAACTATAAAAAAACTAAAATAAAATGAATATTAATGTTATGAGATCAAGTATGGCATCGAGCATAAAGAATATAACATTAAATCCCACTAAATCAAATGGCATAAAATGTAATAACACCTATATGAGTAACACGCTCATGAAAGGCCTTGGGGTCAATGCCTTGGTGAGCAAATCTGCAGTCATGAAGTTTGTTCCTATAAGTTAAATATTAACAAAACCACTATGAAATCTTTCTTTCAATATAAGGAACTTAATATCTATATGATTAGATATTATAACAAAACCACTATGTTGCTATTTGAATATAGGAAAGTTGATTTATTGTCACAATATAACTTGAGTGGCCTTTCAATACCATTGATTACTCACAATCTTATAATAAAATTACGCAGCCATATAGCATGATTGGATGCCTCATAACATGCAACAAGTTTAGCCTTTATAGTGGAAGATAGAACGAATGTTTGGTTGGTACTCTTCCAAGAAATTTCACCTTTGATAAAAAAAAATATAACTAGAAGTTGATTTATAACTATTTAGAATCAACAAAGTGGAAATCAAAAAACCTAATGATCTCAAATTTGTCTAACCCCCTACATGTGAGCATATAATCCTTAGTTTTTTGTAAATATCTAAAGACTTTTTTGGCTGATAGTCGATATTCTCTTCTCATATTGCTTTGGTATCTACCAAGCATTCTAATAACATACGCGAGGTCAAGACAAATGCGGACATGTGCATACATTAAACTCCCTACCACTAACGTATAAAGGATATTTTGTATAAACTTGGGTTCTATTTCATTATTTGAACACTGGATTAGACAAAATTTATCTACTTTAGACATAGGGGTATCATGAGGTATATAATTTTGCATGACAAATCGATGCAATACCTTTTTAATGTAACCCTTTACTAAATTCCATGGGATGATTACGGTGAATCTAGATCCCTAATATATAGGACACTTCACCAAGATCTTTCTGATACCATTGACAAGAGCTTTCTTGAGCTCATAGATTAGTTCTTAAGTTTATAAACCAATTGGTTAGTTTCCAAGTAGGCTAACCCCTCTAATTGTTTCATATAAATTGTTTCCTCAATGTCTCTATTAAAGAATATTGTCTTTACATTCATCAAGTGTAACTCAAGGTTAAAATGTGTCATAAGTGCCATAATAGTCCTAAAAGAGTCTTTCAATAAAATTAGAGAGAAAGTCTTTTTATAGTTAATGCCTTCCTTTTAAATAAATCCTTTGGCGATAAGATAAGCCTTATATCTCGACATTGCCTTGAGTCCCTTTTGGTATTAAAAATCTATTTTAAACCAATATGTTTCACACTTTCAAGCAATGGGAATCTCAAACGTCATTGTCTTTTGTGGATTACACTTCCTTACCCATGACATTAATCCACATATGTTAAAAAAATTTAATTGCTTTATAGACCCACTAAGTCAATATTTTCCTTGTGTTCGTAGAGAAATGTGATATAATCATTCAAAATTACACTTCTCTATTCCATTGTGGATCTTCTTAAAGGCATTGGTTCTACTTAAATTTGAGTTTGTTGAGTTTGATCCTTATGCTCCTCATAAATAATGCATTGAGGAACAATTTAATGATTTGGTGGGTAGGAAACCCAAAATTTTCTTGTATTTTTACCAGATTTTGTTGAATCATGTTAGAAATGAAAACTTGAATATGATTAACAACAATTGTAGGAAGAGGAACATTGATTGACTCATCTTCAAAGACAAAGTCATTACCGTTATCTTCCCCCCTCATACTCAACATATTTAAAAAAATTGGGAATTTCCCTTCTTAAA
>JANITX010000212.1:17788146-17805004 GCA_027564395.1 Erythroxylum ulei | reverse complement strand
ATTCCATCAATTCAAACAATAAATCCTCCTAACATTGACATGCTAATAACTCCAAAATAATTAATCTAACAAGACCTTAAAATAATTTAAATCATGCTTAATAAAAAAAAAACTGGTGTCCAACAGCAACAACAAAGAAAAACTATCTTATGCTACAACTTAAATTTAAGAGCTTATATTATTCAAGTGCAACTACATAATGGTTGTATAGATGAAATTTAATCTCTATGTAATCATACTATTATGTGGATAATGATTGGGAAGCAAATTTCTATGGGCCTCACGGCTACATCAACTTAATATAAGTTATCATAACCTATTTAAAATGGCATTGGATGTAGTGTTTATATAACATAGAGGGAAAGAGAATGAAAGACTCTTTAAGAATTCAAATCATGACTTGTAGAGTTTTTGTCACAACACATTGTTATAGATTAGCGAAACACTTGTGGCTAATAAGGACACATTAGATGCATAAAAAGCCTAGTTGTGAACTAGAACTTAGGACAAATCTACATGGAAGTAGCAAAAGGAGGCATAAGGAGCTAAGTTAAAGAAAACCAGAGCTATTAGAGGAAGTATAATTAGTATAACTCATTAGCTAGAGCACTACGATGAGATGCCATTGAAGACTAAAGCATGTTTCACACACAAGTTAAATTCTGTATAATGTCTATCTTGATTAGATTCCTATACTAAGGTCATTTTGACACCTTAAATCAGTACCAGTAAGGCTTTGTTTGGTTGATCATCTTTATTCTAGCTACCTAGCAACTCTTGTAATAATTAATGCCTTGCAACTCCTTTGAAGATTATTCAATATGTTTTTTTAACTTTTATAAAAATATAAGACATATATAATCTATCTTTAAAATTAATATGAATTTAAAAGAATTAAATAAATATATAACTCTAATAAAAATAGATTTTATTAAAAAGGTGAAAATGTAACTTACATAAACTATATAACACTAGGAACCAAGATAACTTAAATAAAAAATATAAAACTCCATTAAATAATAAACTTAACTAATAAAAATATAAAACTCCAAATAATAAATCGGTATTAGATTGAGAGGGTGAACCGATGAAAAACAATTAAATTGGGCTAACAAGAGTTAGATAATTTAATAAGAACAAGAAATCAATCAAATTGATAATTGTGTGACGAGAGATCTCACATAAGTTCCGGTAGCTAGTGAAAAGCTTCAGATCTAATTAGGGTTTGGATAAATTGTGAATTGAGAAATTGCAACTTTCCATAATCTGATTAGGGTCTATAATTTAGGGCTTTTGGTTAAAACTTAAGAGAGAGTTTAGGATTAGATTAACCCCCCTCGTGGGATCGATACCTTAGATACTACGCAAACGACTCGTACGCTTATAGAATATCGAGGTTAAAATATTAAAACTACACATATTGAAAAACCGCGATCAAGGCTCTTAACAACTCTCTTGTATGCCTAGCATTCTCCCCCATAACCCATGTATGGTCTATTTATACTCAAATAACCCAAAATAACCAATAACAACAAAACTAACCATTATAATGGCTCGTAACAATAGCATTGATTGACCATTCTACATATTGGTTGATTATTTTAGTACATTTATTGATGAATGTGGTCAAAAGCTCAAGCTACATATTTTTAAAAGATAATTGTCAATTACATTGCCACACTGGGGGACCATTCTATCCAAAATTCTAACATGGGTTATCTAAATTACTATATTAGTTTACCAAACTTCCTAAAATAAGTTTTCAAAACTTCTCATGTTATTTTAAAGATTAAAATGCATTCATTGGACAAAAACTTGATTTAATAATATTTCAAAAGTTACCCAAATGTTTTTTAAAGATAAGATGCTTTCTTTAAAAATAAAAATAAATTGCCTCTTAATTATGGAAGGATATATGAATCATACCCCATATACAAATTATTATGTAACTATTAAGCCTCTAATTCACTGAAATGACTATGATAAGGTTAGAAAAAGGATGCAATAATTTAATTTAAGTTTTGGTGTAGTTGATTCCTCTTTATTCTTGATTCTTTGAATTATATATATGCTTCACTTTTCTCCTTTTCTTTATCCATTGATTTCTCAATTGACTAAATTAGCTCCTATGCTAACTTTACCCTTCTATTAATCTTAATCTTTTCGCATATTTACTTACTAATATCACCAAGGATAAAATACTAATAGTAACATATTCTGGTACTACCAAAATTACGAGTTAGAACCTCACTTAGTCTAAAAATGTTCTTCTATTCATATAAACTTATTATTTATATCGTTAGCATCCTTATTACTAAGAGATAACTTCCTTATACTATACGATTCTGAGTCTTTTGGCAAGTATTTATATTTTTTCTCCTCCATCTTGCACTATCAATCAAAGAATGTTCTTGTTTGGTCGTATGCCAATAATATCATTAGCCTCTTGTCTTAAGTGTGTAACAATTATTGTAATAACCTCTAATTAGTTATAGTATAATCCACAATTCAGAATGGCTATTAATAATATTAACGTTCTGACGTTTCCGAATATTTGTTCAATTCATTTTCGTCAATTACGAAGAGAATCGAAGGGCTATCCAATAGAAAAATTCGTAGTTATATATATAGGACCATCTAAATTCACTTAAACTAGTATAATATACCGAGTTTGTTGATATGAGGCAAAGTTTGCTTAAAATTTTCATTATATACTCAATAAGTTGCTTTCAAAGAAGCTAAACATAGCTAGATAACCATGTATATTCTGTATAAAGTAACTTGAATCGATTCATTAGAGTCCAACTGGGCATGTATCAGACCACATAGGAATTATAAAACTGGAATTTTACTAACTTGCACTCTTTTTTTTTTCCAAATTTTATAGAAGAATGCGAGTAGTCTGATTCTGAAGGGTAAAGGGCAGACAATATTCTCACGTATCAGTTAAATTAGTCATTCTCGAATGAATCTTCAATCCAACCGTGGCCTGTACAGCTAGGAGAGTCACAAGATCCTGCTTTTGTACGATAACAACAATGTGGAGATTATTCCTATGCTCACCTCACCTGCTCATCTTTTAGATTTCTGGTCCTATCAAGCTAGCACAAAATTTTCCAAGTTCTCTGCTTAATAGGAATTCCGTCTTCGGCCCCGAGTTCTCTGCTTTCTTTCTTTCCTCTTTCTGTTGCCCTATGAACTTTAGCAGTCCAGACGTAGTGTTCATTCTGCCATCAGGGCTAGCGCCAGACGAAGCCTCTCCAGGATGGCTCAACAAAGGAGACAATGCATGGCAACTCACAGCAACCACTCTGGTGTGTCTACAAAGCGTTCCAGGTCTTGTGACTCTCTATGGAAGCATGGTGAAGAAGAAATGGGCTGTCAACTCTGCCTTCATGGCTCTTTATGCCTTTGCATCAGCTCTCATTTGCTGGGTATTATGGGCTCATCACATGTCCTTTGGCGCCAAGATTGGTCCCATCGTAGGGAAGCCAAATGTTGCCTTGTCCCAAAGGTTTCTCTTAGCTCCATCTAGGACTGGTCATGTGCCAATGGCTGACTATGTGCTCTACCAATTCGCTTTTGCTGCCATTACTGTCGTGTTGGTCGCAGGGTCAGTGCTTGGAAGAATGAACTTCTATGCTTGGATGCTCTTTGTTCCTTTATGGCTCACCTTCAGCTACTCTATTGGGGCATTTACTATCTGGGGAAACGGCTTTCTTGGACAACACATTATTGATTATGCAGGTGGCTATGTGATCCATCTTTCTTCTGGTGTAGCTGGTTTCACTGCGGCTTACTGGGTAATTTGACATATTTGACTGTCCTTTGCAAGTTCTGGTAATAGCACTAATTTATCTAATGATTTATCAAGGTTAACGGATGGTGGGTGATTGTGTGATACTGTACTTAGGTAGGACCCAGGCAATCAAATGATAGGCAGAATTTTCCACCAAACAACATAATTCAAATGATAGGAGGAGCAGGGTTTTTGTGGTTGGGTTGGACAGGGTTCAATGGAGGATCTCCCTTTGCTTCAGCTTTGGTTGCATCACAAGCCATTCTCAACACACATCTCTGCACTGCCACCAGTCTCCTGGTTTGGGTTTCGTTAGACATGATAGTGTACAAGAAAAGCTCCGTCATTGGTGCCATTCAGGGAATGATCACCGGCCTTGTCTGCATCACCCCTGGTGCAGGTGACCTCTTTTTCTTTTATCAATTACTTTAGTGTTCATCAAATTCCTGGTCATCGTAAGGAAAGACGCATTTTCTAGTTTCCTGTAGGAATACAAAATAATCCGTTTTGTCGGACTGCAACTTTGGAGAGTATCAGGTAGGCTGTTGAGAAATTAAGGACTCCGTAGGATAATGACTGTTTGTTCCACATATAGCAACAATGATATACTGCACTTATTCAAATTAACAAAACAGTCCATGAAGAACTGGAAACCAGGATCGGAGAATACCGCGAGGCTATGAAAATCCAAATAGAACCGGAACAAAAACTAAAGAACTCTATAGCAATAATCTAAAATAAAAAAGGTTACAGAACATTAGCAGTAAGTGACAAATTCCTGTTACTAGTCTTAGTTCAGATGGCATGCACTCCTCATATATATACATGGCAGGTGTGGTGGAGGCATGGGCTGCAATATTGATGGGAGCCATGTCTGGGATGGTGACATGGTACACCATGATGGTACTGCACAAGAGGTCAGCTCTCTTCCAAAGAATAGACGACACATTAGCAGTGTTCCACACGCACGCGGTGGCTGGAGTGTTAGGAGGATTTCTATCCGGCCTATTGGCCAAACCCTCATTACTACGTCTAATGTATCCAAATTCAACATATGGGACAGGTTTAATTTACAGCTTGTCCAGTGGACGACAGAACGATGGCCTTAAGCAAATGGCGTTTCAGCTAATTGGGGCAGTTTTTATCACTGCCTGGAACGTGGTTGTGACAAGTTTAATCTGTATACTAATCAGCCACGTTGTTGATCTTAGGATGGACGATGAAGACCTCGATGTTGGTGATGACGCCGTGCACGGGGAAGAAGCCTATGCCCTATGGGGTGATGGTGAAAGGATGCCAAAACCTCGTAGCTTGCAGGTGCCTAAGCGTTTTCCTTCTTTGTGTCGACGACATTAAGTTTCATACCTAGTCCGAAAAGAATTGTAGTTGGTCGCCACCAATAAAGCTCAGAGCTTCTACACCCTGTCTGGATCACAGGCGGTTGTAGTAAAACTCATCAGGGTGCCATTGTCCAATTTTCATTGTACAATTGCTGTTTCCATGCAGCAAATTTGATGTTAGAGAGGAAATTTAATTTGTCATGATTTCCAAGTAAGAGAAGTATTGTTACTGTACAAAATCACTGGATGCCCAATTGTTCAAATTGGCTAAGCCCTAGCTCAGATCTCCCATGACAAGCAAAAACAATGCCACGCATTGTATCAATGAGCAACCATTTTTGTAGCTTAGTCGTTTGGGCTTAAATTCAAGAGTTTCAGGTTAGAGGTTAGAGGTTCTAAGTGGGCACTGCTCAAATCTTACCCTTTTATTATGAGTTTTAGTCTTTTGTTTGCGTTGAGGATGGGGTTTAGGATAATCAGGTGGTTGGTATTATAAACAAAACTCAGTATAAATTTCAAATCAGGTATAAACACACTAGCAGAACTGTAGTGAACTCATTTATTTCCTAACAGATGGAAAGATATACCCAATGCCACCACAATACACTAAGGCCTCTTAAAATACAACAGAACAACTTTTCATGATACATTGTCATTCATTAACTTCAAGTTCATATTTGGAGAACTTTAAGCTACAACATCCACTAAAAACGTTATCGTGCAAGCTTCTCTTCCGTAATTGCGACATGCCTTTTCAAGAAGAATAAGCAGCAGCAAACATCATGTTGAAGCAAGTCGTAATTCTTCACATCCATCTTTAGTCCAGACAGAGTGAACAGATAGGAAAACGGGCAGCAGGGAAAGAAGGGATAAATAGTTTATATACATCATAGCTCAAAAGATTTGGTGGATAGAAAGATATGAGAATTTCACAGCAATAAAAAAATTATAGAACTTGCAACAGTCTTTCCTGGAAAATATCATTTATATACTTTGGAATCTTTCATGAATTACATATCATTGCAGCCACAACACAGGTAAATCCTCACAATTGTTAATTTCCCTTTCAAAGAGAGTTAATCATAATATACACAATAGACACGTCATTTCTATATTCAAGCTATACATACTATTTCTTTGAATTATTTGATCATGCATAAGCTTCTTGAAAATGCTGATCAAAGTCCTACGCCAAAGCATCACAAGGCCTCAAGGAATCTTTTTTAAGTAAATTCATCCAATTACATTTTACATTAAATTACTTTTGGACGAAGGATAAAGATGCTATACACAGAAGAGCCATAAACTCTACACCAGGAGCTGTTATTAAATCAGATCCTGCAAAAGGAAGAAAATTATGTGTACGAGCAGTAGTTACAAAATCATCACCAAACATTCCAAGTTAACTAACCTCGAAAATCATTAGTGGTCATGTCTGGACTTGCGAAGTTCCATTATTTTATTTCTCCACATAGCTGCCCATATTGAAAATCACACAATGATCTAACATTCAAGGTAACAAATGCGACCAAAAAGGAAGTGCAAATATGTATACTTTGATTATTGCTTAAGCGAAAAAATAAAAAAGAAGAAACAGATTCATAATGTTCTACTAAATTACCTGCATCACCGTATCTTTCCTCTTGAACAGCTAAGTTCATATTCCGCACAAGGTCAATTTCCTGAGCTAGCAAATCTGGGCCGCCAGCAGCGCTGGAGAGAAATGAACCCATGCCATGGTCACAAGGAAACAGATAGAGCCCATAATGGGAATTGAAACAAGCAAGCATGCTAATACCTATCAAGCAATACATCATAAGCAGGTTTTGAACCACGTGCTCTTCCCATCCCATAACCAATTCTGATAGCATCCGAGATTACAATTTGTTTGTTAATATAAATTGGAGCCTGCATGAAAAAGTAATCAACCAAAATTAACTACTACTCAAGAGATGTATGCATCTTGAAACCAGTGAATATTTTGATAACAAAGAGAAAAGATCCTAAGATACAACTATAAAGATGACATGGAGAGAAAGAGGTAGGGCTGCTAAAGTAGAGAAAACCCCATCTAGCAAGCTGATTTATTTATTATCAACCTTTTAATGAGCAATAGACTGGAATAGTATTCAAGTCATAGGAATCTTGAAACCCCATAATTCTTTTGTGAAGCAATGCAAAGACATGGTTGGTAATCTCAACTGCATAGTTTTTGACATGAAGGTCTATCACAATTTATAAGGCAAAAATAAAGCACAAAATATCATTTGAACTTTTAGAAAAGAAAAAAAAAATTAGCAGCATTTGTACTAAGTGTAACTAAGTGATTATAATTACCTTGCATCTATTTGCAACATTTATAGCATCAGAGGGTCTTGCATCCACACTGAGAATATCACTGTCTCCTGGCTGTAAATGAGATCAGTTTAAATTTAGTAAAATTCCGTGAAATTTTTGAACTAGATGGGTCTTGACTTTCTGCTCACCCGTCTAAAATATAATCTTGCAAAGTAAGTGTTGATCACTTTTTTGGTAATTCTCATCATTTTTATCTGAAACCAAATAGGAAATTCTTATCATCTTCATCTGAAAAAAAGTGCGGAAAACAAGCAGCAACTTAGTAAAGCTGAATACTCCAAGATACCTTACTCTAGTGCACAATAAAACTGAATTTGAATTATAACAGTAGAAAGTTTCCAGATGCTGAACACTTGGAAGTTATCACAGTTCTAAAAACTTGGCCAAGTATCAGCCAGGTACAAGTATACATCACAAAATCCAACACCATAAGCCCGGGTAATATATAAAGAAGTCATAGAAGCACAATAAAGTAGCTACATACTTCATATCCAAGTGTTTCCACTATATTTTTCACCAGCAGGTACTGATCCGGACAATCCTATAACAATGTCACATACATCTTAAATTAGTAGTGATATTATATAAGCAACAGATGTACTGGTAATGAGAAAGTGTATTACCCCATTATCATCTCCCCTCTCCGCATCTATAAGTTTCTCAAGAGACAATTCCCCTGCATAAGGAATGAAGCAAAACTGAAGTTGGCTGTTGCGGGGTGGCCAGAAAATAGAATCGTACCAATCTATGATAAACCAGAAAATGGAAAGAAACAAAGAAAATGAGAGACAGCGGCATAGTTAAGTTAAACATACCAACAAGAATTGGTAACAAGAAGTCACCATCACAAGAAACTTTAAGGAACATGGTGGGACTTTGGAACCTACGAAGAAAGTCATGTCTTATTATGCCCAGCTCTGGTCTAGATTCCTTGGCTTGTACAGTGTGTGGAAACATTCTACCAGATGTTTGCCATCTCAAATCTTCTGCAAATCCTTTCCTTCGCATCCGATAATGGGCTACAGTTTCTGATAAAATGACAAAAGAAATTAGTTCAGCAATAAAAGAATCTTCATTTTAGTCTTACGTTAACATCACAATATCCTCCGCATCAGAAAGTCTAAACCCTTCACTGTAACCGGCAATTATATTCTTTCCATGCAGATCAAAGCTATTTCATAGATCAGAAAAACAAAACAAAACAAAAGATGAGATGCATTATTCAATAAAATAAGTTGGGTAATTCCTAGAGTAAACTTTTCAAACAGCAATAACAGGACACTAAATGAAGTGACAAACTTCAATTATGTTCGGGTCTAGATTATGTCAAATCCAAAAGTCCCTTACCCCTAATAACGAAAACCATTACAAAACCGTCGTCAATTGTTCAACACGAGATTTGAGAGCGAGCGAGCGAGATAGAGAGAAAGACAAACACCTGAAATGAGGAGAGAAGCTTGAAAATAGTCCTGATCGTGGTCATCGTAGGCATTGGTCGGACGGTCACCTGATGAGCTCCCATGAGACGATTTGCAAGAAATGACGATGAAGTTGGGAGGAACACGACGAAACCATAAACCCAATCTCACGGACAACGAAGGGAAAGAAGAAACAGTCCGCGAACCTGAGGTTATACCCAAACCAAAGGTCGCATCTTTATGATCCGTAAAAGCCCAGCAAACATCATAAACAGCACGAATTTGGAACCGGGTTCCTAGCATTGTTGGGCAATGGTTAGTTAAGTACGGGTAGACGGATAAATGGTAGGTGAAGCTAAGCTAAGTTGTGAGAGAGAGAGAGAGAGGAGGAGGCAGTTGAAAAAACGATATCATGTCACGTCATGTCATGTCCCGTAAATTTGGATTGCGTCTGAAACTTATGTTCTTTGAAAATTATGATAACTGCTGTGTGTTTTGTTAACTTCTTTAGTTCCAGAAGTTTGGAGAGTAATTGAAATAGACAAGTGAATTAGTCAAGTTTGTGAATTATCTAGAATGAACCAACACTTTACCTTTTACGAATTGATTTGATGCAAGCGAAGATTATTTTGAGAATAAATGATTTAAAGGCATTTTCTCATAGTTGAAACCTCGTAAGATATCTCGTGAGTTAACCAAAAAAAAAAAAACTATTGAATTATGGTTTTTGTATTTCTTCTAAACAAATGGGAAGTGGAAATTATTTTTTAAGTTGAATTTGAGCAGCGTAATGAAAATGCAAGAAATCCTTTGTTATTATTTACAGATATGCGATGGAGACCATCTGTTCTATTTAATAGCAAAAATCATCTATTCTAGTGAAAATTCACAGTAATTGTTTTTTTACGGACTTACGGTACATGCTATGGTTATAAAATAGTAAAGACACTTGCCGGTGTCTATACTGAATTAACTCTCCCGTGAAATTTGAAGTATCGTCAGATCGAGCTTAAAGTGGACTTCACAGATGTGATCGACATCTTTTCCTCCTCAGAGCACCTAGCTAGCTCCCACAACTCTATAATCTTGGGTGTTCATGAACTGTTTATTAAAAATTAGACTGTTGTTCATCGCCATATATATTGAGAGAACAACAAATGCACCGACTAACTTGCTAAGTACGCGGGTTATTTTGATGTTGGCATCACTTACTTTGACACTACACTTATCGGATGCCACATGATCCTATTAGAAGATTCTTAGAGAATCTGGTTCTGTCGGCTAATTGTGTAATTTCAGTTTAGCTTCTCATTATTAAAAGAAAAAAAAGACACTTGCGGGCGTTACTAAATTCTCCAAATGCGATTTGGTTTTGTTTTGGTCATAGAAGAAATATAAAGACACTTGTACCAGTTATCCTCAAGCCCTTATAATTGATTTTGAACTGAAAGCAACTTGGTCGTCAACAATATCAACAATTTAGTGATACTTCACTGATAGATTAGGTACAAAGATACCCGTAGAATGCTACCATAATAAACATAAAAGATAATAAAAATAAAAATAAATAAATATGTATAAATAAAATTCTAAAATAAGTAATAAAATAAATATATAACTAGGTTAAAATTAAAATTAAAATTAAAAAAATATACAAACAAGAAAGAAGACAAATGAATAAATAAATCAAATAATTCATTATAAGAAAATATTTGGACTAAATAATTAAGAGGAAAGTACTACATATTAAATATTTAGGCCAAATACAAGATATAAGATTCAAAAAAATATTTAAAAGATATATGAGAACAAAAAAGACCTTTCTATATGATATCTTTTATTCGTATCCTAATACGTTAAAGTTTTTTATTGAGGGTGATGTTTTCAGTAAATTCTAGAGTCATATTATTCTTGATCACTTTCTTCATATTCTTCTTAGACTTTCCTTTTTTTTACAGTCTTTAAGTACAATCTTCTTACTTCTTCTCACTAAAACATTAAAGTGTCTCTTTTTAATATGTCTTAACTATCTAAGTTTTGTCGATGTTAACATTTTTATGAATATTAGTGATCTTTAATTTGTCTGTTACCGTTACATTCCTGACCTTATCATGATTTTACTCCTTGTCAAAACGAGGTACATTATAACCATGTGTCAATACATCGTATAAAAACAAATGGTAGGAACAAAAAAGAAGGAAACAAGCTGAGCGAATTGGATTTTCGTTTCTTTTCAATTCCAACCATTATGATCGTTTCTTTGTTCGTATTATCATCTTTCAACTATGTAGATCATTCAAAGAAGAGTCGATGGGTTCCATGAAGTCCTTTCACCACTAAAAGGGGAGGGTGGATTCCTTACGAACCCAGATGGTGGTCAAATCATAAGTTATCTCCAAGAAGTTAAGATGTTGAAACGTAAGGACACGAGGTATCTCTAAAACTTGTGTACTTAAAGAAACTGATTTTAACAACTTAACAAGTACATCCTTATGCTTTTAATCATGGACGTATCCGTATTTTTTTAGAAGTAAATATAAATACACAATTTAGAATATAGACATATGTATACTTATGTTTCTCTCTAAAAGTAAATATATAGTCTATGAATATGTATAAACCTATGTTTCTTTCCACTCTTATCAAAATAAAGTTTTAGTATAAAGTTTTAGCACTATATCAGCCATCTACTTGTCTAAAGAATAATATTCAAGTTTTAGTTCATTCTCCTTTCAACTTCTTTAATAGTATGAACCTTGACTTTGATACATTTTGTTTTTTATGTTGAATAGAATTCTTTGCAATGATTATAAGTGATTTATTAAGAGAAGCACTAATTATGACTTAATTATATACTTATAAGAATTTATCAATTTATACCCACAAGTGCACAGCGTAGCTATAGTTAGCATATACAAGTAGGGTCGATCCTATGAGAACTGTAAGTACTAATAATTTCCCTTTTTATTATCTAATTGTCGATTCGGATTGTGTATTTAATTAAAAATTAAACTAAACAACTAAACTAAGATTAAAACAATAATGAACTTAAGACAGACGAAAATACTTTGAAACGTCTATATCAAATAAATAGTACCTAGGTGATGAATCCTCCTAAGAATCCTTAAATATTAACCCTTTATCATGTAATTATATTATTGATTATTAGACCATGAAAATTTTTATCTTATGTTGATATCTTTCTCAAGATTACTAACAACCAATCCATCAGTTAATTAACACAAATCTATCCATCAGTTAATTAACATAAATCTTTCTAGTTAAAACCCCTAGAATTATATTATCGCTTCATGAATTTCACTACTAGGATGACCCTCATGTAGAGGATCATGTTGACCTATCTTTAGGTTTGCATATAACTCCTTCCAATTATGGTAGATTTATTTACAAAAAAGGATTTTTCAATCTCAATCATATGAAATCAAATCATGAACTAATATTCTGGATGTACAAAAATATAATGCATAATTGAATCTCAATAAATCAATCAATAAAACTGCATTGAATAAAAAATCAAATAATATTCTTATCACGACTTAGGGTTTATCACACTTAGGAATTAAATAAATTAGTTCCTACTAATAGAAAACAAAACCAAAGACAAATATATAGAAGAACAACTAAAAACAAAAGAAAGCATAATTCTAAATCTCCTTTTTTCCCCCTTCTAATGGATCTTTTGCAAGTTGGAATGGATGTTGTTATCTATCAGATCTTGTGACATATTTTTCGAGTTTTCTTTGTCCTTTGATTAGAATTGTTGCCTCTTTATGTTTCTTATGACTCAAAACTATTTCTAAACTCGTCTCCTTTTGTTTTGCCTCCGTTCACATCCTTTTATATTAAAAACTAAGGTTTTTGGGATATACACGGGTGTGTAGGAGACTATGTATATATCTCCAAAAATACTTGAATTTGCCATTTTACGTGGGCATAAAGACTTACACGAGCAACATACACAGTCGTGTATATCAATATACACGAGTATGTAACTTCACATGACCATAAATAATATTCTTCAAATCTCCACATGTTTACAGAGATTTACACAGTCATTATACACAATTGCGTAGGTCTAAGTTGCTTCAAATCTTCGTTCCATGCCATAATTTCATATGAATTCTTCTCCTTTTAGTCCAACAAGGCAATTATCACCTACAAATACACTTGAAGTGAATTAAGTACCAAAAATACTATTAAAATATTAAATAGCAAGCAAAATACGTTAAATATAGGTGTATAATTATAGTCAAATAAGCATTTATCAAACATCCCCATATTTAAGCTTTTGTCTTTCCTCAAGCAAATCATGATATAAATTATTAATTTTACAAACACCAATCCCTTATTAACTTTAACATGTTTATCCACACTCTAAACCTTCATATCATATCGATCAAATTAACACACAATAGAACTCAAGTGATCCTAGAACTAACCTTCATAAGTCAATATCGATAATAATCATATCGATTATCTTCTTGAAATCAAAAGCATAAATTTCCACACCCTCACCAAATATTTCACTCAATGCACTTAAGTTTTTAGGGTGAAATACAAAATAGAACTCTTAACTATAAGCTTGCAATATTATTACATCTCCACCACTAATAAGTAAACTAGAAACAAAAATCAAAAGGTCTTGTTACAAGGTTTTAAAAGGGTTAGCTAAAGTATGATAGGGATACTGAAAAAAGTGATAAAATTGAAAGAAATTTACAAGACACGTGTTCTTCACAATATAGGTCCTTCACATTGTAAGTTCATTGGTACCATAACTTTTAAAAAAATTAATCAATAAAATTGTAACTTTTTTCAATCAATACTACGAGCATTCATCATTTACCAACAATTTAGAGATGTTGGACCTTTTCAAATTTTAAGTTTCAAAAAATCAAGCAATTTAAATAACCTTCGGGGATCAAATTAATTAAAAAGCTTCAAGAAATATAAGATAAAGGCTAATAATGGGGTTATAATCAATAAAAAGGCTAAGGCACAAAAGTAGTTCCTTTTAAAGAATAAAATATAGTAGGGTGATTCAAAAATATAAGCTAAACAAATTTTTAATCTAAATGCCTTTATTACTTCAATGCTTCTAATTTAGCAAATGTAGTCTCAGTATGTATAATAAAAACAGTTTCTAGAATTATCTAACTATGCATGATAACATCCATGAAATAATACTAAAGCTTAAAATTTTATATATTTGCTCTTAGGCTTGAAACCTTATAAAAATGGTCTCATGTGTACAACTAATATGCAATTTTATTCAAATCAACTATCTAAATGATTACTAAAAATATGACTTAAAAAAGCAAGTTTATTCCAATTTTCATCCTTTTGCATACTAATTCAATTCAATTACTAATAATGATCTAAAGTATTTTTGGATAGATTTTAGCTAATTCAGGATATCAATTAATAAAATTTAATAACAAAGATTAAATAAGCTTAAGAAAATTATAATCTACTTCCTCACACTTAAAGTTGTACATTGTCCCCTTTACACAATATAAGTATAGATAAACAAAAAGGAAGAAAGGGTAAGAAATTGGTACTTTCCTGAGTAATAAGAATTTTAGAATTCTAATTTCGATGAGGGATCCATCCGATATTAGATATAATTATCCTTGCAAAATATAAATAAAAAGGGATAAAAAGATAAAAGAAAATAAAAATAACAATAACAATAAAGAAACAAAATAAGAAATATGGAAATAAAAATAACATGAAATAACGTTGCACTAATGTTTAGACAAAAATAATAATAAAGGAAAGAAAGTAATAAAAATATAAATAATAAGAAAAATAAAACAAAAACCAAATTGCCCCATGCCTCAATCATGTTGTGACTCTGGCATATTTGTCGATGGAAGGTCTTTAGGTCACACATCCTTAAAATGCGGAGGAGCTGATGACGATGTAACTATGCCAGATGGTGGAAGCTGAAAAGTCAGGCCCTAATGACTCGCCATCTGCATCAATAGATCTCTCATCCATCTAGTGTAGGTCTTAATCTGGCCTTTTGGCTCCACAATCTCCACCTGTTGTACTTGAATAGTCTAATAAATACATATAAGTTGCCTCATGTGTCTCTCTAGTTAAGTTATCTTCATCTAGTCTTAGTGTGGTGTCCACACCCTGGGTACTATCACGCTATCCTCCTCCTGTATGACCCCTCCCGTCTGGGATGGTGGTGAATATAGCTACAGTGGCTGCTCAGCCTTGCGTGGCTCCTCCCTAGCACTTCCTGATGTGGTCGGCTCATCGAGAACCCAATTAGGCAATAGATGTCACCCATAGGTCCACATAGTTTACATACCATATGCATGCGCCTCATCATATCGAGGTTCAACATTGCTATGATGTCTATCAGTTGCATCGCTGGTAATTTATCAAAGATCCCTATCCTTTGTGCAAGCCTCGTCACATAAGGTCTGACACAGATTATCTTTAACTTCTTCTCCTTAGTCTTATGCCAGATGAATTGGGCTAATGCATGCCCTAGATGTATTGGTGTCTTCTTGCTCATGTCCTAAAGGGAGAATACATCCAAATTCTTGACTGCTCACCAACTATCACCCTAATCGCTCATCATATGTCTTAGAATACCATGTATATATTTGACTGTAAGATGTTGTAGTGTGGACATCTTGGATTTACTAGGGTCGTAATCTTCCTCTATGCTAATTGTACGCCAAAAGTGTCAAGGAGATAATCCATATACAAAGTTTTTTCGCAGTGCGATGTATTATGATGTCCCCATGAACTCCTAATCGTAAAGACCCATTATGATGGAGAATTCCAAATAGCTTATCCGGACCATATCCCTGATCATTCAGAATTGGATCATGTTTGAGCGACCCCCATTATAGCCGCCTTTCTTCATTAAGAACATAGAGAGCATCTCGAGTATCAACTCCAAATATGAAGGCTCTATGATCTCGAAGAATCAGGACCATACTCAAAAGTTATCAAGGTCTTAAACTCACTAGGCTAAACCCACTTGCTCCAGCGCCTCCCAGTCAGTAAATTTGCCAGTCCCAAATCTTTTCTGCGTGAGCCATTGATATCGTTCCTATTAGGCTCTGGCATTGAATAACAACATTTATGGCTACTCTAAGGGTTGGAATATGTTGGCAGGCTGGTATTGTGGACGAACTCTAGTCGGATCTTTAGAGGACCCTTCTCCTCGTTGTCGCTTCCTTGATATCTCCTTTTTTCATTGCAATCTCATCATTATGCCTCAAAATTTTGCCTGAGTATGAGCAAATAACAGATAAAGTGCAAAAAATAATTGTTTCCCCACACTTAATCCGCCTTGCCCAATCTCCACACCTGCAACTCTCCGGAGGTTGATATAGAGGAAATCGGAGTCGGATCTGTGGGGCCTGTGTTCCGGGAAGCTGCCGACGAGTTGGTTGTGGTATGTACTGAGGAGGCTGCCACCATCGGAGATACTGGCGGTAGCGACGGTGTGTAAAGGGTGGAGAGACACAGCGAGGAGGCTGGGGAGGGCAGTCGAGGAACTTAGGCTTAAGGTTCCTTGTAGAGCTGAGCTTGGGTTTGTTGGATCTGTGTTGAAGAAGTGTACTAGACTTGTTAAGCTTAGTCTGAGGATGGAAAGGGATGTGGATGCGACAATGTTGGCTTACGTGGCGTTTTCTTGCCCCATTTTGGAGTTTCTGGAGATACGCACATTTGCTGATGCAGTTAATCGGATATCTAGGTATAATCTTTTCTTTTTTTTTGAGAAATTAAAAATTTTCATTAACGAATGAAATGTTACAAAAGAGAGAAAAATAAACAGAACTTGGTCTAGTTATCCAATTTAGTCCAAAGCCAACAAGCCTATTCCTTACACGAGGAAAACCAAAAGAGTAAAGCAGTTATCCACTTTAAACTCGTACTCCCAACAT